>VZRE01003669.1:1190736-1297999 GCA_013396775.1 Cephalopterus ornatus
GAGGAGCGCGGCTCGGCCGGGGCTGCCCGGGTTAATCGCGGCGCTCGGGGACTGACCGCGCACTCGCACCGGCCATTCAGCGCCATTCAATTGGCTTAATTGAGGGGAAAAACCCTGGCGGCGGCTCCTCCCGCGGGGCCCAGGCCCGGCCGCCCCTCGCCGGCCCCTTTGTTCTCCCGCCCCGCAGCCCCTGCCCTGCCGCGCTCCCCCCGGGGGGCTCCACGAACGGGGGGGCCCGGCCGTCCGGCAGCCCCGGGGGGCAGCGGGACACGCAGCCGCTTTGTCCGAGGCGGCCGGGGAAGGCCGGAGGAAGAGGCTTCTAATCCCAGCTCTCCTCCCTCCTGGCCTCGTGATGCTCGGCCTGGGTGATAGTCGCTCCTTAAGACAGGCTTTATCTCCCCAGAAGCACTTCTGGAAATGTCAGGGCTGAGGCAGCGCTGTCGTGTCTGTTGCTCCATGGCTTGGCACAGGCACCCTCCTTTGAGAGCTGCCAGGCGCCGCGGAAGCAGCCGCGGTACCTTGCCTGCTCCCGGAGCCACAGCTTCACCCCTTTGCATCCCTGTGGGGAGGAGTTCAGGCGTCTGCCTTCTCCAAGCGTCTTCTGCTTCCTCAAAGGGGAAAGTCTGTCTCTATTCCTGTCCTACGTACCACTCCGAGGGCTCTGTCTCACTTCTGTCCCTTGGAGGATATGAGTAACACAAAGTCCTCTACACGCTCCAACCGAACAACAAATCTGGCTGCACCCCTGCCTGGTCCGGTTAACCACAAGTTCCCTCTCCAGGCAGCAGGAGGTTAAAACACCCCCTTGACTCCGGTTACAGAAGGAAAGGGGTGTATGTTCCTGAGCCACTGAATATTGAGAGCTGATGCACACACCAAATGCATCTCTTGCTTAATCATTCTTTCAGAATCGGGATTAGTTTGCTTTCTTTTGGTGTAATCTAACACGTCAAACACAAGTTACTAAGCACAAAAGCTCCATGGAAGGAAATTCCTCTTACCCATCTTCTTCATGGGCCACATCCTCTGCGACCTACTAACTACTGAGCACATGCTTTGAATCCCAAGGCACAGGGGGCTCTGGCCATCTGAGGGTGGAGAGTACTCCCAAGTTCTCCTCCTCACACAGGCTTTGTTACAAAGGGACCAGGACATCCTGCTCTATGTTCCTGTTGCTCGGTTTAGAGAGGTGTTACACATTATTCTGCAGAGGGTATTTTGGCCACCAATATCAAAATAAAATGTTTTCATCTCAGTCTGTGGATATTACCATCCTGTGACCCAGTGGCCCTGTGGGGCCAAGGGAGGCTGTAAGTGCTGCCACTGCTGCACCAGCCCAGGGTGGGAGGGCCATGGCCTGGGTGTGGGGTCTAGGGAAAAGCACAGGGGTCTTAGAAATGTTCTAGGGGCAAAGAAGAGACTTGGCACTGACTCAGAACTAGTTTTATCACAAAATAGAAATGAAATGTTAGTTAATTTAAGGCTCCTCTATTGAGCTGGAATTCTACCAATTGTATTTCTGAAATCCCAGCAGGAGCCCAAGGTACTACAATGGAATGGAAATGTTACATACAGATAGTTCAGCAATTCCTTTGGGAGATACGCAGGGACACCACAAAGGAACAGGGAAGATAGTGCCTGAAAACAGAGGGTTGCGTGAGGAGCATGTGCAGTGTTCGTTTTACACCCTGGTGCCTTTTGCAGAAACTCCTCAGCTCTTCAAATCTCCTCTTACACCCTTGGCCCGTGGTGTGCGTCGGTGCTGTGCCGAATGGGGACTGGGGAGGGGTGCAGACAATATTGGACCAAATAGAACAGACCTCTGAGGATGGTGCCAGGCCCCACAACCAAATCCTGGAGGGGATTGGCACCAGCCAGGACTATTTCTGTCATGTTGGATGATGCCTGGAAGCAAAACCACTTGCACAAGGCAAGGAACAGCTCATGCCCTCTCACACTTCCAAAATCTGTTCTGTAACTTCCATCAGAGACAAGGACATTTTGCTAGCCTCAAATGGTACATGGCTACTGTCGTTTTAGTATTATTTTTACTGAGTCGATGAGGAGATAAAATTATGAGAAATTCCAAGAGTAAATTCTTCATTGTCCTCTTGGGGCTTGGTGAAAAGCTGACACCCTCATTCCATTCTGGGAGGGTTTAGAATCACTTTTATACCCTTGGATTCTGAATGCATCTCATTCACTATGGAACATGTTAAAATCCAAATCCTCGCAGCCCTAGGGTTTGTTTTGTTGCATATTAACAGGAACAGACCTCAGTCCTGCAGACAGATATTCTGATGCATTTCCCCCTGTGTCTCTGCCTCGTTATTTCTGGGAGGGTTTGAAAACCTTTAAGATGACACACAAAGGTCTTTTCCATTACTAGTATCTAAAATTCTTTGAGTACGTTTTAAAAACAAGCATGATTTGGTTTTACATTTCCGTAACAGGATTTTCGATGGGCATTATTATGTTATTCATCCCAGTACTCTTTATACCAGGAATTATAGCTATGGAGGAGACTGGAGAACACAGGATGATTCCAGTTGGGCAACTGGATTTCAGTTCTCAAACCAGTACAGGTTTTGCTGCATCCCACCCAGCTCCATTGTTACTATCTCATTTAAGCACCCTACACCTTTTAAATTCAGGTGCTTCCAGTCTTTCCATGCCGCAGGAGAACCAGCAGAAATGCTTCTTATAGCCAGAATTTGGCACAAGATGCTGGGGTCTGGAAAGGATTTATACAAATGTATGCACATGCACGCACACACACACCCAGACACACACACTCCTATAGGCAGGGCCATTTGCTTCAGCTGGTTTTTAAATTATAGGAGTACAGAAACACCCAGAAAAGTTCGAGCCTTTGGCCACTTTGGGCGTATCTGTTAAACAAATGTGCTTTGGGGCTTGGAGCTGGGTTTTTGCAGGCCTTGCTCTACGCTGTGCTGTATCTTTTGGGAAGGTTTTGAAAGGCTGAGGTTTGGAAAGCAGCTACTGTAGCTGCTGCAAACCTGCTGTTTAGGGGATACATATGCCTCTTGCCTTAGGAAGAAGCATTTTATGTGTGTTTTTCAAAACCGTTTGTAATGCATGCCTTCCAGAAAGTGGGTATTTTTAATAGGGCTGAGCCCCACTGATGGACAGCAGGAATTCAAACAACACTGTAAAGACATGTCCATGAGATGTACTCAGTTGTAACGAAAGAGCAATAAATAATGGACAATTGAAAACAAACCTGTTCAAGTGTTTAAGAAACTCACCAACAATTCACGTTTTAAGAGATTTTTTTTCTCATTTTTTTGCATGCTGTGCAGAACAGAGATAGGGTGATTTTTCATTACTTCTAACATAAAACTTGTAGGAAATAAGGAGGGAGTTGTAGATTTTGGAGCAGGAGAACTAATTAATGGCAGTTTGTCAGAGCTAATTTTCAGTTATATCCCTGATTTTTTTATTGGATTTAAGCTCAGTCCTTAATGTCATTTTAAGGGGTTTTCTATGGTTTACTGTATGCACAAATAAATGAGAAACTACTTTTGGTCCACGAGATTATTTTGCTTGGCATTCAACATTTAATACTACTTGATAATTTTACAGTGTTCCTTGCTCACAGACCTTCTTCACAGGCTTTATGCTTGATTTCTGCAAGTGTATCCATCAGTGTCATTCCCTGATTCCAAAGGGTATGACAGAAGTGATCACTCAAACTTGTGTTTGCAACAACTTTTTTTTTTTAAGTAGAAATATAAACACATAAATAATTAAAAAGATATTTTTCATTTGGCATGCCAGTGAATATGTTGTATTAACAGCTTTATTTCTTTAGCTAGTCAGACTATAGTCATAATTTGCTGTCTGGTAGCCACAAACTTTATTTCTTTTATGGTGTTTCATTTAATAGTCTCTCTTGCACTCTACAGGGTTTAATTTGATGGAGGAAATAATTATGATTTTAACTAGTCTGTTCCATCGAGATTTGAGTGGACTGTGTTGCACAGCTCCATTTGTGTGTTACAGTGCAGTTTACAGTGATCCCAAGTACATTAAACCCCTTTACGGAGTCGAGGACAGCTCCTGTCTCCCACAGAAAGGGAGGGAAGGCTCTGTGGGGAGGGAGGGGAGGAACAGGGAAACAGAGCTGACATTTTAAAGGCCACAGAGAGACAAGGCAGGGTCCCTGCAGCTGGTTACTGTGAGAGAGAGCCAGAGAATGAGAAATGTGGTGCAGAGGGTGGCCCCAGCCCCAGGGCAGTGCCCATCCCCTGGGCAAGGCTGAGGCATCTCCAGGGCTGGGGCAGGTCTGGGCCCCTCAGACAAGAGAGACCCGGAGGGGCTGGAGCATGAGCAGGGAAGGGAACGGAGCTGGGAAGGGGCTGGAGCAGCAGAAGGGGCTGAGGGACCTGGGGGGACTCAGCCTGGAGAAAAGGAGGCTCAGGGGGGACCTTCTCTCTTCTCGGGTGGGAGTCGGGCTCTGCTCCCAGGGAACAAGGGACAGGACAAGAGGGAACGGCCTCAAGCTGTGCCAGGGGAGGTTTAGGTCGGATATCAGGAAAAATCTCTCCCCAGAAGGCTTGTCCAGCCTGGCACAGCTGCCCAGAGCACTGGTGGAGGGCCTGTCCCTGGAGGGATTTGAAAGCCCTGTGGATGTGGCGCTTGGGAACATGGGTCAGTGGTGGCCTTGGCAGCACTGGGGGAATGGTTGGACTCAATGACCTCAGAGGGCTTTTCCCACCTAAACCGTGCCATGAATCTGTGAAATGGAGGGAAGGCAAGTAGGGCTTGTGCCAGCACATGCCACGGTGTGTTACTGCAACTGCTGCCCTCGGATGAATTGCAAGCAACGGTGGTTGAGGAGCAGGAGACTTACAAGCCTTTTCCTCTGGTTGCCCTAAGCTTTAAGCTGCAATGAGAACGACGGGGACCACCTGGACAGGGACCAGCAGTACCCCAGCAATCAGAAAACCAAGCGCATGAGGACGTCCTTCAAACACCACCAGCTGCGGACAATGAAGTCGTACTTTGCCATCAACCACAATCCCGATGCCAAGGACTTGAAACAGCTGGCTCAGAAAACTGGCCTCACCAAAAGAGTTCTTCAGGTAAGGACAGCGGTCTTTTGTCTTGAGAAGTGATCAAAATATCAATTTTACTTTTAAGTGTCGCGGATTTTGCTGATTTTCAAGCATTTCTTAGTCATTTGTACCTTCTGTGAGACTGCAGTTAAATCCTAGAAAGTATGAGAAGAGTTAACTCTTTTCAGTTTCCCTGAAGCAGATCATTTGGGTTCTAATTTTTAATGAGAACTGCGAAGGTTTGGGGCCCTACTTGTTTTCCCGAAGTTGCTTAGTTCTGGTGCATGTCAGTCTGCTGTAAGAAAAAGTGACTTATTTCAGTTAGTGTGTTCCCTGTAAATAGAGAGCTCTTAGTTTAGAAATTACTGTCAGTGTTTACCTTTGTAAGAAATTAATCAACAGTTTGAATTTATTTTATCAGGACAAGGAGGGTAGCTTTTCTTTCTTAACTGAAGTGGACATAAATTAATTTTTGAAAAATTAAATTTTCTATTTGTAGTTGCTAACTTAGAATGAAAGGAGACAGCATTTTAAAAGTCCTTTTTCTCTAAAAGCTGTATTTTTCTTCCTTCATCAATACACACTCCATTTGATCTACTGTGGGAAGGAAAAGGGGGAATATTAGTTGGTTCAGCTGCATTTTAATTTATAGTTCTGATTCAAGAAGTCAATTTTAATGACCACTTATCCAAATACCTATACCTAGAGATAAATTTGGGTGTATAGGAGCCATGACATTCCAAGACCTATTGCTGAAAGTTTTAAGTGGGTCTTAATTGTAGAAAAAAGGATTTGTGATCTTCCCAGAGCCAGGGCTGAGGCCTCCTGGGACAGCTGTGGGCAGTGTGTGAGGGCAGGGGACTAAACTGAGGCAAACTGACTTCCCTGGGGGACCCTGGACCCGGCAGTGTTGGCACCCAGCAGAGGGGGATTCAAGGGTTTGTGGGCTCCCCAGGGAAACAACCAGAGACAAACCGATCCCTTCCCTTGGCACGTCCTGTAGCCGGAGTCTGTGTTGCTGGTCTGAGGCTGGATTGCGCTGGAGGAACAGATTCCTCTGACAGGACAGGGGCACACCGCAGACCCAGTGCGGTGTCGCTCACAGCAGCTGTCCTTCACCCACGCGTGGGGGGAGCAGTTTACTGCATTTGTCTGTCCTTACTTGGACCCTTCTCCTCTGCTTTACCCTCAGAATTTGGAGACTCCATTCTTTCTGTGCACTCACACCCGGTTACCTGCCAAGTTTCAGAGAGGGCATTAAGATCAGTGTCTAGAAAGTGTCTTTCTCTTGTATCATCTTTCTGTTTCTTCTCCTTGCTCCACACCAACTTTGACTTTCACCTTTCTCTTCTCTTTTCACCTAATGGATCTTTCCTTCCCTCTTTTTTTCCAAGTTATCTTCTCTGCTTCTTCTTTCTCAGAATGTATTTCCTAGTCTCCAAAATTGGACTCCACGCCCATTACACTTCCATTCCTCTTTGTGTTTCTTCATTGCTTCTGTTTTCACCTTAATCGCGTCACATTTTGCAGTTTCAGTGTGCTTTGTGGTTTGTCTCTTTTTGTGTGTTTTGTAGCAGACCCTTCCAATTCCACCAAACTTCAGTTGTCGTTTTGGTATTGGGTGTTTCACTTCTTTTACTGTCACAGTGAAATACTCCTGTATGCCTGGGCTCCTGTAGCTGCAGAGTGGTGGAAGGTAATAGTTGTTGGTGAGAACTGCACCCTGAGGATGATGCTGTTGGAGGCAATTCCAGAAAATGGCTTGGAGTGATGCTTTGTCTGGTATCACTTGAGTTTTCCTGTCTGTTGTGAGCACTCTCTACTCACAGACATTTTGTTTGAAAATTAGTTTGGGACATGATAAAACAAACTTGTATTTCGTATGTTTTGGAACCTTTGTGCCCAGTTGGTTCATCTCTACCCATGAGAGGCAATTTTTCAAACACTGAAGTTCACCTCCATGTGTTTCAGGGTTGCTCTTTGCTGGGGAAAAGTCGCCATGGTCACTGAGACAGTGTCACTTGTTCATTCTTTTGAGCCAGAAAGGCTTTATAGACAGTTTTTCACCAGCTGCACATGTCCAGCAGTGGGATGGCCTGAAGAGGTAACACTGCTCAGAGTACATTGCCTTCAGTGCCTTTGTAATGCACACTGTTCTCCCTAAGCAGCCACATTAGAATCACAGTAAGCCTATTTGTATTTTTAACACCTATTTCTATTTAGTTTCCTTCCAGTTTAGGTTTATATTTGCAATTTAATTCGTATACCTCTTGGACTGCAGCTGGGGAGCACAAGCCCTTTAGCGTAAGCTATCATTCATAATTAAAGGGACCAGCTAATTGTGAGCTAAGTAACCTAACTGGCACAAATGCTGCTCTTTGGGGAACAGATCTTTCTTTCTGTGAGGTTGGAAAGGGAAAGTGGAGGTAGATAGCCCTGAGGAGGTATGCTTTGCTGGTTACAGGTACGTACCTCTGCTCTCCCCAGGAGTCTGGAGTATGTTTATCCATGGTCAAAGCAATTTAGGAACATAAAGCATCGTTTTGCAGTGGGTGTCTTGTGCACCGTTTATTCTTTCCTGAGTCACCTCCCAGTACAGCTCCCGTCAGAACCCTACAAAGATCACTGCGTGCAGTTGGACTTCTCTGCTTCAGGTCCCAGGAGCCAACGAGTCTGAAGTGTCCCCACCCAGTGTGGGGACCTGCACTGCCCTTGGGTAAAGGTTTGCTTTAGGCTGCAGACTCCTCCCAAGCCCCACTCATTAAACATCCCTGGGTCCCCCTTTGAGTGTGCAATCACTAATTACAGCAGAGTAATCACAGGGTGTGCAATGAGTGAGCACAGTCTGCATCGAGGGCCCACATCCTCTAGATTTTGTCTCCACTTACTACTCAGTGAAATTCAGGGAACATGGATGTCTCCAGGTACTGTGGGAATGAGCAAAACTGTGTTTAAAAAATTGTTTCCAGCAGAGGCTGTCCATAGAGCTAATGTGTAACAGAAGCAGCAATGCAGGTGTTACAAACCAGAAAATAAAGTCATCTGAGGTGATGATCTCATTCCCTGCAGCAGCCAATTCCCTTACAACACTTAATGGCCTTATTTTCGATACTTCTCTATCATATGGAGATGTTATTTTATTCCTGTTTGACTTGGTGGAGACGAAGGATTGGCTGCACAGGTCGCTGAAGAGACAGTGCAGCATTTCCCCCTCAGTAAATACGGCTGTGCCCCAGTGGTGAGTGCCCAGCTCCAGGCCCTGCTCACCCGAGTGTGGGAGCAGCCGTGCGGGCCCTTTGCAGCTGCTTTTATCTTTCAGGGGGAGTTTGGGTCCGTATTTTCCCGTTTGATTTGAAATAGCTCAGCCTTGTACTGATACAGTTGGACAGAAAACCACAAAATGCTTCCCAGTGATTTGTTTATTCCTCGTTCCCGAAGACCAGATTCCTAATTGTGCAATTGGTGTGAGATAGGTCCTTCTGGAAGGATTCTTTCAGTTCAGTGTGTTTGGGCTGTTCTCTCTGTAGTGCCCTCCCAGGTGCAGGGCCCTGCACTGCTGTGTCCAGCTGGAATAAAGGCCCAGGGCAGCAGGAGCAGCCCCACAGCCCAGGGAATAAGAGTTTCCATCTTTCACCGTTCTCTAATGTGAAATCTTTGCTGAATGGTGTCATATCTTAAGCACATACCAGAATGTCAATATGGTGCTAATGATGTTATCCCTTTCTATCATAAGACAAGGTATTTTCAGAATTTAAATTAACAAATAATTAGATGTATTTTCAGTATTAATATGAATACTTATTATTAGGCAATTTTAAAGGGCCTTATAACCATTAGCTGATTAACCCTGACAATATCTCAGTGAGGAAGGGAGTGAAAGCAGTCATATAATCTCTATATTGGAATAATACTTACAAGATTAGCGGTATTTTCTATGTCTAGCAGGAATTACCACTATTACAGAGACAGTGACCCATGCGACATGTGGGCTCCTGAGGGCTGGTCATTGGTAAGGGCAACTGAGCTCAGGTTTTGTATTTCATGGGACATGAGGGGAACGCATAAACACCGAGAATCTCGGTCAGTTTACATACTGCACGTGTCAAATCAAACGCAAAAGGTGCCATAGAGCTTCTGGCCCTGGTGAGGCTGAGGAGCAGTTGGACATTTAGGAGCAGTGTAAACACACAAGATAGTTCTTCGACTGCTTCACACGCTTTAAACAAGACTTTAAAGACGCTTTAAATTGCTCTGTGAATAGGAATGAAAGTGTTGCCCATATTTGGGATGACTGCATACAAAAATATGTGTATTTTTAATGAACACAGGTGTGTAATTGTGCACAAGCAAGTGCACATGGCACCAGCGCAGTGGTTTTGCCTGTTGTGTTTTAATTATTTACATAGCTACACACACACAGCAACAGCAGCTGCCCCCAAACTCCTGTTTCACCTGCTCAGCTGTTATCCTCCACACAGTTACCACAAGGTATTTTAAAAGATCAAACCCACATTACTTTGTGGAACAAATATAAATTATCTCTTACTGAAAGGTAAAAAATCCTATAAATATTCCAATTGCTGTTTTTTCCCATTCCAAACCAGTTGGCACTTGAGGCTTCGTGGCCCAAGCAACCAGAACAGACTGATGGGCTTCACTCGTGTCCCCTCACACAGGAGAGGACACCGGGAATGTGTCAGCCAAAACAGCATTTTTGGGTTTGCCTCCCTTTGACCTCATCACTGGCCTTTAGCGGGTTCACTGCTGCAATGGCCTGTGTTATAAAAGCAGTGCTGGTTTAGGAGAACTCTTGTTTGTGATTTATGCCTGGCCCTTGAATTTGTGCCTAAGGATTATTTCCTTGTGGCATTCACTGGAGAGAGTGTGACAGGGAGGGGGTCCACCTTGAAGACCCTTGGCTGGGGGGAAAGCTTTCCAGAGGAGGAGTAAGAGTGCTCAGTAAGAGGAATGTGTGACTGGAGCATCCCTAGATGAGAGGAAAACCAGTCAGAGGTGCACCAGCTGAGGCAGGTCCATGAGCTCTGGCTGCGGCCAGCGAGCTGGGGGTGCCAGGGGGTCTGCTTCCAGCAGTATCCATGTGTCCGGATGGCTCCCGGTGCTCCGGCCTGGAGCGGATCCACAGCAGGGCCTTCAGCGCCAGGCCCAGCACCGCTGCAGGGGCTTTGTGTCCTCGGGGGCCCACACACTCAGTTGGCCTGTGCAGGCCACACAGGAGGAACCCTGTGGAGATCCTGTCCAGCTGTGCAGGTCCTGCCCTCAGCCCGTCCCGGCTCCGAGGGGTACCGAGGGGATGAGGCCCATGGCATTTGGGATGGAAGGACTCAGTCCCACCCCCAGAGCAGGTCAGCGTGAGGACAGTGGGATCAGCACCGAGTCCATGGCAAAGAATGTACCAACGACAGAGGCCTGGGATAAATAAGCACAGTGACATTGCACCCAGTTTGTAGCAGGAACATCCCCTGGTGTCAACAAATACCATGTGGAACACAGGGTAGTTCATGACACTTTCAGACTTAGTCCCAGTCCTATGCTGTGCCTTGGTTTCAGCAAGTTTCACAGTTTTATTTTATCTGTTTTCAAAAGGGTCAGAAAATATTTTCTCTTTAAAAACTGCTGCAGACAGTGGAAAGCATTATTGGACTAACCACTGGAACTTGACTGAGAAAGATGAAGTTGTAGCCTTTGTCCTTCACTCAGATAATAATCAAAGAATACAAGAAGTAGAAACCTTGGAAAAAACTCTGTGCGTGGATGTAATTCCTACTGGAATGACACTTTCTGACGCAATGTGGGTCTTTGATACTATTCAAGCCTCTTTTCCCAACGTTATTCCAGTACTGAAAGCATTTGAGAAGGGAAGCCGGCATAGGCAAAGGGAGCTGAAGCTTTTGAGAAAGAAGAGTAAGAGAAGAGTGAGGAAGAGGGACAGTCCTCTTAGGAAAGGGAGTGGCAGCAGACACTGAGACACGAGGAAGCTCCTGGGAGAGCAGGAAGGCAGGAGCCCTGGGATGAGCCACCGGTGCTTATGGTGGGAGATGGACGTGAGGTGCGAGGGGGCCTGAGCTCGTGGTTTGACATCCTTCAGGTGCTTGTTGTCTCCTCACCCACACAAATGGCACTGAGGGCCAGCAGGGCTCCTGCAGGCTGCCGCATTCCTAAGCATCCTTTTACACAGCCAGCACAGCCAGGCTCCCACCCTCTGTGCTCAGTCCCTCCTGTCCCAGGCAGATGGTTCCCAGGGATTGCAGGAGGGGGAAGCAGGAATCCTTTGCAGGCAGAGGCCGCTTCTCATGACCGGGGCTACTCTTCTAACATGTTACCAGTATAAACATCTTTCCCAATTTCAGTGCTGATGAATTTGTGAATGTGCTTTTGCTTTTCAAAACGCTGCAGCTCTTTAAATGCTACCCTGTTGTATTGAACTGTTCCAGGTTTGGTTTCAAAATGCTCGAGCCAAATTCAGACGGAACCTCTTACGTCAAGAAAACACAGGGGTGGATAAGACTTCAGACTCCACACTGCAAGCAGGGACCCCGTCAGGCCCTGCCTCAGAAATATCCAATGCCTCCATGAGTCCATCCAGCACTCCCACGACTCTAACGGACTTGACTAACCCTACTATGCCTACTGTGACGTCTGTCCTGACATCAGTGCCCGGGAGCCTTGAGGTTCATGAATCTCGAAGTCCTTCACAGACAACTCTTACAAATCTTTTCTGATGACTCTTTCTTAATAATTTCTTTAAAAAAGAAATTATTCTTAGCTGAAATTCCAAGTGTATTTTAATAGAGGCTTTGAGCAACTGACTAACCACAATTAGGATCTCTCCTAAAAAAAACAGAAGAAAATGTAGTGTTCTGGTATTATGGAGTACGGACTGAAGAATAACTTGGAAGATCTATTGCAACACAACATTTGTGTAACTGTACAGTTTTGTGGACTGAGCAAGGGAAACAGCAATTAATTTAAGTTGGCTAAAGCTTCTGTATTTTCAAAGACTGCCATGTGCCTTATATACTGTTTTATCTACATTCTTTGGATTCCATGTCCACTTCTCTCTTTTTCTCTCTGTATATTTATGACCAGGGCAAAAATGTTAAAGAGTTTGTTACTTTGGATAGTCCTAAGCCTTTCATTGGTTGCTTTGTTGTTTTAGAATTTTAAGGTCGAAGTCTGTTCCAATACCAGAATTTGTAAAATCTAATCAGTAATAAAACCACTTATGGAAACTACTTGGTAATGGCTGCAGTTACATTTAACATTAGTGTCACAGTCGAGGTAGGCTGAGTGGGTGTAAAAGGGTTAGAAAACTGCACTTCAAACACAGTATCTGCCTAGGAAAAAACCTAAATATGGTGTACACATTCCTCCCGTTCCTGAAGTATATATGGTGAGAAATCCAGCTTGTGCAACAGTCTAGGAATCTTCATTGTAGAGAAATAAATGTTAGTTGCAGGTAGAAGTTATCAGATAATGTTAAACTCAAGCAGAAGAACTATACTTAATTTTGCTGTGTGGAACAAGCCTGACTTCAGCCAGTGGGTGAGAAGGAAGGATGGGGCCTGTCCCCTGTCCCGGGGTGTCCCCAGCAGGGTGTCCCCCAGCCCATCCCGGATGTGGGCACCGGGCAATGTTTTCCCTGGGAAAAAGGCAGAAGTATTTCAGGTTGTTTTACAACATTGCTGAGCAAAGTCGAGGCAAAATTATGTTTTATGAAGTCACGGCCTTACATTTTTTGTAATGCTTTGAAGGAATAAAAAGCCAAGGAAGAGTATGATACTACTGACACTAATAGAAGTGGTTATTCCTTTAATCGTTATTATGGACCTTTCAGTACAGTTGAATTCCTTCTCCCCGAAAATCTCTGCAGAATATAACTCATATTTTGAGTTCTTTCCCCTCTTGTTTTTAAAGATACTTTTCTGTGATTAAAGAAATACCTCAGCAAAGTTTAAACGTGTGTAAGAACGAGTGCACACTACGCTGTTTGCTCAGTAGGTTTGGAGGTTTGGAGTGGTACATAAAATGCAGATGGCTGTTCCTTTTCAAACCTGTTCCAATCAGTTGTTTCAGTCAGATGTTGGGTTGTATGTGGCCAGCTCTCTAAAACTAATCCCTCATTCCCATTGGATCAGAATTACTAAAAGATTATTCTAAATAAACAGCAAGAGAGGTGCCAGGATTTGTGTTCTTTGCCCTTCTCAGGGCATTGAAGATGATTTCACAGGCTGGACTCTCTGCTAACAATGTTTTGGTTTTAAAAGCGCCACATTTATTCCACTTTCTGAGCTGAAAATTTGCCATTCTTGTGCAAGCCAAATTCCTGTCGAGATCAGGGAGAGATTTCAGAGCATAAGGACTGTGGGATAGAATTGCTGACATAATTAGGTCATTTATTAACCTTTTTTACACTTCAGCTTAAAAAACCCCACAGGTGAGCTATGGGAAAAGCAAGGTAGTCCTCAAAAGATGAAAACTAGCTGAGATCTATGAGACAGATTAAGGTCTGGTCACCAAACCCAAGGGGCTGGCAGAGCCCTTTGAGTTTGTGCACAGTGATGAGACACTAAAAACGATAATTTGGGTTGAATTAGTAACTGTTACAGGTTTGTCCAGGACATTTTCCCTCGTAATCCGAGTGTCTAATAAGGACATTGTGCTGCTTGCTGGACTGTAGCAGAGCATAGATCTGCCTTTCAAAGCTGTTCTGACACGGAGATTCTGCTCTTTGTAACGTTTTGTTCATTGTCAATCACCTTGGAGGTTTCTTTTTTATTTTTTTACATGCTTAGCTGGATCTTTTCTTGATTTAAAAGGCAATTTTGGTCCACTGTTAAATGGTTACAGCCCGTAATTAAACCCCTGTGTATTAACCTGTAAACAGTTTGACAAAGCTGACTCCTGAATCCTGAAGTGTGACGGCAAATGTAGCGGAAAACAACTCCAGTGGTTCTTTGCAATTGTACTGCTATTATTTGTGGTCTTGTGTTTAACTACCTGAATCCACGTGGATGGAAGTACCTTCCAAATCAATTCCCAATATTGCCTTTTCAGACACCTGACGTTCATGGAGGGGAATATTCTTGTGTTAATCTTATCTGAAACCTATACGAGACAATTAGAGAAATTGTCTGGTTTAATCGAATCAGGGATTTTGCATATAAATAAGAGACAATATTCTATGTAGGGTCTTTATGTAGGTGCATTAGGATTCACTCTGGCTCCGATGGCCTATGTTGTCCCCATGATTGTTTCAATCCTGTGGTATTGTTTGGTTGTTTAGAGCTTGTTGGTTTTGAATGCTGTACATTTTTTTACTACTGCAATCCTAATGTTTCTTCACATTCTTGTACAGTTCCACATTTGATGTATTAGTCTGGAATTCTGTTAAAAACATGAACAAAAATGGAAATGATATTTCTTTGGAAGTGTATTTTTACTGTATATCTAATTTGAACTAGTTGAACATACTTCTTTACATTTTGCATGATAGGTGTGTAGTTCATTTTTTAAATATGAAAGAGGCTTAAGAGTAACTTAGAACGAGAATATAATGAAACTATACAAATATGGAAATACATACAATGATTTGCTACTTTTTGACTCAAGAAACTTTTTGAAATACATTTTACCTAGTTTATTTAAGATAATGCAGATATTTTGTCTTTGACTTCATACATAATACAGAATATAAAAGGGGATTACACACTAGAAAGACTTTCAAGTCACCTTGGCAGTCACCACCACACTGGATTGTTCTTGTCAAAGAGAGAGAAAGGACATTTGAATTTAAGAATGCTGAATAAATATATTTTGATCTACAACACAGAGGGATGAGATTGCTGCAAGTGATATGTAATCACAGCTTAAAATTTATTGACACTACTAATGGCTACATTTCATAAAACTTATTTTTTATTCAAATTATCCAAATTTGGGGAGAGAAGACCAAGGATCATTATACTAATGAAGAAGCCGAATGAGTGCCCTGGAAGCAAAAGTCAATTTATTAAATATACTATGGATGCAGAAAGTGCCTCCAAGATATTTTGGTTTCCAAACTCTCTTTTCCTCCCAGCTGTTAAAAAGCCCCCACATAATTAGGCCACTTTCCTGTAGCTGTTTTTTGTCTGTTGGAAGGAAGCTTCGGCACCTCTAAGAACAATCTTCATCTGAAGGAAAAGGAGAAAGAAACCCAAATCAAAACAAGAACCAGGCTTCACACTTCAGTGTGGCGATGGCAAAGACACGAGGGGCTAGGAGGAGTTCTGTGTGTACCTGCTGATGCTCCTCACTTAGAAATGCTTGGAAGGAGAGATTTCAAATGGAAGTGGGTGAATTATGGGGGTTTTGTTTCTAACTTCAGCGAGCCAGAGCTAATTACACCATTCTGTTGCTGTGCTTTAAAATGAAATTTAACATAAATTACCGTTAGGAAGGGTCATAACATCAAATGCAGTGTGAAGAGATAAGCCCAGACTTTTGAAGAAGCACTTTTCCCCCCTTTTCTTGTCCTTCCATGTTTTTAACCCTGGCTCTCCTACATCCGCTTGCTGCCCCAGCTCGTGTCCCCGTTGGTGGGGAGCTGCCTCTCCTCAGTGGGGCTGAGATGACACTGGAGCTGTCCCAGCTGTCCCAGGTGTGTCCCGGGGGTCCGCCCCAGCCGGGCAGCAGGAGCAGACTCCCCTCAGCAGTGCTGCCAGACGGGAGCTCTCCCTGCCCAGGGGGGAGAACCCAGCCCCAAAAATTAGTTCCACTGAAGCAGCGACTGCTGGCAGGCCCTAATAGACAGAAATTCGTATCACTGCCATTTCTGCTGCAGTTGGACTCTCCCCCAGCCTTTCACAGTGATCAAACATGTGCCTCTCTCCCCATTCCACCGCTAAAGCCAGAGCTGAGCTGGTCCTGGGCCACAAGTGGCATTTATCAATTTGTCAATTCCTTCAATCAAGGACTAGATAAAAATGTATGCTGGGCATTTAATGGGTTTCTGATCAGATTGGTATGATGTTGGCAGCTCTTTCCCACCTAACAACTGGATTTCTGTAGCAACTAAGGTCAGTAAATATTTTGGGCGTTTTGTTTTGAGCAAAGCACAGTACTTAAAATATGCAGCCTGCTGTCAGGAAATTCAGACCCTGCAGTATCACTAATGTACTAATGCATAACACTGTGCAAATTATCATTATTTCCAGAGAATGTCACTGCTGTGGAAGTTCTTCTTTTGATAAAAAAAGACCCTGTAAAGGCACAGCTCTGCCTGTGTATTTACACAGCTTGTTTACATGCCACTATATCAATTTATTACATTGTAAAATCCAGCACTTAACAGGAAGTTACATTTTTGCAACAACCTTTAGGAAAAAAGAGAAATAATTACGCTCTTCATTAAAGAGAGAAACCTATTCTATCCCCTGCATGGTTCAGCCCCGTAGCTACAGGAAAAAAAAAAAAAAAAAAAAAANNAAAAAAAAAAAGAAGTAACAGCCAAAGCAAGAGGGATACAAATATTTGGGAAGTGCGATGTAACTCCATGGTGACCTGGTTTAATTGATAAATCTCAGTGGTACAAACCTGGGGTCATCAGTGCTGGGAAGCCACAACGGGTCTGCAGCACTGCAAACACAGAAATAGCCAGTATTTTTCATGCAGTGACACAAACCTACCCAGGCCCTTCTCCATCCGTGGCACAGTAATTACTAGGAATGTCATGTTCCTTTGTTCCTGTTCAGAAACAGGGAGAGGATCCAGTGTTCCTGAAGAGGGATTTGATTTTCCAAGGGCACGGTGGTGCAGCACAGAGCAGCAATGACAAGGAGCTCTAATCCATGGATTTGGGGTGTTATCTGAAGCCTGTCCCAGACAGCTGGAGGTGCTTCCTTCCTTGCACTGAGCTCAACCCCAGATTCTGCCAGTGCTCTCCATGCACGGGTCTGACAGATCTTGCTGGCTGTCCTTGGTGACTAAAGGGAGCAGAGACTCCAAGAGGGTTATTTGTGTTCTCACAGCTCTGCCCTGGTGAGTTCTCGTGGTGAACTGGCAGCGGTGGTGGGACCCGCGCGGCTGGGTAGTGCCTCTGCCCACCCAGCACTCCTGAGCTCCACCTGAGCTGGTCACACCCTCCAAGAGCAGGGTCTTGCCTAACTGCCTCCCCAGACAGCGCTGTGGCCCGTCTGTTTAACCCTGGCACCAGGGAAGTGAGGCATGGGATCGGCGTGCGCAGGTTTCAGCCGTTCTCTGGGTACAACCTCCAGCCCACGCACACTGTGTGTCCACCAGCTCTTTCTTCTGCCTTCCCACGTCATTTCCATGGGTTTCATCAGTCATTTTTTGCAGTCCTTCTTCTGGAAATGAAGACTATCAAAAGAGATACTCTATAATATGGTTTTGCAGGCCGTGATTGAGCAAGGAACTGATGCCAAGCCTTGCCCAAGTCTGGGAAAGGATTCTGGGAATGTAGGGTAGAGCAATTTCTGAAAGGCCAGTCCCTCACCCACAGACAGATAAAAGGGTGAACAGACATCATTGCTTGGACCAAATCCCTAGAGACATCTCCCCTCTTGAACCCAGAGCATCTGAGAATTTGTTAATGGTCATATGAAACTTCATCATTGCTTTTGTAATTATCCCAGACAGGGAGTTCCAGCTTTTCCACACTGTAGATCCCGGAACACTTTCTGCGGGAGCACAGACTGTGTCTGGTGGATTTAACCCTGCTGACCATGGACTTGCCTTTGTTAGTTCACATGCACAGATCCCTCAGAAGTAGCTCAAAAGCTTTTACATCCCCTTTTGTTCCTGTCTGATCTGGCCGTTTCTGAGCAGCCTGCAGACAAGTGTGAGCAGCCCATGGACTCGGGAGATGAGATGTTTCATATCAGGAGCTTGCACTGCTCTTTGAACAGCGGCTCTTCCCTCCAGCACTGTCTGCAGTGCTCACTTTCATCTGGGCAGAGCTTATAGGAGAGTCCTTGGAATGGGCTGCTGCCCTGGCCAGCTGCTGGTGCCTTTTGGAGCTGATGTTATACTTAAAGAAATCAGGCATGGATGTTCCTACCACCTCGTTCAGTCAGCTCTAATTAATGCAGACCCAGACTTTCTCCATTTCATACCCGTTGGCATTGACTCCCAGCACCTCACCCAGCACACTGAATGACAGCAGAAGTCACACTGCGGCCACTGTCACTGGTGCTACAGAAACAAGCCCAACCACTCACTCTCTGAGAGCTTTTTAATGTAATGAAGGCCATTTGTGGCCTTCATTTCCCTGTATGTCTTTTCCAGTTCTGCCCTATTGTGGCTACAGAATTCAGGAATCCATGTTAGATTAATATAAAAGCTGTACAATGCTCTTCTCTGTGATTCTTTACTCCTCAGCTCCCTGAGTGCAGGCAGTTCCTACTCATGTTTTGTGTTCATAGTCTCTTTCTGTCTCTCTGTTTTGTCCCAGAGATTATAGATTGTGCACACCAACCAACACCCACTGGCACTGACAGGATTCTCCAGAGTCCCTTCTGGCTGTTCCACCACAAAAGAAGAGTCTCAGAAAAGACATTGGCATCTATCTGTAGAATTACTTTCTCCCCACAGGACAGCTCCAGCTCCTGGGGATCAGTGTTGGGAGTGAAAGGTGTGTCACTGCCTCTTCCATGAGGGTCCCATCATTGTCAGCTGCCTCAGAACAGCCGAAAGCTGGGCTGCTTTCACAGGATCTGCGTAAAAATATAATCCACTTTAATTCTAGAATTATACTGGGGGTGATGCCAGGCATTAAAGGGAAGAATGTATTTCTGGCAGGACTCCAGGTATTTCTGTCCTTTCTGTTTGTGCTGCTGGCTGGAGCAGAGGCCAAGGCAGGACTGCTGCCTCCTGCTGCCACCGCAGCCGCTCCGTGGCTGGCACAGGGAGCCTCCAGGGTGACCCAACGGCACCCGGGCACAGTGCTCTGAAGTTCCTGAGTGAAGGGTGCCAAGCTGGAGCAAAACGCAAAGTGAAAGTCCTCACACTTGCCACGGGAGGCCGTGAGCAAAGGGCCCTGAGCAGATGGGTGTGCCCACATGTGTGTGCCTCCAGCCTCTGCTCTGGGTGCTGGCTGCTGCCTGCCCCAGCTGAGTGCCGCTGGTTTGGGGCACAGCAACCAGAAACTACTGCCCAGCCTTTGAGGGGCTTTGCAAGATGTGTGAGAGCACACAAATCAATGCCACACAACAGACTGGAGGAATTTAGGGTGGAAGGTAGTGAAGGAATCCCCATTTTCCAGGAAGGGACACTAGATCTTGTATTTGGTAGCTGCAGATGAGGAAGCCCAGGCCTGTGAAGGAGGGGTGTGGGGAGCTGAGCACGGCCAGCACAGGCAAGGGAAGGGCCGGTGGGAGTGTCAGGGCTGCACGTTCCAAGTGTTCCAAGGGTTTGCCACACCTGCAAACGTCCTGTCAGAAAGGAGACAAACCCCGGCTATTCCAGGTGCTGCCTTTGTACCCCAGGCTGCTCTGTGCTGCTGTAAGCTGCCTGCCCTCACTGACTGTCCGTCCTTAGCCGGGGAGCTGTTGTTAGGTGTGAATTATTGACAGGGAGAGGTGTCGCTTGCTGCACGGTCCTGGCTGAGCCCCAGCCCCACAAAGCCAGGGACAGGAAGCTGTAAGGCCAATCTCTCCCTTTACAGAGTTCCATTTTGGGTATGTTTCTTCTCTTGGTGAGTTACTGAACTGTTGGAAGTGACAAAACCAGATGCCATAAAATGCAAGGAACATGCAGCTGGACTGAACCTCAAGTATTAACAAAGCCAATTCCCTCGACAGAGACTAATCTTATACCTTCAAACCCAGGAAAGATTCAGTTAAACTCACAATCGTTTTATAGTCTCTGCAGAACCATAGCAGCTTAGGGATCCTTTGTTATTCCTCCATAAAGAGGAAAGTTATAGTGAACGTGCCCTTCTTAAGTTGGGTGTTTTTAAATACTAACGTTTATTGCTCTGCAGTTTCTCTTTATGTGTGCACAGAGAACAAGAAAGCACCTCGCTGCACAGGCCTATTTTTAGAAACAATAAAAGAGCCCTCTGTTATTAATTGGTTACTTTTTTGCCATTTGCATAGGTGATCACGGGTAATGACCCAGGTAAGGATGCGTTAGGGAGGCTGGCAGGCTGTGGGATGTGGTGGTGCAGGGAGTGCAGGGTGTGTGGGCAGGGCTCTCACAGCTCTGGGGATGCTCCCGTCCTGGGACACACTCAAACCTGCCCCCCTGGTGGGGTCCCACGTGCCAAACGTGCTCTCCCCACTCCTCCAGTCATTGCAGAAATGGGCTGATGTGGCCCAGCTGCAGCAATTTCTTTGGATTAACACTAAGTCTCCATATTCTCCCACTACTGAACAGAATCTTTCCCAGAGCTCCTGTTTTGGGCTTACAGAGGCACAGCACCTGGAATTCAGCTGGTGCTCAGCTTTCCTAACAGTTCCTGAGAACATTTGGGTATAGTAAGAGCAAGAATTAAATATCTAAATAGCATCAGAGCCCCTCTGCTTTGTTCCCCTTACTGCTTTTGGACACAGATCAAGACTAGAAGCTCTGGCCTCCAACACCTCTTCTGGGGGTTTATTGGGTGACTCCCTGCTTGGCTCTGTGGAGCAGCCGAAGTGCATCAGCAAGTGATGGCTGACCCAGAAGGTCCCAACCCACAGCCCCCAGCCCTGCTGAGAGCCCTCAGCCAGGCAGGGCTTGGCCTCGGGCAGAGCAGGTGGAGCTGGGGAACCCTGTGTCACCTTGCAGGGTCCTGCAGGCAGAGCCAAAAAGTTTCCTCACCAGCCTACCCCAGACAGAACCATCCATCCTGGGTTCCAGCCTGTGCTAAACTCAGCTGCACACAATAGATTTTAAAAAACCCATCTTTGCCCGTGTTTCCCACAAGCCCATCTCTGCTACTGACGCAGAGCCGTGAATGAGAAATGAGCTTGTGTTCTTTATGTGGCATCTGGACTGTCAAAGCGCTGCGTTAAGTTGGCCCCAAGTAAAGGTCTGAACTAGAAAAAATAACATAAAAGGGTTACCAACATATCAGTTGTGTTGTTACAGAGCTCAGGCACACATCTGTGTGTAGGAAACGCAATACTTTCCTTGCAAGCTGAGCCCTGTGCATCTCACAGGACATTAATGCAAAAGTGGGAAAAATCCAATCTTAATCTTCCAGAGAGTGAAACACTGATACAACATGTCATGCCCTGTCATCACCTGTTGCTAAGGGTTGAGATATTCCCAGTGTCAGAAGGAGCCTGTGAATGAGGAGTGCATTTTGATGACTGCCGAGGAGGGGAGACTCTCAGGAACTGCTGGAAATTCTGCTATTTTATGGTGTATAAAATACACCTGACCTGAGGCAGCGGATCAGCAGAGGCAGCATGAGGTGCACGCACTGAAAACATCTCCTTTTGAGCTACTGACACATTCAGCAGCTGCCAGTCAAGGAGGAGAGCTGATCCTCTCTCAACCAGACCTCCTCACAACCTATTGTTGCAAAGGCCTAAAACGTGGCTCCTTCTTCAGCACTCCCGTGGCCCAGATCGAGCATCTCTTGCAGCCTCATATTCTCCTTACGCTCCTCTTTTCATCTTTTGTGTGCCTCCACCTGCCCCTCCCCAGTGCCACCTGCTTGCCTCCCTGCCTCGGCTCCTTTGTTCCTGTCCCCTGTCCCTGCTCCCGGGGAAGGCAGCACCAGCAGCACATTGGCCCAGGTTCTCCCCCAGGGCTCACTTGTTATTGTGACCGCAGCCTTGCCTTGCTTCCCGAGGGCCAGCACCACAAACAAAGCCAGGAGCAGAGGGAGGCCTGGGAAGGAGGGAGCCCCAGAGGCAGGGAGCCAGCACAGCAGCAAAAACAGGGACACAAGCCCAGGGGGAGACACTGGGCTCCAGGGACAGCCAGGGCCAGGTCAGAGCAGCACAAGCCTGGAAGCAGTGGCAGGTCTCTCTACACCTACTGAGGGAAGTCAGGGGAAGAGCCACCACAGCCCTTTTCATAACCAAGCATCCACCTCGCCGTGGGGTCCCCTGGCCCCTTTCGGCCCAGGACAGAAGGGGCCGGAGCAGGGCCTCACTCCATCCCCCTGGGGTGGGGAACAGGGCACAGCCCCCCTGCTCTGCAGGAACCTCCTGGGCATGGAAATGCCCCCGTTTCTCTGAAGAGCCACGCTGGGGTCACCTCGCCCCAAACCACAGCGGCTTTTGCAGTCTCCTGGCACAAGAGAAAACACGAAGGGAAGTTCAGAGTGTCACGGCAATAGAGAGGCTCCCAGGAGGCTCTGCCAGGCCCGCCAGGCCTCCTGCAAAACTCCTGCAGTCTCAGCTCCCGACAATATTGAGCCACATAAAGGTTCAAGAGAGTCCCAGGCCTCCTGGTCAGTGAAACGCAGCGAACAGAACATGCTGCAAAGTCACAGGTGCTGTCCCAGTAACGGTGACAGCTCAGAGACCCTCATCTGGCCAGGGCCAACAAGACATAGCAGTGTGGGGCAGCCCTGGCCAGGACAAAGGCTGCCAGCACGGCTGGGGAGCAGTTGGTGACACTGTCAGTTGGTGACACTGTCAGTTGGCAACTATGAACACGACTCAATGAGATTGCAATACCCCACTCTGTCCAGTGCTCTCTAGTGAGTGGCATAGAACCCTGTCTGGAGGACAAGTGGATTTGACAAGGAAACAGGACACATTTCCAGCAGGCAGCTCCACTCTGGGCCTGCAGCATCAAGGGTAGGCCTGAGGGTTCCCTGACCTGGAGAAAGGCAGGAGGTTCCCCCTTCCCCAAAGCCTTGATCCTGCACAGAACGTGTAAACTCGGGACACGAGTAGCACATCCCTGTGTTTGTGGGCACTGAGCAGAGCCCAGAGAACTGAAAGGCTCTGAGAAGTGGGGGCTCAGCAAGTCTCATTTAATTACGAGAGTGGTGCTGGCTCGGCTCAGCCCCACCCACATGCCATTTCACGCCTGATTTCTTCTCTGATTTCTTTGGGGAAAGAGAGGGAATTCGAGTGCATGTAATTTGGGTTAACAAGACGCATTATATGCAGCCTCATTCTTGTAAAAACTTTCACAGGGAAATCACCCAACCCATGGAGAGAAAAAATTCTCTCCTTATTGTAATTTTTCCAAGGCTAATCAAACTCTCACCATTATCCTATTGATCACAGGGAAGGTTTGATTTTCTACCGGTTGCCTAGTTAAGGTACAGTAGCTGTTGCTTGGCTTACTCCATGCTGTGAGTACAACAGAGATCAACCCTCCATTTCTATGCTCCTTTTTGTCCCTTTCCCAGATCCCTTTCCCTTCAAAGCTCACCTACCTTTTGCTTTTGTGGTGCTCTACCTGCATTTCGCCTTCCCGTCTATCTGTGGAGCAACAAAAGGTGAAAAGCTGGGTTTATACAATTAAAATTGTCAGAGTGAGAATGAGAAAAGGCAGAAATCCTGAAAACAGGAGGCAAAGGAAAAGTTAGAGGTGAATGTGGCATCCCCCGACACTCTGGACAAGCAGGCTCTGTGCCCAGTCCCCGGGGGTGTGAGGGGCACACACTGCCCCAGCCTGGGGCAGAAATGGCAGGGAGTGAGCCCTCAGGGGTGGCATGTGCCCAGAATGGCACCGAGTGCACAGGGGCCATGCTTTGTGCTGCCAAAGCTGTGTCCCTGTGTGAGGAAGGGTCCCTGTGTGAGGAAGGCTCTGCTCACTGTCAGGGTGTGTCCCTGTCCCTGTGGGGACAGCGCAGCCGGAGCCAGGTGCAGCTGCACAGGAGCAGCACTGGGGAAAGGTGCAGGCTTTGCTTTGCCTGCCTGTCTGAGGGTTCTTTGGATGTGTTTTGTGTCCCTTCAAGTCACTTGGGAGTTTAGGAGAGCCAGAGAGAATAGCTTTTTCTGTCATTATTTGATAACCAGTACAGCTCCCTTTGACCCTCTCCCCTCTTCCCAAAAAAGAAAGACCAGCTCAGCATTGTGTTATTTTTCAAAGCCTTTACAAATTAAGACAGTAACATGGAAATCCTCGTTGGGTTTCAGTTCATACTTCCTCCCATGCTGGGCTGAAATGGGGATTCTTTTGTGATGTCTGTGCTGCTTATTTTTTTAAAACCTCCTGAATTTGGCACACTGCCCTACTTTATTTTCTTTCCATTCTCCAGTGCTGCTCCCATTGGGAGGCTCATTCGCTTCTAATGCATGGTGTTATCTTTTGCAAGTTGAACTCTAAATCCCCGTGTTGTTTTTCCTTGCTTGTTATTCAGGTGCAGGGAATGTTAATGATGTCTCTTTGGCTGGTGGATGCTCTGGCTATGTGGCTTTAATTATTTTTATTAATGTGCTTTATAAAGTAAATTACAGATAAATGTAGATTTTAACTACAGCTTAGAGGTGGCACATCTGTGAGACTGCCCAGGCTTTCATTTAGGGGGGAAAGGCGCAGTAACATCTCCCATAGCAGGAGGATGTTCACAGGTGTGACTGAGAGAAGCTTTACTGGAGCAAAAGCTGCAAAACTGAAACCTGGCAGTTGATGTGCAGAGGGACAGGGAAGGGGAGAGGGGAAGGAGCAGGACAAGCTGCCTGGCAGTGCTGGGCAGTCCCAGGAGGGCAGTGCTGGAGCAGGGGGCTCTGTGCAGGGGTCTGCATTGCAGGGCACCTTTCCAGAGCCCCGGGGCTCTGGCCAGCTCTCAGTGCTGGTGCTGAAGGGGATGGGAGCATGAGAAGGGGACCTGCTCTGGTGGTCCCATGGCTCCGTGTCCCCGGGGTGTATCCTGGCCCGGGGGGCTCAGGGGAGCTGGGTTGGGGGCAAGGACAGACCTGCCATCCCCAGAGAGGGGCCTAGGCTGAGGGGGGAGAAGGAGAAACGTGTATTGGCAAGGAGAGAGGCTGAATTTCTGCGAGTGCTCTGGACTGAACTTGGATTAGAGGATTTAGTAGAGGAAAATACGTACTGGTGTCTGTAGTTTGTCTGTTGTTTTATTGAACCAGGAGTCCCATGTGAGCCATGCAGTAAGCAGGCAGTAAAATCATCCAACAATGCCTTGGAAACAGCTCTGTCTCTGAGCACTGCACCTCTCGGCACTGGCTGTGCTCAGAATGACTTCCTCCGTCCCAGGAGTTGGTGTTACCTTGGACAACACACAGCCATTGCCCAAAATAAATAATTAAAGCCGGGTGGTGCTTGAGTCGTCCCTGCATTGAGAAGATGAGGCTGGAAAACAAGCTGACGGGTTTTGTGCTGGCAAAGTCTCCAGGCTGTTCTCGCCCTCCTGAGCACTTGCCCTTCATTTCTATGCAAGAGACATTCTCGGTTTGGGGGATTCTTACCAGGAGCTTGTGAGAGAAATGTTGAAAAGGGATTTTTCCAGGTTGCCTTTCCCATCTTCCTGCTGCACGAGCTGCAGGTGGTGAAGCTGCTGTTTCGGCATTTCTTCTTCAAAAGCTACACCACGTAATATCGCTGAGATCACAAGGAGATGAGGAGAAAAATGGCCCGATAGGATTTTTGTTAAAAAAGGATCCATCCATAAAAGATGAAAGGTTAAATTGCTTTTAGAAACACAGCAGCGTTTAAACAGGTGAGGATCCTCGGAAACAGAGTTTGGATTCAATAAAGTAGCCATGCAGAAGGGCAGGAGAAGGCCTTTCTTTGGAGGGAAATGTCATACTTTAGTGTTAATAAAATGTCTAGTGGTATAATAATAATAGTGATAGCAATCAGGAGCCTTTATTTTTCACCTGGCAGGGCTGGTTCATGCGTGTTTTTTCAAAGCTACCTGCAATTCAGGAAAGAACAAAAAAAGGATCAGGCCTGCATTGACTGAAAAATATCAGAGTGGAAGAGAAGAGAGCCAGAGTGGCCCAAGACTCCTGAGTGTTGCTGGGGAGATGAAGAGTGCTGCTCCCAGGTGGCAGGACATTTTCTTCCTCAGCCTCTCAGATGTTGCCTCCTCGCAACTGTGTTGTAAAGACATCGCAGGAGATTTATAGCCCTGAAAGAACATACAGTGAAAATGTCAAAAGGAAAAGGCAATTGCAAACAATAGTTTTGCTCTGGACTGGCCCCCTCTTCATGCTCCTCAGTGGTGATGTAGCACAAAGGCAATGAGCACACAGCATTAGCTACTCTTGCATCTCTTGTATATTTGTCAGGTTTGATGTGTCAGAAGTTGGTGGAACAAAATTTGTTCCCCACCTATGTAGATGTCAGAGCTTTCTATGGGAAGAGAGGAAGAGCAGGAAGCATTGGTCTGTTAGGGGCAGACAGTGACACCGGAGAGACTAATATATAACACACTGCGAGGTCTAATTATTGATTGTCTGTACACACACAATTGTAAAAATATTACTTTTCTTGCTCAATCTCTTTTTCCCACTAACGCTTCCAGTGCATGGCTCTGTCACATCCCAGCTGATGTTTGCACCTTCAGTGTGACTGTCTCTCTTCCCTGGAAATGCAGTTCACCCCAATACGAACACTGCCAACCCTCTGTCAGGATAGGGCTTTGTTTTGGGTTGTGACGTGTCCCTGGTAGTGCCACTGGCTGTGAGGGCTTCAGCCCTGTACCTCCCCGAAGGACCTTGTTTGTCTGAGTTTCCGTGGAGGGAGGGCAGCAGCCACAGCTCTGGGCTGGAACGCAGCACCACTGCTCTCTCAATGGCCTTTTCCTTTCCGAAAAGTGCTCCTATTTGGGATATGAAAATGTGCAACTTTGGCAAGGCTTCTGTGTGGATGAGAATTAAATGCAGCATCCACCAAAACTGCAACTTTGTGTTAAATATATAGTGACAAAACTCAGCTAACTTGTGTGGAGATTCTGGGGTCTGTCCTGCTCAGCCTCTGTCTGACAGACACACCGACGGTTAGGGGTATGTGCTGACCCTTTCAGGGCCTGGACAAGGGCTCGGTGGCAGTGCTGGGACTGAGCACAGGGGCAGTGGCTTCCAAAGGCCATTCCTGAGAGCGGGAGCCCTGGTGTGCTCCAGCTGAGTCAGGGCCAGCACAGGCAGCGTGGGCTGGGCAGCATACACAGATGCTCCTAGGGGTGCGTGACACGTCTGGCTGGGAGGAGCTGCCAGCCCTGCAGTGTCCAGATGTGTGCAGCTGATCCAGCACATCTGGAAGGACCAGGCTGCTGCCCCACAGAGAACTAACAGGCTGCAGGGACTTTGCTGCTACAAACTCTGCTCTTTGTCTCGTGCAGCAGCCACTGTGCCTGCTGCAGCATTAATATTTGTACATTAATATTGAATCAGCCAGGCTCGCCCTGGAGATCACACGCTCCGACCCCAGGAGCCAAGTCTCTTGAACAGTGCCTGCAAGATGCAGCCACAGGCGCTCACTCCAGCATTTTCTTTAAGAGATTCCTCGACTGTAGATCTGCTGCTCGTGCTGGCCCAGAGCGTGTGTTGATGGGGAAGGTGCCAGCTCTTGTCAGTCACTGGTGTTGTTATGAATTAGCAGGGGCCACACAGGGTACAGCCATACGTGTCAGCCTTGTGAATGAGCACTGGAGCAGGATGTGAAAATGTGAGGTCCTGCTAAGACAAAGTACCAGAGAGCAAGGGAGCTCCTCCAGCCCAGGGGCAGGCGGGTCCTGCTCATCCCGCACGTCCAAAGCTCGAGCAGCCCTTCCCCACGGTCCTGGGCCAAGTTGCTGGGCTCAGACCTGCTGACAGCACTGCCCCTGCAGCAGCTGTGGACACGGGAGGCATTTGTGAAAAACAGAGGGTTTGTGTATGTTGGGACAAATAAAATCCAATAACCTGGTCAACGGGTGTGCCAGGTGCTGGTAGTGAAGTCACCACTGTTTGTTTGCACGATAGAGCTGCTTCTGTCACACGGAGCTGGAGGCTGTGGGGCATGTTTTGGCCGGGTGCCCCAGAACACACAGCCCTTGTTGGGTTTTACAGCCAGTTAAACTCTAAATATGTTTCTGTGACAAGCTGACTCACCAGTCTCTTCCACCCCTCCAGCTCTGCTTCTACCAACTTGCATGATTTTGTTACACACCGTTGGACAATTTCTGGTTTTTCTTAAAGCCCAACTGCTGGACTCAAGGCACTGTGTGAGGAATTGTAGTTTGAACTTGAGATAGCAGGGGAAAAAGATTCCAGCACTTATTCTTACATTTAAATTGTTGATGTTTAGCGCTCTGAGTTACTCTTTTGGAGGCTAGAGACTACAGTGACTGCAAATGCATCAGTTTTAAAAGCACTTACTTATAACAGTAAAAAGATCTCAGAGTTTGGTAGAAGCTGGAAACATCAGGGAAAGTCTAATGAGAATAGAAGCGCTCTGCAGCCATACAGGGAAGTGTGTGCTGCTCATCTCTCACCAGTTACGCCATCCATGGCACATCCTCGCTGCTGCAGTTTGAGGAGCAGAAGCACATCGTTTGTTGTGTGTCTCCAGCACAGCCTGGAGCTGGCTGAGCACTCCTGCTGTTGATTCATCAGCAGTACACTTGGGAGAGCTCTGGACTTATCTTTTGCCAGGGTAACGTGTCTTTTTGACTAATTCTGGTTCAGGACTTGGAAAAGAAAAATAACCCTGTGTCTGCCCAGATCTGTACTGTGCTACACATGCAGTTGTTTGTGTATGTGGGTCACAAATTCCTTTGCTTCCCGGTGTCCTCTGGCAGGCACATAGTGAAATATGTGGAATAAAATCAGAGGCCAGATTACTTTTTAGAAGAACATCCGGCAATTTTCACTCTGAAACTTAGATGGTGTGGAAATAAAAGGGAGAAGCAAGTAAAAAGCGTTTATAGTTTCTGAGCAAAAGGTGGTCTTGGCTTGGACATTTCATTGATGGAGATTTGTTACCGAATATCACAGCTTTGTTCCACCAAAGCCTGGGACAGCCAACTTCAGCTCGTGCTGCAAGGCTCTCCTGGGCTTTTCCCTTCATCCTGTTTGGAGTGCTTCTCAGCCCAGCCAGCACAGTGTGGAGGGGTCTGTCCCATGCAGGGAGGGCATCTCTGCACACCCCGTGGCACATCCAGCTGGGGCTTAGCTAACCCCAGTATCTCATTGCCTTCATAGCCACTGGCAAACCCCCGTTCTGGAGCTTCGCTGCCTCTTCTCTTCCTCACTCTCACCAGCAGCTTCTCTGGGAACTGGAGAGGCTGAGGCAAATAATAGATACAAATCATGACCAAAGAAGAAATGATTGTCATTGCAAAAATGTATTTATTAATGATCTTCACATAATTCTCTGGGAGTGATATTCTGCAAGACAGAATTGTGATAGATTTCCACCAAATGGGAATATTTCCCTCCAGAAATGTGTAGCATTAAAGGGAGTGAAGAAGCTGAATGTGTTTCCTCCAGTCAGGAAAATGACGGATCAGGGACAAGAGACAATACATTAGTAAACAATATAAAAAATGTACATTTTGTCATTTTGTATTCCTGAGTTATTCTAAATCTGTGAATAAATCGAGAGCTTAAAGTCTCTGGAGCTGTTTTGAAGTCTCTTGCTTTCTATAAATATTGCATTTGCCTCAAGTAAGAATTTCTGACATGTATTAAAAAAATATACATTAGTAAAGCTTATAAAATAGATATTTGGAATGCTGTTATTGTTATTTTTTATTAAAAATACAGTTTAATGGAACAATTGAGATCTACTTCAAAGTGTCAAAATTATTTTTTGTGCTTTTCCCCCATGTTCTTTGAACTTTCTGGTTGAAGCTCTAATTTTCTGCTTTCTGATTCTGTCCCTGTTTGAAGCAGTCATTTCCCTGCACGGATATCGCTCTCCACTCCCCTTACTGCTCCAGTGGGATCCTCACATTGGGGTCTCTTGGCAGTTGGCCATCATTAGCTGAGCTTGGAAGGTCAGGTCCAGTGTAGTCTGTGGACAGACGGGCAGCGTCACCTCTCTGGAGCAGAGCTGAGAACATCTTACAGCTGCTCCTGCTGTTCTCCCGGGGGATTTCGGGGGACAGTCAATGCCCAGCACAAGTACACCATGGTACCCTTGGTTATCGTCACCAGAGGTGTAAGGAAGGGTCTGTAACACACTAACTGCAAGGAGAAAGTCCTGGAGTGTGATGGCACAGGAGAAAAACCTGCAGCTTTTCCCATCTGTACAGTGTAAATGCAGCAGACAAACCGGTGGGTTCATGTGGGTGTTTTCTGTGCTATATGGCACCAGCCTGAACCACAGCAGTAATATCAAAGAGCTCCTCAACTTATTCATAATTAGCAGTGGGAATGCTCAGGCTTCGTTTTGTGCTCACAAAGGACCAGGGTCTGTGTCGAAGGGAACTGGAACTCTAATTAACTGCTTTCTAGAGCTTTCCTTTGTTCAGGTTTGCAGGCTCTGTGCTGCTCGGGTGCTGGAGGTAGCCCTGTCCCTTCCTCAGGACTCGGTGCCAGGATGGCCCTTGGGGCACAGGCCGGTGCCGAGGTTTGCCCAGCGCTGGCAGGAGGTCCTCTGCCTCCCACAACATCCCTGGGACTCCCCGCCTCCGTCGGCCAGGGCCGGCCGTGCCCCCTCCAGCCCCGCTGGCCCTGTGAGGGCAGGGGCTCCTCCATGGCCGCTGAGCCTCCCCACGGCCGCGGGGTCCAGCCCTCCCCTGGGGAAGGTGCCACAGGGTTCTGGATGCGGACAGTCAGGTTCTGGATGCAGACAGTCGGGTTCTGGATGCACACTGTCGGGTTCTGGTTCGGTTCAGACAGGCGCGTCCCGCTGTGAGGGCAGCCGCGGGGCAGCAGCCGTTCCCCACCTCAGGCTCCCACAGCGGCTGCAGCAGGCCGCGCCTTTGGCGCCATTTCTGAGGGCACGCCAGGTGTGTGAGGCCACCGTGTTCTGATACGCAGCGTTCCACACTCTGGGGACCTGAGGGGCTGCCAGGAGGAAGCCGGGGCATTTCTCAGGTGCGTGGTGCTTTTGTTGAGTTGGTGGCCTCTGCCAAGGGAGTGTTTTATCCTCAGAAATGGACAAAATCCCAGAATTTGCTTGAGCACAGTGAGCCCAGGCCTGGACGCTAATGACGGGAACCTCCCTGAGGCACCAGCCCTGTGCTGCGTGTGCCCTGAGGGGAATGCCCATCCCCATGGAGGGAAGGGCAGGTGGGCATGGCAGGAACCTCCCCAAGGAGCCAACGTGCCCTGAGATGAGCACCCATCCCCACGGAGGGAAGGGCAGGTGGAGATGGCGGGAACCTCCCTGAGGCGCCGGTGTGCCCTGAGGCGAATGCCCATCACTGTGGAGGGAAGGGCAGACAGTACCAGGGGGACTCGGTGGAGCACCAGGACTCCTGTGGGCACCACATGAGGAAACCACCCAGAAGACAACACCAGGTAAGACAACACCAGACTGGCTGGAGATGTGGGGGGGTTGTTGCTTGGAGCCATTTCCCCTCAAGAAGGGGCTCGTCCCTGTGCGGGGCAAGTGCAGCCATGGGGGCCTGGCTGGGGGTGCCCAGGCTCCTGGAACAGGGGCTGGCAGGGACTGGACCCTTTATTGTCTGGGACAGTGGGGTTTAGTGTGTGTCACACCTCACCATGGAGATCTGTGGTGCCAGAGAGGCAGCGGGAGCAGGGCTGTGGGCAGGGAGGGCTTTCACGTGGAGCAGAGTTCAGCTGTACTGCAGTGCTGATAAAACAAGGTGTTGTGAACGTCCTATATCAGTAATTGCTCTGCACTTTGTCTTTCACGGCAAGGTGCTGGAGCTCCTCATTTCCCTCCTGCCTGGTGGTGTGAGGGGCCGGCGGTGCTGGAAGGGGCACGGAGGGGGAACAGGGCTGCACACGCAGGCTGTCGGGAACAGCTGAGCCAGGAGCAGAACCCTGTGTCAAAACAGCCAGGCAGAGCCAGCATACAAAAAAACCTGCATGGAGGTTTTTTTTCTCCCTTTCAAATGCCTGAGCAGCCTGGTGTGGGGCAGGCCTGGAGCCAGGCCCAGAAGGGTCAGCGGTGCTCAGGTGTTGGGGGAGAGCAGGTTAAAGAAAGCATTAGTAATGTGCCACTCCCCTGAAATCAGGAGATGTGGACAGCCTGTCAGGAGACTCAGTAAACCTCATTTTGATCAGGGGACTCTAGCATGCTGAATATCCACTTAATTTCTGATGCTTTGACACAACAAATCTGCACCAGAACATTGGCAAGGGGGAGGTTAGCTGCAGAGATGCTCTCTTCATGCATTTATGTGAATTGCATCATTATATTTTACTTAGTTTTTATCCACTGCCCACTTGAATTAGTGACAAAGGATTTCAATGCTGGGCATGCAAATTAAAGCAAGAGCTGCTATTGTTTTTTCAGATACCTGTCAGCTCCTCTTACTCAACCCAACAAGGACTGAATTTGAAAGCAGAGGAGCCAGGGCTGGGGTATTCCTGGCAGAATGATAGCTGACAGGCTCCTCACAGGCTCCAGAATCAGAGTCATGTCTGACACAGAGGAACATGTGTTGGCAACCTTGCTTGAGCCACATTTCCAGAGCTGTAAAGAACTGGAGCATTTCCAGGGGATGACAGAAAAGCTGCTGTTTCAGGGGAGAGCCAGAGGCCATGTCATTGTCATTCTTCTCCTCTGTTTGGCAATCTGCTCAGACTCCTTGGAAGAGCACCTGAGAGCGTATATGGGACAGGAGAAGTAATAAAAGTTGAAGTGATGGCCCAGTACTAGAAACAAACTTATTAATGCAACATTTATGGCTACAAAGGAGCTCATGCCCAGCATGGGCTTGTTGCCATTCTTTTTGGGGGCAGAGTAGTGCTGCTGGGGCACAGTTTGCGTGATGAAACACTACAGCGTGCAAGGGAAGATAACTTATTTATTTGTTCTTTGAGAATCTGGCTCTGGTGAACACTGGTGTCCCCTCCGTGAGGTGCTTGTCATCCTGTGTGTACTGTGAGTGCATAGTGAGTGCTGCCAGTGGTACTGTGACAGATGGAAAAATCCTGCTTAGTACCAGTGATTCACAATGCTTTGCTTTGCTCAAGATGCATCTGGAAAGCTTCCCAGATTATACATCTGCCCCTTTGACACTGAAGCAGCAGTGCAAGTTGGAGGCCAGGAGGAACAGAAAACAGATTTAGTCTGGGCTGTTCTTTGGGGCAGGGATTGTCTGTCTCCATGCTTGGAAAGCAATTGGAGAGCTACCCCAGCCCAGAACAATTCCTAGAGCAATTGCAGGAGAGCTGGGTGCCAACAAATTGCAAATGTGATTGGGTATTGGAAAAAGCAAGAAGTTCCAGTACTGGAACTGAGGTTGTGGCTGTCCCGTCCCTGCAAGTGCTCAAATCCAAGCTGGACGGGGCTTGGAGCAACCTGGTCTAGCGAAAGGTGTCCCTGCTCATGGCAGGGGGGTGGAATGAGATGGTTTTTAAGGTCCCTTCCAGCCCAAACCATTCTGAGATTACTATGATGATTTTGTTTGTTTTGTTGTGATACCATTTATAGGAATATGAATTTATTTTTAAAGCAAGTACAGTGCAGGAGTGAGAGCCTTGCCTGAGCCTTGCTTCTTAGGAAGGTGAGACCAGAAAAGTTCCTTATTCTTCATTGTCCAGAGTTTTGACACAGAGCAACCTGCCCCATATTAACTTTTGCATTTCTCATCAAGATGCAACAGACTTTAAATAGCATGTGCATGACTGACTCTTTTTTTTTTTTCCTCCTATGGAGGCTGATATACAAAGTACCTCAAGTGGCAGCTGTCACCCGTGAGGTGGCATTTTTCTTCACTGAGGCTGACAGCAGCTGTCCAGGAGAAGTATGAATGGAATGAGAATGACATCATGTTTATTCAGGAATGACATTCCCAGCCATGGATCAGTGTCAGCAATATTTTGATAAGTTTTAGAATGAGAAAACATTTCTTGAAATGTTCCCTGATTTATCCTTTGTAAAATACACAACACAAAAAATAATTGAAGAGCTTGCAGCAGGACAAAGCAGGGCTTGCCTACTGTATGTTTGCACGCAATGTTTTATCGATGCTGGAGACAGTCCATAGTCACCAGCACTCCGAGCAGCTTTAACTCTTGCCAGCCCAGCTGGTTCACTCCAGATGCTTTTCCCCCTGCTGCTCCTGGCCCAGTTTGGAACTGAGCACAGTGCATTTCAGAGACGTCAAAGACAACGAGCAGCCATAAAGGAAGTCAGTCAGCCAGAGCAAAGGAGGTCTGCACTAGCTTTTAGGATTAGCTTTTGGGATATTGGGACAAAAATAAGAACAATTTGGCTTGGTTCCTTACAGTGCAACTAATGGGACTGGTATCTTAAATATCCATAGATGGTTCAACTAGGGTTATCATGTGATGACTGATGAGGCTTTTTGTGGCTGACTGACTTGGATGAAATCTGGTCTGCTGCTAAATGCTGTTCATGCTGAAACCTAATGAAAAGTTTCATACACTAAGGACACAACTCACTGGATTTGAACACCTGAGTCCCAAAGGCCTGAGGATCTGGTTGTTAGCTTTATTGTATTACTTCTTGTGAACTTTCTTACCTCAGTGCTACAACTTTCCTCCCTCACTCTTATGGTCACACTTTCTGGTCTTTTTTTTCTTTTTAATACCTGGGCTCCTTAATTGCATTTTTGCTAACATGCACACGTTGAGTTCTGGTCCTTTCTTAGGTCCAGCCACCCAGGCCACTCTCCCCAACCAGATTTCAACCACTGTTTGAAATCTGGCTGGCAGGGCCATACACATCAGGAGAGAGCCCAAAACAAGCCCTTGGCTGGAATTGCAGCACAAGCTGCCACAGGCTTTTTTGTTGCTCTGTGACATTAGCTAAGAGCTAATTGTTATTGTTGTCTGTAGAGTCCAAAATTAGTCCTGAGGTACCCACCTTTGCAGAGTTTCTGACTTGCCCTCTCATGCCTCTGACAGTCGGGTGCTGCTCTAAGTGCTGATGGGTCAAGGAGACAAATGTTTGTCTGAATTTTCATTCTGTCTGTAAAATTTGAAGATTTGTGTGTGTCTGCCTAGTAAGAGACATGAAGCAGAAGGACGTGTGAGGATGACCCCACTGCAACTAATGCTATAACTGAGCTGAAAAGAAACACAGAGTGTGCCAGAGTCAGATGTACAGCTGGGTGTTAACTTTGTATTCGTTCAGTTGTGATCTCCTCCTCATTCTCTCTCTCACCTCCAGCCTTGGTTCTCTCATGGTATCAGATTCAACAGGGCTATATTTAATTTGAGTTCAACAGAAGGGCTTATTCAAATATAAACTTTGGGAGTGACAGTGCATTGGCTCCATATGCAAGCAGATGAGTGCATGGAAGTAGCTGGTGTCTGGAGAAGGGCAGGAGGAGGTCACTGCCCTGTGAGCAGCTGGTGCAAACAGCAGATGGGCACCTCACCCCCCCACAGCCTGCTCTCTGAGCCAGGGGTGGCTGCAGCCAACCTGCAAACACCTGCTCTAGATGATGGCAAATGTTTCAGGGCAGCATAGGTTTCACTCAGGTGAGAATTCGTGCAGTGCCTCAGACCTCGGCAGGCCTGCAGGGTGATCCCCTGAGCGCTGGTGTGGAGCTGAGCCAGCCCACCCTGCGAGCTGCTCCCACAGGACCTGACTCTGTGGGCAGCAACCCGGCTGACCGTGGAGCTGCTCCCCAACTCCTGGAGTGCCTGGTGCTGATGGCTCGCTAAGACATGCCTGAAGGTTGGTGTCTCTGGGGAAGCTGCCTTCCCCTTCCCAGAGTCTCTGCAGGGTGCCAGTTGCTGCAGTTAGGCTAAGACCAAATCAGAAATAACCTACACAGGAGAACACGTCTCAGGCAAACGTTCCCCTGCAGCCTGACGAGCCTTATCCACCAGCTGAACTGTGTTTGTCTTCTGTTTTGTGGGGTGTTTCACACTAGTTTTTTAAATCTCAGATTTTTTTTCTAGAAGGAGAAACATTTTCATGCATTGTCATTTACATTCATATATGAAATGCCTTTTTCTGACCCGAACCACACCATTATCATGAACTTGTTTTTAGTTTTGACGAAAGGAGGAGTTGTAATGCAGAATGCTTTTGTATCCATGACTTGATGGTTGATTGTCAGAAATTCCTGTGTTACACGTACACATGTTCTTTTGCCCATAGGAGAAAAAAGAACTATAAAGAAATATGCAGCGTTCATCTAATTTACATTTCTAAATACACAGGTTGAGGAGGTGTTGGGAAAGAGCAAAAGCAGTGGCTAAAAGCTCTGGCTTTCTGATCACCAGGTTTGCAGAGTAAGAGGCTGTTTTTCTGATCGTTGAACGACTCTTACGCTAAATACAGAGGAAGCTGCTGTTTCATCTGCACAAGCTGTCCTACTCTGGAAAGCAGATCACTTAGCTGATCGCTTTACAACCACATGCTAAACATTCTAAACAATTTATGCATTTAAACTGTATGTTTTTCTCTCTCAAAACTTGCTACTCTGCAATGTTCCACAGATCTTGTTTATAACACATTCATCTAAAATTATCTCAGTGCACACAGCACCCTCCTATAGAACAGATGCTATGTAACCTGCAGTTCTGTTTTGATCTCAAATCGACGTGTTTAAACTACTTGTGTGAATTATAGATTGAAACTAAACTAAGAAAATGAAATTGTGTTTTTTGCCATGATGCTTCCTCAGTTCAATAGTTCTATTCATTTTGGAGTGCCTTTCTGGTAAGACACTTGCAGTTGCTATTTAAGGTTTAACTATTTTTGTATTGAAGGATGTTCAGGGTTATCTTAAAAAAAAAATCTCTAAAAACTAACCTCTCCCAGCAACATGATTGAACTTTTCCTGGGTATCTTTTCTCAGTTTGTTTTTTGCATCACTTCTGAATTTAGATGAGATTTATATACAAGAGACATTTTCCTTTGTAATTAGCCTACTTATATATCTTCATGCATCTTGAAAGGATGGCTAAGTATCTCAGGAGATTAGCACTTGCATCCTGGGGCCTTTTCACAGCTAAATCACTGGTTATCATCCTCACATAATTATTCATACTTATTTACTATTTATATTACAGTAACTCCTAGAGGAATGGCCCAGGTTGGGCCTGGTGTGTGAGGTGGTGTAGGTGCATGAGTGAGATACGTGGTGTGCAGGCTGCTTTAGCAATTTGCCCTTTGGAGAGACGTCTCATTTTGCAGGGAGGACAGAGGATGGCTGCCTGTTTGCTCCTGTGCAAATTCCTGCCTTCACAGGCCCAACAACATGGTCTTTTCCCTGTTTAGGGACTCTGGAAAAGCATTCTTCTGCACTGTTCTGGCATTGTAACTCAATTTTTGAAGCCTCAAAATATCTCAATTTCTTAGGGTCTTGTTTTTTGTAAGATGGAGATATCCCAGGACATTTTGACTTCTAACAGAGCAGCATCTTTTCACTGCCTCTCTTAAAAATGTATTTTGGACACAAATGTTTTTTCATAAGAGCACTTCACGTTTCTATATAAGAATGAAGAGCTAAAGCCAGGATTGCTTCAAAGCAGAAGCTTGGGATCCACTTTGGCTTCAGTATTGCATCACGGGAAAGTCAGGGGCTACAAACACATAATCAAAGCAAGGGCAGTAACAAGCCCTGGACTGGGTTTCCCCCAAGGTTGAGGCATTGCAGACTCTTTGTCTCTTCAGGGCCCTACAGGGTCCCAGGAGTGTCTGTTGTTCTCCAGCCTTCCCTGGGTTTATGAGAATACTGTTTCCTGCCTCATCCCTCCCGCACTGAGTAGACGTGGCAGCTCCTCACTGTGATCCTGACATTGCTGGGGGCTCATGCCTGCAGGTCTGTGGGAACGAGGGGGAGGAAGGTGAGGGAGGAGAGGGAGCACCTGCAGTCAGCAGGAAAACTGAAAAACCAAATAACGAGTCCATGGCCAGAACTGCCACCAGGTGTAAGGAAACCCAAGAACAAGGAGGCACCAGCAAAAGCCTGCTGTGGGCACAGAGATGGTGCAGACAACCCGGCCAGCCAGGGTGTCACTGCCCCAGGGCTCCTGCAGCAGCCACGTGTGCTGCCCGGCCAGGCTCCCTGCAAGGTCACTGTCCCTCCCAGGGGTACAGCTCTGGCTCCCTGCAGCTCCAGTAAAGCACTGGAGAGCAGGCCCCAGCTCTGCTGGTGGGAGTTCATTCACAGCTCTGCTCTGGGGGACAGAGGGACTGCATGAATGGAGCGGGGCTGGTGAAGCCATGCTGAAAGGGATGTACAGAAACTGCTGCTGCATCCACCACATAACTCCAGAAGCACCGTGGCTGGGGGAGCAGAATGTGCATTTTCCTGTTGGCTATTGTTTAATTAGGCCTTTGCTGATGCTGACATTGTATGTATTTTCTTTGCTCTATCTCCTTTCCTTCTTTATTATTTCCTACTTTAGTTTGATGTTGTTGGTATATAAAATTTAAAGAGCTCTAAATTTTTTTAAAGGCCCCTAAAGGGAGCGGTGCTTTTTTGTGTTAAAGTCATTACATGAACACCTGTGAACTGTTGAGTTTAATTGGGCTACAGCTGTTGGGGAGCGAGGGGGGATTTATTGGTTTGATTGGCTGTCTTCGGATTGTGGTGTGTTGTCATGCACTGCCCTTCTAACTTGTCTCTTTAAACAGAAGCACATGTGCATATCAGGTGTTCCAGGGAGTGGGATCTGAGGGATGAGGCTGTCAGAGCAGAGCAGAGTGGATGGTGTGGCCGAGAGAGGATCCAAAGGCAGCCAGCAGAGAGCATGGGAAAGCTGTGTCAGCTGTGGGAGCAGCAGATGGCTGGGCTGGCCAGCCCGCTCTGCGGGGCTGGAGGGGCTGCCAAGCTCCCAGAGACATCTCTGAGCGGTGACTGATTGTGCCACGGGGTTCCTGGGCAGTGCTGCAAAGGAAAAGATGCTTCCTGGTGTGAAAGTGAGGTCCTGTCTGGAACGTCACGTCTGCATGGACAGCAGCAGGGCTCACATAAGAGCTATCTCTAATGAGGAGGCAGCCAGTAGGAAAGATGATAAACCAGAGCACCTCTGGGTGGAGAAGTCCCCCTGCTAAGAAGCTGGGTCTTGTGCATAGCCAGCCGGTCACTGCAGCTGTGCAGAGACTGCAGGTGTACCCAGAGACAGGGAGGAGCAAGGAGACTGCCACGGTACCTGGCAGTACCACAGGGGTAGCCTGTGTCCAGTTCAGCCTTCCCTGCAGAGCTTGGCCTAGCGAGGAGCATCCCTGCCCACCCCTGAGGGTGAGTGGGATAGAGTGGGGAGGCTGGTGCAGGGCAGGCTGAGCTGGGCTGTGCTCTGCCCAGGCCTGCAGGGGAGGCACTGCGGTGTCTCGGGGCTGGAGGAGGCTGTGCAGTGCTCGCCTGGCTGGGCAGCACCGTCAGTCCCTCCTGGCCCATGGCAGAGCCCTGCAGGCAGCTGGTGCTGCCCTGCCTGTGGGAGTGCTTCCCTGCTCAGCTGGAAGGCTTCACGAGCTGACAGGGCGCTCTGCTCTCTCTGCAAATCTGTAACCTACACCTTTGTGTCAGTGCCCAGACCCTTGTGGGGCTCAGGGGCATCCCAGTGCATGCCTCTGCTCTACTGTTCTGAGTCACAGCCTGTGTGTCTGTGAGGGATATGGACACAGATACCGCTGTCGTGCCTCAGGGTAGGGGGAAGGGTAAGAAAATTCCTTTTGATTCCTTTTTTTCTGTTGTTTTCACACCATTAGGAAATAATTAACCTCCTTAGTGAAAGCATGTCTCCTTTTCACCTGAGTAGGAAAACCTTAAAATATACATACAATATTTTTAACACTAAGCTTAAATTATGCAGTTGCTGCATTTTGATGATAAATATGCAGATGAGAAGATTTCTGCCTCTTTTATCTTGTGGTTCTAACTCTGTCTAAAAACAGATTGTCGCAGTCACCCTAATTCTGAGAAAAACAGCCTTTTGTGCATTGAAAAGCCAAAACAAGCAAGTCTGATGATCAGATCTTCTCTTCCTGGCTGGCATATGTCTGCCATGCTAGTGAAGGAATCACTTATTTCTCCTGGTGATGGCAGTTGGTGCCATCAATTCCTGTCAGCTGGCGAAAGGGATGGGAAGCCAGATTCTTACATTGGTGATTAATTCTGGGAGTTCACATGAAGAAAGATGCTCTGAATACCACTGGAAAGCTCTGAGATGGCCCATTCTGCTGCAGTGCAGATATATTCTATACAGATGTGATTAGATAATTCCTGTCTTTCTGCATCCTGGGGAGAGCCCTGAGTGGGAATCCACTCACATGGGCTCTGGACTGCAGGTGTCCAGGACAGCCCAGCACAAGATGGGTGAGTTGCAGGTGTTGGGGAAGGCTGCAGAACTCAATCAGCAGCAGATTTTGTTCTGCATTGTTTACCACATTCCCTCAGTTTTGGAGGCCATTACTGCTTTTGGCAGTTTGAGGAGGGGGCGGCTCCCTGCTGTGTCTGTGGGAGATGGGGCAGTGGAGAAATTGCCTGGTGCTCCCATCAGTTCTTTTCCCTCTTGTCCTGCTCCTTCTCTTTTATATTCATGCTCCTTCTCTTATATACATGCAAACAGTCATTTTGCCTCCAAAGCATAATTGCCTGTTTCCCTGCTTTTTGGTCTTTCTGGACACAATAATATCATTTCTGGTGCTGCTAATTACAAGCAAGAGCAAGTTGCTATGTTTGTCATCATTTGCCTTTCCGTGAGCAAACTCTGTTGCCACTGGCCATCCTGGGGCACTCATACCACGAGCTGCAAGCAGGAGGCAGCTGCAGGGGTGCTGGTGGCAGGGCTGACAGTCTTACCTTCTGTGGGACACTGAGTACAGGCCACGGCAGCTTATGCTTGCCACAGCCAGTCGTGTTCATCCTCCTTCCCAAACCAGGAAATGCACTGTGTGTCTCTGACAGATTGTAAATGAGGGTAGGAAACTTGGCAAAGCATAATGATCAATGCTGAGCAGAGCTGGAGTTTCCAGGCCCTAGCTCCTAATCCCCTCCTTCGACCACTGTGTAGCCTGATGCATTTCTCTGGACACCTGTCAGATTAGTGCCGAGAACACCACCAGACCTTACATTTAATCCATCAAGGAGAAGCTACAAGCTGGGACGTACCAGAACTTCCAGAGAAGATGGGCTGTGGTGGAGCCAACTGGCCTTGAGTTACCTCTGCAGAAAACCCCTGTAAGGTGGCAGTTTCCAAGCAAGCGGCATTAAATCAAACAAGTGTAAAACCAAGTAACACTGTCTGCGAGGATTGTGAAACTTTGTTCCCAGACAGTGTAACTTCTCATTTGACCTGTAGGTATCCCACAGTCAAACATGAAGGGCTTTGGACTCTAATACCATCTGTGGGAATGTGATCCTTTGGCTAGTTTGCAGCTGTTCAGCACTCTCTCAAGATACACTGGAATTGCTAAGTCCAATTGAACTAGGCAGTGAAAATAAGTGTGAAGGGTTTTAATATCGATCTATGAAAGTTATGGTGTTCATAGGCAAATAAACACTCTTGTGTTATGTTTTCTCGCACATAACATTCTTTCATTTTAGGCCGAGGAAAACTAGTGAGAAAGAGCAGAAGGCAAGTCCCCATGACAGCACAGGGAGTGTGTCTGTGCACACATGTCTGTCAGTCTTTTGCAAATGGTTGCAGACACTGAAAACAAAGTAGTTGTACACGGGAGAGTTCTTACAGTCATACAGATGGAAAATAATGGGCACTTGTGGCTTGGGCTGCATAATCCGTACAGACTCACACCTTCAGACATCTGAAAATACATTTTCTGATCTCCTCGGAAGACCCCCCCCATTTTAGGCTGTTGGGTAATGAGGGTGAGTCAGCCACATTAGTGCTTCTATTCATCCTATTCCATTGTGCTTAAGCAGGCAATAGCTACTGGAATTGTACAGGCCATCTCTGCACCAACTCAATAGCACTGCTTATTTCTCCATCTCTTTTTAAAGCCTGTGCAAAAGTAAACCTGCTGGGGTTGTACATTGGTTTTCTTTTCACTTCATAAGCTGCTCCTTTCCCAAGGAGCACAGCACCTTGCTGCTAATCGGCTCATAGACACAGTATAAAGTAGAGCCGTAGGAGACTCTGTAGAGAATCTGCCATTAGTTTTTTCTGGCTTTCTAGTATTTTTTTGATTAAAGAGTTCTGTCAGAAAAGCAGTGGTCCTGGGGGCATCTTTCCTCGAGGGCCTATGAACAGTAATTCCTCTTCTTAGCACCCGGATCTGGTGTCTCCTTTTCTGTATCACAAGTCCTGCATGTTTAACACATTACAAGTTCTGTTTGAATTGAATTGGTATTTCTGCAGCTGCATCATGTGATCATCAACATTAAAATGGTTGTTCTTGGATTAATAGTTCTTTCTCTACCTTTTGGACTGTAGCTTCCTTTTCCAGGAGGGGCAGGAAATCACATCCTGTGCTTTACATTGGCAGCTTTGGCTCCTTCCCAAAAGAGAGCAGAATTTACTGCTGCTGATGTTTGCAGCTCAGTAAGATTGTTCAGAGAAATGGAAAATGTGCTGTTCCTCAGCAGGAGGGGAGGGGTGCCCCTGTGATCGCAGGGACTTTTCAGCTGAGCTCCCTGCCTTCAGTGTAGCCGTGTCTCCTGGAGCAGGGACGGTGCTTCCTAAATCCCAGTTAGTGCAGAGTGCAGCCAGCTGGGTCAGGGCCAGGGGAAGCCTCTCCCCAGGCCCTGTCCAGACAGAAATCCATGTGCATGTGCTGCACGGTACAGGTGCACACAGTGCAGTGCTGCCAGGCTGAGCCTCTGCTGTGGGGCAGCACTGCCTGCAGCCAGAGCCTGGGCAGGGCTGAGACACCCTGCAGGCACAGGGGTCACACCTTGCCATCCTTCTGACACAAAGCTTGACACGTACTCACGTCTCTTGGCCGCCAAAGTTGAAACTGAGAAGAACTGAAGAGGCTCTTCTTCTTGTTCAGAGCTCAAGAGATTGAGAATGTTTCTTCAGCCTCAGCATTGCTGCTCTGTCATGTTAGCGAGGCCACTCCAGGAAAGCATCGAGGATACAAACTGTCCCTTTTAGAAGCACATGATGTGTCTGCACAGCACAGCCTCTGCCTCTCCAAGTGGCTGCTTCTGAGCTACAGTTCTCTCTGCTTTTCTAAAAAATCTGCTGTTGACACAGGCCTTTATCTCCACCGTTGTGGATGAGATTGTTATCCTGTGCTTGTTTGGCAGCCCAAGAGTGTGGTGTGATAGCTCCTTTGCTGTTCCCAGGACTGTCTGAAGTCACTTTCTGTTCCAAATCAGGACAGTGTTTTCTGTGCACATCTGTAACTGGTCTTGGAGCTGCACACCCTCTGTAGGTGGCTGCTGGAGAGGAGGGACAGCACTGCTAGGGAACAGCGCGTGTGGGACTGGGCAGGGAGGGTCCTTGCTGGGTGCAGGGGGAAGCCATGGAAGGGCTCAGTCCCTGGCAGGAGCCCATGTCATGGTCCTGTCTGTGGTGCACACCTCTGTCACAGGGCCCCACTGGGAATGTGGAGGAGCTGTCCTTCACTGAATTCCCTGTGGAGCCACAGCCAGTGTCAGCTTAGGCTGTTTGTCAGGTTGGGGTTTTAGACTGGGCTGGGGATTCTTGAAACTTGGAGTCCCAAACAGGGATCAAAGGGTTGTATTTTAACCAGTATTTAATTCTGAGCAACCCTTCATCTTGTATTTGCTTTTTATCTTTAGTGATACCGATGTTCATTTCATTAATTGTCCTCCGTATTGGGAACGATCAATAATGGGATGGAGGGGAAGCAGAATAGATTGGAAGTCATGATGACTTGGGTGTGTCAGCAGAGTAACAGTGAGCCAAGCCTTGTTCCCAGTGCTATGGCCAATGAGTGGCCCTGTCTCTCTCTGACCTCAGTGAGTGGTTGCAAAATTTTTGGCGGTTTTCCTGGTCTAAATATCTTTGACTCTCTGATTTTTACCTGAGATAGCCCCATTGCAGCACGACACCCAGCACTGTCTTTGCTATGGACTGCTTCGGATGTGACACTCCAGTGCTCACAGTGCTCCAGTGGAGTGGGCTCCAAGGCTCATAGAAGTGTTTCTTAATCATAGAAGAGTTGCAAGGCTGAGAAACCTAAAAATGAGGGTTTCATGACAGACCCTGTAAGGATCTCCACTGAAAAGCTGTGTCCTTTGCAAAGCAGAGCAGAGCACAGAGCACCACGAACAGCTGTGCTATGGGATGCTGGTGTGTGCTTTAGTGAAACCTGCTGAAATGCAACAGGATAGAGAGGAAATGAAAGAGTTTGTACAAAATATAGGGGCAACATATGGCAGACTGGGGATGGGGAGACCTTGGAGAGCAGTTTGTGGCCGCAGAGATACTCAGCCTGTTTTACAGCACAGCTGCTCAGAACAAAAGGGTCTCTCTGGATCGCTCGTGTATTAGCTAATGCTGGTGACAGGAAGTTTGGAAAATGTCTAAAATATTGCTCATTAAATGGGCAAGTGCAGTGCTCAGGTTCACAACATACTGATGAAATATGTTGGTCATAACGGACACACTCGTGACATGTCAACAATTTAAAGGAGTGGGTGCAAACAGGGAAACAGCAGAACCAGGATAGCAAAAGGCAGCAATGTGTTGTTGGTTAAGGTTGCACAGCACCCTTTTGGGAGAAATTTGTCCGGTGTAAATCCATGGTATTGAAAAAGGCAGAGCAGAGATGGTATATATAGATGAGCGGTATGAATGGACCTCTGAGTACCTCGGTTTGGATTCTTGGAAAGGGGATCAATGAAAATATCTTTTTCTGGAGCAGAGGTTCACAGTTGAAAGGAGCAGATGGTTATTGTGTGTCATGAGCAAGGGGCGCACTGACTTCGGTGATCCCCAGATCCAGTGGAGTTGCTGTAGTTCGGCACTGATGGTTCACAGTGTATCGCTAAGTTGTACGAAACTGTAATCTGTGAAATGAGTTCTTGTGGTGAAAGGCTTTGCACATTCAAACCCAGGGTTCAGTGGAATTCACTGTATTTATATATGTAGGCTGGATTTGGTGAGGGGCATGAAATTGTATCATCAGGTGAGGAAAGTGTTTTCAGTAATGCTTGCAGGATTGTGAGTTTATTCTTTCCTGACGTTCCTCAAGTAATTACAGTTGAAAGGAGTATTTGAGTCTGGGTACACAGCACTGCTGCTACTTTGAGTGCACAAACAACCCTACTACTGGGGAAAACGAACTTCTGCAATTGGGGTGAAAATAAAAGTTGTTTTGATGAGCTCTGTGTTACAGTCATACAGGGGAAGTGCCTCAGAGTTTGTCTTGCCCTGTGCAGCAGCATGGTAAAACCACTGCTGAGTTCTACTTTTCTGCATTAAATAAAAACCTATCTACTTCCTATTATTCTTGAAGCAAGGAATGTTGCACCTTGTAGCTAATGAAGAAATTTAGAGCTTTATGTAAAACTACCACAGCATTGCTGCCCTTGTGCTCCTACAGGTGCACAGTGGTTTTGGCCATCCCTCTCTAAATGTGGGACAGGCAGCCACCCTCAACATCTTGGCTGAAATTTTGGCCCAGTGTGACGCCGAAGTTTTGCAGAACCCCTGCACAAAGGAGTGCCCATGGCTGTGACTCCAGCTCCCAGAAAGGACTCCTGCTTAGAAAAATTATCAGCATGTTATGAGGGCTGCTTTACCCAGCCTGGCTTTGATCTTTGTTCAAGAACAGATTCAGGACATTAACAGGCTGAGCTAAAATACAAATGGCCACTTTGCTAGACAAAGGTGATGGCTGTGTAGAGCTTTGGCTACCATGCACTTCATTTCTTTTCAGAGCCACTAATATGTGCAGCTAATATGTGAGAGTCATTTGCAAGATACTGCTGATTTACATAGTGCCCCCACCTTTCCTGCAGCCAGAACTGAAAAAACGAGATTGGCTGGAGGCTTACAGTGATGTTAGCAATGAATAATACATCATCTGCAATCTGGGCTCCTTTAGCCATGTTATTTGCAGGCTGCAGGTTTTTTTCTGGCTTAAGCAATATGTTTTTAGTGGATGTGTTGGAATCTTGTTTTGTCCCTTCTGCCATAGCTGTGCCTGGGACGTTTGGAACTGCACATTAACACCAGGAGCTGGTTTACACAGTTGGCAGCACAACGTTCACGGCTCATCTTGGTGCAGTTTAGTGGTGAGACACAGAAACACACAGAGAAACCGACCGTGGTGAAGGCACCAGTGGTGTCTGGTGTGTGCCAGCCCCGCGTCCCTCCCCTCCCCGTGGCTTTTTGCACTCTAGATTTCAGAGCCCGCGGAGTCTGCGGCGGTCAGTGTGGGTTTGGGCTGTGAGTTTGCCATCTAGTGGCTACTGGGTTTGGTAAGGGAGTCCGAATCAGTCCCTGGTTAAACCTGGCTGGTTCGGGCCCTCCTGCTGCTCCCGCTGGACTGGCGACAGTGGCAGTGAAAGCCGACAGCCACCTCCCTGACTTCACCTGCTGCTGTGCTAGTGCAGCTCACAGCTCTGCTCTCTTTTGGCTTAGCAGCTGCCTGACATTTAAAGGTTCACTGAAAGGTGAAGCAAGCTGTCAGGCCAACGAGGTCCCAGGCTGGAGTCTGGAATTTGGAAGCATTTGTGTTCAGGTTCAGCCCTCCAGAGGCAGGAGCCAGCTCCATACAGAGCCCTGCTGTGCAAGGCTGACACTCTGAGGCTCCTTCCAGGCAGCATCTCAGCCTGGCTGCACTTTCCTGAAGCGGAACCAAATGCCCCACACTGAACACGTTCAGCAGGTTATGGTTCAAGCCATTTTCCTCTGCTTTGACCTGGCTTTGTGAGTGAGAGCAAAGCTGTTAGGTTGCTGTCACTACATAAGTGTCCTGCCCCAAGGAAATGTTCCTCAGGCTGGTGCTCTGGCATGTGCTCACGTGTATGCACAGGTGATACCCTCTCCCCAGTCCCTTCTTAGGGGAAGGTAACATGCAATTGCTTATTTGAAGCAGCCCTTGCACTGCTGATGTCATCACGCCGTGCAGTCTGTGTGCTTGGGTGGGAATAGGGAAGAGCACATGTGCAAAGAACAGACAGGTGTGGGTAGAAGAAAGAACAGCATTGGAGTGATTGTCTCTGACCCGTTCCCCACCGGAGCTTACAGGAGTTGTGTTTGCTGTCCCAGGTACCTGAAGAGATGAGGTGCTGCTTTGTGCCTGACTTTCTCTCCCATGATCTCGTGTCTAAATCAAAGCTTGCCTACAGGTGGTGATCGAGCCCAAAAAGGCTCATTACTCACCAAACAACCGTCTGCAGTTATTTGTTTGTCCTCTGTAGCCAGCTTAGTTACTTATTGATACCGAATGTTTGTCTCACCATGTTGTAATGAAAAGGAAGAGATAAAAGCCCTGTTCTTGCTTGAAGTGCCAAATTAGCTAAGAATGGTGACACTCTGCTACTGTTCTCTTGTGTGCTCAGATAGAAAGGCATAAGCCATTACTCTTTATACACTGGGGTAGCCTGTTACCCTGGGACGAGGCTGGTTCAAATGCTTGAACTGTGAGCCAGAAGCATTTGAAGTATTTACTAGACTGTTAAAATACAGAGGATGCTGCCTTGTTATCGGGCATCGCTCCAGGAGTCAGCATGAGGGAAACATTTCCCCCAGGGTGGCTGCAGTGGGGCCTAAAGCCAGCAGCAAGGCTGAGGGTTTGCTTTCAGGAATCTAGTCCTAAAGCACTTGTAGAACCTCCTGAAAGAACAAATCCCCATCGTCTGATGTGAGGCAGCGCAGGGTTTGTGGTGTGAGCACAGAGTCAGCGCCTGCTCTGCCAGGAGCCTGTGCACTGTGGTGCAGCTGCTGCATCCCAGCATCTTTGGGGGGTGCAGGCAGGGGCTCGGGCAGTCTGGTTGCACAAGTGTCTAGTTTGGGTCGGGATTTAGGAGCCAGGGGATTTTGTGTGTGTGCGCCTTGTAAAGTGATGTCCGCAGACATTCTAAGCAGACCACAGCATTTTGATGGAAGCCACGGTTTGAATCAAAACCACCTAATTTCCCTCCAAGCCCTGTCTCCCCATCAGACTTGTCTGGATCCCATTAGAAATGTGTTAATCAGAGAAAAATGACATATGCCTCTGCGCTGAGGTACATATAAATTTAGTGTGACATTGAGAGACCCAATGCTCCATTCTTCAGCAGAAAGCCTGTGCTCCTGCTGTAAATGCAGGGAGATTTGAGATTCTCTTTAAATATGGGGACTCTGGTATGTGTAATATCTGAAATATTTTCTTAGAGCTGGGAGAGAACTGTTGGTCAGGAAAAGACATGCTTCTGTTCCTCAGGGTCATGTGTAGAGACAGCAGTGAGAGCAGAAGGAAGGTTTGCTCTCTGACTTTGCCTAACTATTCCTGAGGCAGAACTTGTGCTCCAATTGGGCTGTGGTTGCTGGAAGAGGGCTCACTGTGTCCTCTTGGTAGTGTGACTAAGTCCTGCAATATTTGGTGGCATATTTTTTTATTTCCAGATGCTGAAAGAAGTAGCTTTTTGTGCAATTTGAGCTCTCATATTAGAAAAGATATTTCTAATCTTTGTGGTTTTGTGAGAACATTTTAAGACATGAAATGAAAGCCTAATGGATCAGAAACCAGAAAGCAAGGAAAGAGAAAACAAAGTATATCTCTCCTCTCCATCACATGGTTGGTTTGGGGAGGAAGAATGAGTCATTATTTTTGTAGCTCATAGAAGTGGCCACACATGCCGTGATTACCCCCGTTCCAACCCGCTGATGTGCACAGACAAAACAAGCTGCACTCAGCGCTTGCCCGGGCTCTGTGGCACTGATCTGTGCTCCCCTGGGAGGCTGGGACACTGGCAATTCCTTGGCAAGAGATGGGAGAAGAGAACGTGCCCATGGACCACTGGCTGTGGCACCTGTCCCTGGGCTAGAGCCAGAGGGACAGCCTGTGGAGCAGAGCTGGTGGCTCTGCACCTCTCCGTGTGCCTGAGCCCCGCAGGCTGCCCAGGCTCCTCTCTCCAGCCTCCTGCTCACCACGTCTAACCTACTTAGGAGGCAGCAACTTGGAAGAAATTCAAATGTTAAGCAGTTTAAGACTCAGGTCTCTCATTTTAATTACTTTGTGTTAGTCAAAATTATCTTGCCCTCTGAGGCAGATAAAATCTGAACAAAGGCAGATACACGGGAAGAGCAAGCTTTTAAAGTTAGAGTACATGTCGTTTGTTCAGTATAAGCTCCCCCTGGAACTGAAAGATGGAAGAATCCTGCTGGGCTGGAAAGCACTGTAGTTCATCAGGAAAACTTCACAAACAGAGGGAGAGGCTTCATACCTGCTCTGTTTGCAGCCAGGGGCAGGAGCAGGATGTTTTTCCATCTCCTTGGGGTTTAGTGGTTCTATAAGCAGTGCATACCTCACCTTCCTGGCAAGGGGCTCTGTTTACCAAGGCAGCAGGAATCCTTGGAGGACCCTTTCTTGGACTTGGAGAAAGGTCCCAGCCAGCCCAGAGCTGAAACAGCATTTTAGGACATAGCTTCCAGATTCATCAACTTCTGCTGTAATTCTTAGTGCTCACAGTTTTAATTTCTAAAATTCTGCCACTTCACGGTCTCCACCTCTGAGATCCCTATTATCCCTGTTGTGCAATTACTGTGGATCAGAGTTGAATCTATTTTTTCTCTCTTGTTTTTCCCTTCAGTTTGAAATGCCTCTGGGAGTGAGTTCTGGGAAGAATCTGCTTTGGTTTTAAGCTGTATGGTGCCGCCTCCTCTTCCATTATCACTCTCCGGTTTCAATGGCCCCATTGTGCTCTCTGTACTGGCACTTTGTTTGCTTTGAAGTGTGGGTAAGAAGTTGCTCCGTCCCTCTAGTTTTATCCTGTCACTCACATGGCTGACCTGCTGCCCGGGAGCTCTTTGCCTGCGCGGCGGTTCCTCGTGCCCGCAGCCCGGACAGCGCCGCGGTGCCAGGCACACACTGCCCCGGGGCTCTGGCCCCTGCACCGGCCTGGCCTTGCCCAGGTCCTTCTGCCTCGGCCGACAGGAGTCGGGGGTCCCGTGCATCCCATGTTTTCAGTACTTTGGCACATGAGGCTTTTTCCTTGGGAAATTGCGGCTTCTGCCACGGATCGAGATTCTGATGATGCAAAAAATGCTGTAAAGCAGAATTGTAATGCAATTCCTGACTGCATTAAACTCTTTCCATCCTGAGTTTCTCAGGCTTCTTTGAATCCCCGCCAATTTCCTTCAGCTTTGTCTCATTTCCCTTCAAAGTTGGCTTTCCTCAGCTCCAAGATATTTGTGTTGCTGCCCTTTCTGCAGACCCTCATCTGCATTTCAAACCTGGTGAGAGATTACCATCCCTGTATCCTAGGTATGTGTGTAGTCATTTAGCACACCTGGCTCCCATCCAGCCCTCGGACGCAGACTCGTCTCTGATCTGGCTGACAGAGCAAAGCAGCTGCTCTCCTGTCGTATCCCCAGGAGCAAGAGTCCCGTTCTTTCCCAAACGAAGTAAAATCCCCCCTGGACCACACTGCTTGCCCTGCTGACAGACCTCCCAGGTCTTCTCCCCTTCCTTTCCTGTTCTTAGGCAGCTGTCCCCGGTGCCGTTCGGTGCTGTCCCCAGGGCCGTGTCCCTGTGCAGCCCGCGGCCGTGCGCTGGGCAGCGCCTGCGCGGGGCCGGGCCGGGGGGAGCTTTGTGTGCTCGGGCTCTTGGATGCGCTTCCGATGAATATTTAACATCTCGACGTGAGCACTGGGCTAATGAATTGCAGTTCTAGCATTCGCTACAGAAGTGTTACCAACGTAATGGGGACAAAATTTGCTTAAAATTTGTTTTGAACATCTGTGGCATTTTTCTCTTGGTTTACTCAACTCTAGGTTATTTCTGCTCCTTATTTACTTTGGACTGTGAAATGACACTAGTTATTTTAACTTTTTTTTTTTCTGTCTTGCATAAATTTCATTTTACTATTCTGCAGACAGAATGATACCACAGACTATTTGACTTACATCCAGAGGACATTATATTATTAATGCTTTCTAAAACTTTTGCTTTTTATTGGTTTTATTTCTACTAAAGCTTGGACTCGAAGCCTACAGCCACCATTCAAAAGTGGGGTATTAATTGTGACCCATGTGCACGGAGCAGAATGTGAGAGTGGGATTAGGGGAGAATTAGCAGAATTTAAGAGTGGGGAGAGTTTTCAGTATACTCTGAGTGCACAAATCCTGCAAAACTCTTATGGTGCCGATCTCTCCCTGGGTGTCTCCCTGTAAGAATTCCCCTCAGCCTGCCTTGAAGCTCCATTGCCGAGCTGGTCAGCTCTGTGCCCCGCACTCTGGTTTGGGATGGCAGCATCCCATCCCCCTGAAGTTGTCTTACAAAGCAGTTCTCCATCCAGCAGCGTTAGCCCACGTGATGGGTGAATCCAGGTCAGAGAGCATGGTCCCTTCACATCTGCTCCGTGCTTGCTGCTGACATTTTCATTCAGCCTGCCTGTACTGGGCAGTGATGGAGGTCTGTGAAGGGGGGACAGAAGCATCTTTCTGCTGGGGGAGGACAATGGCAGGACCTCCCAGTAACTGCAGCTGTGGCTGGGCTCTGAATACAACGGGCCACTCTTGGCAGTGCTACTGAGGTCTGGCTCTTGGAAAGCAGCACTGTGATTCAGCTGTCACTCAGCTCCCAGCAAAGAGAGCTTTGAAAAGGCGCCTCTGCTGCTCTCCTGGAGTAGCAAATATTTCCTAGGCCTGTGCTGCTGAATGGGAGAGATTGCCATTGTCCTCCTTCCCCTCTCAGGCTTGCTGGGCTTGCTCTAAATGGGCCTTTTGCAAGGGAACAATAAGCCCAGCGAAGGGTCCAGGTTGCACATGTCTGAGCAGTGAGAACACTCGAGCACTTTTTCATTGGCTCCTGTGATGTGAAAAGCTGTGCTGCCGACAGGGCAGGGGGTTTTCCAGCCACAGCTGTGGTTTGTTTTCTCTCTCAGGTTGTGCTGCTCGGGGTGTACATCTGCATGTTTCAACTAATTTCCTAGAAAATATTTTCACCCCAAGATTTCTTTTGGCCTCGGAAATCTGTTTCCTTTTGCAGCTCGAGGTCTGATGTGTTTGCAGTGAAATCCACCAGCCAAGTGGGACCTGAGTTCCCATTGCTCTGCTCTGATAAACTTCAACTTAGGCTTGGTAGAATATCCCCAAACTTCTTTTGCCTCGTGGTTTTGTGACAAAACCACATGCACCTCTCTGATTCAAACCTAGCTGAAAAGCCGTGTCTGGGGCTGAGCTTCACAGTGTACTTCGGGGCCTGAACTTGCTCCTCTGTAATCTGTATGGACAGAAAAGGCACGATTTTCTGCCTGGACCACAGAATACTTTCTAGTTTTCCTCTGACCGTCTCATGAAACTTTCAGTGTCACAGAACTACGTGCTTCTGTTTGAATACCACTGATGTTACTCCTGCCCTCTTCCCTCCCCAGATAAAATAATGATTTTTGTGAGTACAGCATTGATTTGCAGGAGTGTTCAAGTATTCTGAAGCTTTTATTCATTGTAAAGGAGGACTAGGTCCTACCCAAGGAAGAAATGGGTTTGGTCTCCCATTGGAAGTGTTATGCTGTGCAGTGGAATACCATAAAAACTTATCACAGAGAGACAAATATGAACATGTCATGTTACAGTCTTCTCACCTGAAAACCAGAAATAAAGCCATTATGATCTTTGGGCCCTTTCAAAAAATGTGGTTTGGTTTTTAAACCCCACCCAGATCCCAAATATAGAATAATGTTTTCACTTGTTCCACCTGCAAATATTCCCTTTCTAGGGGGCCATATTGCAGTGACCTGTCTAAACAAGCCTTGAGACCCCAGAACAGTTTGATAACTCACAGTGTTCCTTCTCCTCCAAAGTGCGGCTCACACGATGTGCTTTGTTTCTGACATTGCCTGTGCAGATGCCTGAAGGATTAGAGAACTTTTCAGTATATGTAATCTCTGCTTACATCCTCCTACAAATCAGTGTCAGCTTTTATTTAAAAACACTATCAGAAAAATTAATTCTCAGTTCTTTTCCGACAGTCTGTGTTCTGATTTTCCTCCTGTGCTAGTCTTACTCTAGCGCAATTTGCCCTGGTGCTTTCCCTGATTTAGGCCTGTCTGAGTGAAAGGAGGATCAATGCTCCTTTGCAAAGTGGCTCAGACTGCAGCCTGGCCACGCTACCCATCATCGAGAAGTTTGCAGAATTGAGGTGACCGCACCCTGGCTGCAAGTCCAGGGGTTCTGCACTGTGGCGTGTCCTCCAAGTGCCAGTGAGGAAAATCTCTTTGGAAGTTTCTGCCTTGCTCATCCCATTTACTGAAACTAAATTTCAGGAAGCTAATCGGGCAGAGAGTGCAAAGGATGAAATGTTAGAAATCAAATTAATGAAGCTGAATCACCAATTTGTGACCTAGAAGACTATTAGGAGTGATCAGAATTAATTAACTCTCCTTTGCGATGCTTCAGAGGAAGCCGGCGAGTGGAGACAAAGGACATGGATGGGATGTGACTACCTGGGCTGATGGGGCCGGGCTGCGGGGCCATGCTGGCCCCAGCCTGGGCTCCAGTGGCCACTCGGGAGCACAACCAGCAGAAGCAGACGGGAGAGTCGCCACGGTCCCTTCCTGTGTCCTGCTCTTTCCTGGTTATTCAGGGGCATGTGGCTGAAGCTGTGAAGAAGCAGCTGTCCTGCTCTCTGTGAGGGAAGTGCAGGGGGGGCTAAGGCACTGATTATTGGGGGATTTTGAATTTTCTGGTGGAACAATACTGACAACTCCCAGGAAAGGTCTCAACACAGCTCCCGTTCTATGAATTTACTTCTTTCACTCAAGCTCTGTTTGCAGGTTGAGGTTGGAGGTACTCAACCAACTCATGGTAGGGGCCACCTCATGCTGCATCTCGGAAGCCTGGCAGCAATCACCAGAGGCAGAGAAACCGTGACACAGGATCTTGCTGAGGTTTTGTGATTTAATCAAAACCAGGATCGAATCCTAAACGGTTCCAGGGAAAGATGATACATGTACCAAGATACAGCTTCTTTTCTTTCAAGGGTCAGAGTTTTAGACAGCTCTGGCTGGTATTTTGGTAGTTGCAAAAATAAATTGGGCATTTGGGATACTCAGTGATGCAAAGTCAACTTCCAGTTGAAGTGAATGTGAAAGGTAATACCTACTTTTAGTAATTCTTGACAATTTTAAAGAAAGTATTTTCCTGTCCATTCTTTTTTTGGGGCAGACATGGAGAAAGCAGATATTTAATCGTAATTATTTTCAATAACCAGAACTACAGTGTTTCTTCTCGCATCGATAAATTCTTTTTATATTCCAAACTGCCCGTGGGAGGAAGAATTGGTGAAGGGATGGCTCCAGTGCCTTGAATAATGCATTGTTTCATAAATGGACTGTCCGATCAGGAAATAGTCCTCTGGATATGATCAACATCGACATTGCTGGCTGGACAACTTACAAAGGAGCATTTGGAAATTAATTTGATGATTATGAAAATGTCTTGGATCCTTTGCTGAAGGCTAAATAAACACAATTAAAATATTCTTAGTTTTCAATGTGCTTTGTTCAGTTCATTAAGTGTAACTAGAGCTTCCAGTTATCTGCATTTAGTTTTTCAAAAAATTGGAGGGTATTTTTAGAGCAATGTAAAGCTTATTGCTAATTACACCTGGGGGGAAATCTCATTAGATATTCATTTGCTTTCAGAGCTTAAAACAATTCTAATGAGCTGCATTAGTTGTGATAACACTGACTGACTCTCTCTTGTCTGCTCCCCCCGGCTTGTCTGAAACAAACAAAGCTTCTGTGGAGCCTGGAACTCAGCGAATGTGACCTTGGCCATCTCTGGGGCTGAGGGGGAGGGAAGTGTGGTCCGGAGAACGAGGCCAATTTGGTGCAGCAGGGATTGGGGCTGGAAGTGGTGGCTGACCTGCAGCCGGAACACTGGGCAGGTGAGAGGTGCTGTGCTGTCCCTGGCTGCAGTGCCAGCAGTCCCAGCAGTGCCAGCCCACCCTTCCAGCCTTTCCTGCCACTTTTGTTGGACTCCTGTGGTCAGGGCTTGGCGAGGCCATAAGAGGCAGCCAGGCAAGCACCTGCCAGAGGCCTGACCTACTTCCTTGCCAGACAGAAGGAACCTTCCCGTAGGCCACGCCTGGCCAGGTGGGTGCAGCTGGGGCTGGGGAGCCCTCGGACTCAGAGGAATTCCAGAAGACCCAGAGGAGCAGCAGTTTCCTCTTGGCATAGCTGCTGCTCACAGTAGCCTGCAGAGTAGAGCTTTATCAGCCAGACTGTGTGCCTGGGACAATGCCATGAAGAGCTTTCAGCTTGGTTCTCAGTCCTCTGCTCCACCAGCTGTCAGCACAATTGCTGCTGTACCACTCCTTATCCCAGAGATTGGAAGGGCTTCTGGTGAGGAGCTGTCTCTGCCTTGGGTGACCGAAGCAGGGGCGGTGACATGGCTCAGGCTGAAGGGAAGAGCTGCCCTGCCTTTCCTGGCGTGAAGAACATTGAAGCCAGGCAGATAGAGCAGAACCATTTTTACTTCTCCCAACGCCGGTACGTTTTTGATGAACTGGGCAGCCTGTGAGCAGTTCAGTCTTTGCACTGGACATACAAATTATTTAGGGCTGACCTTTTTATTGCTCCCCACTAAGCCCCAACAACGACTCAAACCCAAGAACAAAGCCCCACATAAGTGTTGATGCTGCTCCTTTCCATTTTCTAGACGTAGCACCTTTGTCCAGGGCACTGTGATCATACAGAGGATACAAACTGCAGCCACTCCCACGAGGTACTGTAAGTAGCCCATGCAACTGTGGGGATATGTTTGAGTCAGCTCTTTCTAATCAAGCAAAACAACATCGTGGCCTGGGAGAATACCTGTTTGTGTGGCTCTGTGAGCAACAGAGGATATCCATCTCCTCACGTGGCTGCAAAGGGGAGCTGCCTGTGCACACAGATGTCTCCATAAATGGCGTGGCAGAAAGGTGACTGTGAGCCCAGAGAGTCCTTGGAGACCAAGGAGATTCAATGTGGGTGTAAAGCGGCACATAGAGACAGGTTTACTGCTGCCTCTAGGAGAGGCTATGAATTGAGGGGCCGGTAATGGTGTAGGAATGATCACACACAGAGCAGGATATACGGGATTCTTTGGTAATTGGGGACATTTTGGCATTGGAGCTGAGCAGGGTGAGAACAAGCTGGCAGAGCCTGCACATCAGCAGGAAGAAAAGGGCTGGCTACAAAGACAGAAACTAATTTTGTTTTAATCTATTGGTTGAGGAGTATAGAAAAGGCAAGTAGAAATATCATGCTTGGCTACTGGCAGAGAGAATGCACCTGAGTCAGAGAGGAGCTGCCTGGACCAAAGTTGTAAGTAGAAAGGTGGAAACCAGACTTTATTCCTCAAAGGAAAAGAGAGCATAGAAAACGAAGCTTTCAGGGAGCTGGAGGGTGTGAAGTGGATGGTTGGTACCAAACCCCCTACTCTATGGCTCTCTTATTAAAGAGGTTAAAGGAACTGTGGGTCTAAATTGGAAAGGTTTTCACAGGCACTTCACAGAGCTGAAGTGTTTTGCAGGAGATTCCTCAAAGGTGGAAGGCGGACAGCCTCCCACCATTATTTAAGGAACGACCCAGATGTGCACCAGGGTCTTGCAGGGAAGTTCGTTTCCCTTCAGGTGAAGACAAGTCTTAGAAAATGTTTTAATAGATGAAAGGTGGCCTGTTGAGAAACGCACAGCTTGACCAAAGATAGCCAGTATGGTTTCCGGAAAGGACCTTTTCTGCCTCGCTAACTTTTGGAAATTTCTTTTTTTAGAACATACACTCCTGTCGGCATAGACAAGAGGCTAAGCAGGAGTCAGGAGAGGCTTGGATCTTCAGACAGTGTTTGACAGGGTCCCGCGTCGGAGGTTAATGTCTAAAGGTGGGGAGTTGGAAAGGGGAAGAATTGGCTCACTGATTGAAAATTGGCCAGAGGACAGGAGCAGAGTGGGGAAAGGAGGCATAAATAGAAGCCTTTCAAGATGAAAGACAAGTTAATAAAGGAGCGTGTACTGTAGGAGACTGCACTGGCGGATCCTGGTCTTTCTGATAGTTACTGTGTATGAAAGACTTGGCTGAGGACATAGAAGGCAAGATTTCCTAGTTTGCAGATCACATCAGATTTGGGAGGACTGGTGAATAATGAAGAATCCCAATACAGGCAAAGTGGAGACCACTTCTAGGCTTTGATATGATGACAAACACAGGCCCAGACAGAGCAAGACATTTTACAGCAACGTATTGGGTTACTGGTATCTCACTCCTTTTTAAAGAGTCTGGGATGATCATTGGTTTTAATACATCCCAGTAGACTTTGTTTCTCGCCGAGCTGCTGGAAGAGGCTCACTGAGAGCCCACTTGTGTACGTCGTAAAGTTTATCTCCTCTTTTGGCTGGGGGTGGAGCAACTGCACGTGTTTGAAAGGGCAAAAGCATCTGAATGGAAAAGGGCAGAAAGTAGGAGTGCATGAACTGGTTTAGAAGGAATACGCAGAGGTTCCTCAGTTCAGAATAGCTTAATGGTCTTGGAGAACAAACCAAATCCACCAAACCCACACAATGTAGTAAAACCCATCTGCCTCAAACTTGCAGTGGCATCTTTCCAGACTGTCTCGTTCCTGCAGTGGTGAACAGCACTAGCCAAGATAAAGCCTTTTAGGAGTAAGATGATTATCCCTCAGTCACACTGCACAGCTGGGAAGGTAATTCAGGCGTCTGCATAGAACCGAAGGGAGCCTGGTTGACCGTGGGGGAGCAGATCTGTCTACTGCTCTGTCTTAGTTCTCTTGACTTCAAAGCATCGATGATGTTTTCCGCTGTCTCAGGGTGGATACTGTGGTGGTGGAAGGAAGAGGTGTCTGTGCTAGCGCTTAAGTGAAGTTTCTCTAAGTCAGCTTCAGGTGTTTGGGAAGAACCATCGGAAGAAGAGGAGTCTTGGAAACCAAGAGCTGCGAGGACAGGCAGCCACCTTCAGCCAGGCTGAACATCACCCAGTGCTCCTGCCAAGGCATGGACAACCTGAGCCCCTCGAGCCAACCTGGGATGGGGCCTCCTGGAGATTGCTGACATCACCTGGATAAAGCACTGAGCTTGTGGAATGAGACGGAGTTTAACTGTCTGCATATGGCACAGGGGCTGTTCTTGAGATGCTTCTGAGCTGCTCCCAAAATGTCTGTTTTGAAAGTTAAACCTCTGAGTGTTTTACATCAATAGAGAAAATGTCCTCGCTGGGGATTTTCCCCAGACCTACTCCTCAATGATTTATTTCTTGTCCTCCAACTAGGCTTGTGTAAATTCCTTAGGTTATTTTTTGGGTACTAATTAACCGTGCAGTAGAAATCATATTATACAACTGGTAATGAGCAAAATCTCAGACACACTCATACACCAACCAAACCTTGGCAAATTGTAATTAGCTCAGGATTTGATACTCTTATTCTGCATTTCATTTTTTTTTCCTGAGGAAAAAAGCCCTACATAATGAGCTCTTTGAACCTAAATCAAACAACATTTTCAGTGGGGACAGGTAATGAAATGTTAGTCAAACCCATTGCAATGGGCAGATCAATCACTGCCTTGTAAGATGTGAAAAGGAACTCTGAGACAATAGTGGCAGAACAGCTCCCACTGCAGATCTTCCAGGCCAAGCCTTTGTGGGTCACACAGGTATGGAGTGGGGAGCTCTTTCTTTCAATCCCAGAGCGCTTGGAAAAGCGAGTTGCCACTTTGCTGAAAGCAACGGGATTGAGACAAGAAAAGAGGCTTTCACTTTTGGATCAAGCCAACAAATTCTCTGTGCCAAGAGGGAACCTGGAATGAGTATTAAGTCTTGCAGGAATGCTGAGGGAACTGAATATGTGTTCTTGGCCTCATGGCAACAACAAGGGAGCATATAAAGCAAACAGTTGTGAGCTACTGAGCTGAGCTGTTCACCAGGGAGATGAACAGTTTGCTGGAGCTCCAGTTTCCACATTAGCATCGTACAACAGCCTCATCTATTAGCACAGTGTGCTCTCATGTCTGAGATGCTGCTGCAGCACTGAATCACTTCCCAAGACACCAACTTTTTAGTTTCTCAGCAATAAGGCTTTTTGGAAAACAAAATATTGGTCCCCCAAGAAATTCTGGTATTTCAGATATTTTTTTTTTTTTTGGTCCTAAATTGTGATAAAAATCCAATGCTGAAATGCTACATTGGTCAAAAGATCTGAAATATTTCAGCTGGGGAAAAACCTGCAAAATAGCACTACCAAACCATTACCTATCTCTAACACTGAAGCATTTCTGTGCAATAATTTCCAAGTGTCAGGGATGATATATAACAATAAAGTATATAGGGATATAGACTTCAGAATGTAGGAACAAATTGTTCAGAAGTATTCCTATTTCAAGCTTTGTTGAGCTGCCCGTGTTCCCGGGGAGCACTTCTATTCTTGATGAAACAGCAGTGCCTGGTTTTTGACATTCGGTCAGAAGCACTCGGAGCATCTCTGCTCAGCCAGAGCGGCTGCGGGGAGGACGGGCACAGCTCTTGGCACCCAATTTGTTTAATGTTTGTTTTTGCTTCAGCTGTAACCCTGCAAGTCTCTTACACTTGCTCTACCTTTAGCATTATCTCTCTCTGTTATTACTGCATGATTTGGAAATTAAATCCAGGCTGTGATCTTGTCATGCGTGTTGGAGGACTTGCTTTCAGATTAGATAGTAGCACTGATGGGCTGGACGGCTATGTCAGTCAGTGTGCTGGTCTTCTTTACTGACAGGCACTTCTCACCTGTCAGTGTGCTGCTTCATCTCCTCCAGGGCCAGCAGGACACTTTATCTACCTCCCTGCCTGTCTATCTAACTATCTGTTGTGCTCTAACAGGACTGCTGAGCGTCTGTGCCTGCTGAGCATGCGCCTTGGGTAACACCGTTCATCACCTGCCTGATGAGCCTGGGCTATGAATTACCTCAAATACATAAATGTGCTGCTGGTCATTTGTTTTTTCAAAGCATTTCCCTGGGGTTCAGACCACTGTGGCTGAAGGTGCCTGTTCCCTGGGGATGGAAGGAGCAGCACCACCCCAAAGCACCCTCTGAGGAAGGGTTATATACCTGCTTTCCTCCTTTCTTGGCCAGGGATCCTGGTGCAGGTTAATCCTTGAGTTGGGCAGCTTCACCCTTTGGATTTTTTTGCCTGGTACACAATTTGCAAGCCAAATTGATTCGTGTTCACCAAGGCAAGAGCCCAAGTTGCTCGGCCTCTGCAACAGGCCTTCCCTGACATTCAGACAGCCTCGGGGCCTTTACTATCTTTCTAAACACTTTCCTTCGCTCCTGTAGAGCTGCCTTATTACAGCAATAAAAATAACAAGGTCCCTGCAGACCTCTTTATAAAGAACAATTTAGAGCCAGGAGTAAGTGTGAGGATTGGGATGAAAATAGGCTATCACAGTGCTAATGTGATATACAGGTACAATCCCTGTATTATATTGGTGCAGGGAAGTTGTGTGTCTTGAGAAGCAGGGACTCAGTGTGGGACTAGTCTGGGTGACTGCAGACAGACAGACACAGTGGGTTTGAAGGGTCTGTGACAGCCTTAGGTGGCTGTGACAGGTTTGGAATGGTGCTGTTAATGGAATTCAAACACCAAGCATCATATAAATCTACCCAAGAACAACATTAATGTTTAGGTATGTTAGATGGGAACAACGAATACAAATGACACCCTGGATCCCCTCACTTCTATGGGCATTTCCAAGTCCTTCTCATGGCCTCTGCCAGCAGCAGCAGGGTTGAAGAGAGATACAAATCAAAAGCAAGGAGGTAAAACCCCTCCAGACCCCACCTTGTACCTCAAATTTTGCTGTGGGTCTGCCCCTTTGACCTGTGTCGTTTCAGATCTGTGAGGAGACACAGGCAAAAAACAATGGCAAATCAGTTACTGAGCTTGCCCAGGGCAAAGCAGAGAGTTAAATAGCTTGCAGGGGTGGCAAGAAAAGGTAATTGAAGCTTTTGCTGGTGGTCTGGGGAAAGAGGAGAGGAGAATGGAGTGGTGTCCCTGATGGAAGTCGTATTTGTGAACTGAGAACCTGCTGGTGGTGGAACTGCTATATTCTTCCAAAGGTCAAAAATCCCAACTGGAACATGGAGCAAAAGAATGTGCTCAGCTGCAGCAGGGGCAAGGCCAGCCACACCATGGAGACAAAAGGCAAGAACACTGCAGAAAAGGAAAGGATTTTATTCCCATCTCCTGCTTCATTTCAGATGGAGGCTAAAGAGGAAAGTGGCTGGGATTCCAAAAGAAGATTTCAGGCACGTAGGTTGCATGCACTTCTGACAGGAGGGGAGCAGCTTGAAGGAAGGCTGGTGTTACTGGCACATGCACAATATTCCTGTATTATCGTTATTGTTTTTGCAAACACCTATGTGCTTTGGAAGATGTGGACGCGCAGCAGCTCCAGATATCAGTGGGGCGCAGCAGACAGAATTATAAAGGCTTATTAATAAAAGGCTGCTGTGTGAATCACAGTCACATGTTTCCCCCCTCCTGCTCTACACGCCATTTTTTTTATTATTCTGTTTTTCTCAGGGGAAGTGAGGTGTTCCTCTTCTTCCGCTGATACTTGGAGTACCAGCTGCACGGCAGGTTTATCCTGGGACCCTTTCTTCCAGAGCCCTTGCCTTCCAAGAGCTCTCCGTGTGAAAGGGCCCTGCTCTGCCTGGCAGCTGGAGCAGTGCGTGCTCCCAGCACGGGAGCCCTGAAAGGGGGCTCTTCTACTGACTTCCACTGAGGTGTGCTAGATTCCAGTGTTTGCGGTGCAGCTCAGGAGAGCGGGCTGTGCCGGGCCGCACCGCCGCTGCCCCGCGCCGCCGCCTGCGACATCCCACCCGCCGCGCCTGTGAAACGCGGCCAGATACAGACCCAGGAAAACCCGAATGGCTTTACTTGGAAACCTCGGTACATGGCAATGCAATTGCTTTTGCTCTAACCGCACGCCGTGGTAGCTGTAAAGGCTGGCCTGTCACTTCCTGGAGCTGCACCTACCTTCGGGCTTGGCTTAGCTTTGCTTTGTGGTGCAGGGGGAGATTGCACCCAGAACCACGGACATTTACCTGTCCCGTATCCTCTATATCCACGGGATTCCAAGCAAATCCTAGTGTTGCAGCTGCATGAACACAGGAGAGGATTGAATGCCTGTTGCTCTAATTTTCAAAGTGTAATGAGAAATCACAATTCAAACTGAGGAAATCAGAGCTGAAACTGCACTTTTTGAGGGGGGCTGTAACTCCTGGTGATCACAGCAGTAACTCTGGCCCCAGCACAACAACAGCCAGGGTCTCAAGCAGAGCCTGGAGGTGTTGCACAACTTTATCTTAAAACCGTTGATGTGAAAAAGGTTATTTGTCACTCACAATGGCTGAGGGAGAACAATCAGATTACCCAGAGAAGATGCAGTTTACCACTGTCTGGTGGGATCCATGGACCCACTGGGACTTGGTGAGCACCTGGCCTGGAGGCTCTTGTGGGGATGGAGGAGAGAGCAGGAAGGGGGTGAAATGGGTCAGCAGGATAAGGATATGTCTGAAGACTTAGAGATATGGGTGTACATAATGGTGAAAAAGCAGAAGGAATTATAACCTATTTCGTGGCTTTTTGATGTCTAACTTAGCTACCAGTTCTGGTAACAACTCTGCAGTTGTCTTAGAACAGAAGGTATGTTGTTCACACTGTCCTTCTCATGCTCTGACTGGAAGGTTTTGGGAGACACCTCCAGTTCAATGGGAAGAGGGCTTGCTCAGACATCCTGTGGGAAAAAGCAGAGGCCCTTGTCTCACCCAGGATCCCCAGCAGCAGCCTCAGAAGTCAGGACTGAGTTAGAGCCCTTCTTTCAGCAGCAGACTTTGTGTCTCATGGACCTCCCGCTTCGCAGTGCCCCAGGAGACTGAAGTGCAGCTGGATGGCCAGGGGATGATGGAGCTGGAGGGCTTGGCTGTGTGTGCCGGGGAACAGCTCTGCTGGTGCTGAGCTCTGCTGTGGCAGCAGGCTCTGCACTGCCCACTGCCCCTCTGCCACGGAGCAGATGGCACAGGGCAAGTGGCATGGCCAGAGCTTCCACAGGCCCTGCTCTTCTGCTCCCATCTCTGGCCTGGCACCTGGTCAGCTGAGCACAGGGGGAACAGAGTCCTGGTTTTGTTTGGCTCGGTGCTCCTCCATTCCACCCTCTTGTTTTTGTCCTAGCTCATTCCTTGGCTCCTCTAAGACGTAACTTGGCAGGAGCACAATGCCCAGTGCACACACTTGGCAGCACAGCTCCTGCTCTGTGGCTTGAGTGTTGCTAAATGAATGATGCAACTGACTTCTGAGTCCAGGCCTCTCTTGCATATTAAGTTACTGCTGCCTCCTCAATATGTTTTTCTGTACTACAGACAATTCCCTCTGGTCTTTCTTTCTGCTTTAGTGAGGATTATCTGCCCCATATAAAAAGCCTGTCAGAGCTGTCCAACATTTGGGCTGGTCCCTAAGAAACTTAAGGGCCCACAAGGCCATGTTTAAAAAACATAAACCAACGTCTTTCTGTGCTGCCCTCCTCAAACCCCCCTTCTGCTGACCAGCTGACTGTACTCATGGCAGTCAAGCCCCTCTCGCACTCCCCTCAGTGTGGCCAGGCCCACGCCAGGCTGTGTCCAGCAGCACCTCCTTTGCTGCCTGCCTGGGGCCGGGGGGGTTGTCGCTGGGTGCCCACCCTGGGCAGAGGGGGCCAAGCCCCCTGGCAGTCACTCTCCTCCTTGAGCCGTACGAGGCTTGCGAGCACGAGATTGCTGTAATATTGAGCAAGGTTTTCCAACACATGCTTTCCTCTGGCAAATCGCCACCCACAGCGCCGTGTGCCAACATAACACTTTGACTTAAAGAGGGAAAACTGCCAGATAAATGTTTTAGTTGCAGGCCTGTTTCATTGTTGAATTCTAAAATCTTGGCGAAGGCCTTTGCCAGTGGATGGGGAAGCAGCCTTGCTGTTGATGCTGGTGAAGAGGGACTAAAGGAAATGTGTTCGGGAATGACATTTGGTGGACATCACCCGCCAGCTAATTATGTTATGTTCCCTGTTTCTGCACCGAAGGCATGCAGAGCAGATCAGGAACAATGGAGCGAGAGACCCTTTAATTGTCCAGTGGTCAGCAAGCAACAGGATTTCTTGTGATTTTGAGATATAGATCAGTGATCTGCGGGCTCTTTCTGAGCCTGCAATCTGCTTGCTCTGTAAGATGCTGGTGTTTCATGGTTGGGGGTATGTCCCTGGCACCAAGCAGCACTTCAACAGGGCAGAGCAGTACTAGAGTAGCGGAAAATCTACACTGCATTCGAGTCCCTGGAATAAGGGTGGAGCACAGCTCTGTTCCCTGCCATGCCTGGAACCCGTGTGCTGGGGTATTGCCATTGCTGGGCTCTGTTAGCCACGGGCAGCCTCTCCAGCTGCCCTGAACATGCAGGAACTGCTGTGTGCACCGTCCAGGCACAGTGTCCCCCAGCACATCCTTCCCAAACTGGAGGGATTCACTCTCCTTTGCTTCTCTCTGCCTGGGTCTACAAGCTCAGAGGTGTTAGGTCAGTCTGTGTTCTTCTGCCCCAGACCCAGAGAACCAGAGGATGAGCAAAATGTCAAAATGTTAAACAACTGGAAGGAAAAGGCTGAACTTCCCTGTCAAAGCACCACTTGCAATAGAAAAAAACAAACTACAGTAATTGTTGGTTTCCTAAATAAACCCTTGTTTGCATGGCCTATATCTTCCAGGGTAGCCACCTACACAGCTTTTCTTCTCAGGGATCATTTATTTTGTTTTCAGATCATTGTCTACGCTAATTGTCTTAAACAAGAGTAACTTCCTTTCTCTTTATTCCCTAGTGGTCTTGATAGGTTTTAATTACCTTTAGGTGGTTCCCCGTGTAATTGCACATCAAGTTCATTAATGATCACAATATGTTCACCTAATAGGTTTCCATTAAAATCCAATGGGTTCCCATCAAAATGAGTTATGGGAACTGACAGAAAACTCACTAAAATCCCAGTGTCTTTAGTTACAGTGAATTAAACATTGTGTCTATTAAGAAAGATGAAAAATAAATGCCAGGAGAAAAAATTACTCTCACAAATTGATAAATTTGTATGTACAGAGTTTGTAGAAATTAGCAAAAGGCTCTTACTGCTTTGAGCTCAGTTAACAGTGAAGTTTTGCCACCTTGACCATATCATTAAAGTTTAGATAAATGGGCAGAAACCCAAAAGCTAACTTCATTCCAGTGCATTTCACTTTTGGAGGAACAGAGAAGTCTGAATCCCTTGCTGATCTCACTTCAGTCCTTGTCACTGCATCTGGAGGTTGAAGAGGGTGTTAAACCAAGAGTGTTTAATAGCAGCAGTATCTGGCTGCTCTTCTCCTCGTGTTCCCTACACCCTCAGTCTGGGTGTGAAAGGGACCTAATCAGAACAATCCCTCTGCTCTTCTCAGGTGCAAACCCAGTGCCAGACTGACCCACCCCATCACTTTATTTTATGCCAGGACACAGGAAAGAGCAGCTCAGACAGTTCTCCTAAACCTCACACTCCCCCTGAACGATCATCCTGGAAAATCAGCTTTTACTTGCTTCCAGACTGGCCTCACTGCACAGGTTGTTCTCTGCCCTGCACGTGTGTTTCCAGCAGCCCTGAGCTGCTCCCTGTGAACCCACAGAGCACGTGTGCTGAGGAGCAGTGGAGAGAGCAGGGGGCTGGGTGTGCAGGGGGTCACGCTGGGGGTGCTCAGTGAGTGCAGGCAAGTGGCAGCAGGGTGAGAGAACGAAGGGCAGGGCCAGAGCAGATGGACGGAGCCATTCCAGGCCCTCCTTCCATCCCTGCACCTTCCACTGCAAGCAGATCCTCCTCTCTGGTTTGCTCCATGCCCTCTCACTTCCCATCTCTCCCCCAGCTGCAATGACCTCCTGAGGTTCTGCTGCTCTGCTCTCTTGACTCCTGATTTCTTCAGTGACTGGCAGCCCAGGGGCTGTCCAGGGCTGGTTGGAAAGGAGGGGTCATTCCTGCATTTTAACTAGGAATGTCTCGAGGCTCTGAGGTGATGTCAGCCCTGGGGCTGTTTGTACCCTCTCATTCTATCTGGATCTTGTAGGCTAAGAGCATCTTTGAGCTGACAAAGTGCCCAGGACCAACCTTTTCATCTGTACCTGAGCTGCCCCTGCAGTGCTGAGCCCCACTGAGCAGCTCTGCTGGTCTGTATGGGCTTCTGCTACAGCAAGCAGGACTTCAGAGGAAAAATCAAACTGCTCTAAATTCCAGTAAGCAAATCTGTGACTCTTCATGGCAACTCCACATTATTCCCAGGTTGTTTGCTATTTTCTCTGTTCTTCCTTCCCTGCTGCCTTCATTATCACACTGAATATCACCAGGGCAGCATGACAAGAATCTAGAGAGACACATTATTAGGACAGCCGTGTTCATACCTCTGAACTGCTGCGTTTGTTAACATTTCTGAGCTTGAAGAGGGGGGAGGATGGCAAAATCTGCTTTTCCAGATTAGAAAGATATATTTTAACAGCGTGTCTGAGTGACATATACAGACTGCACAGTGGCTGACAGTGACCATTCCTGGCCCTCCCTATTGCTCTGGCACACAGGAAACCCCTTGGAGTGGAACTTCAGGCATTTGAGGCTGGGAAGTGGACACTTCAGGGGACGGGGCCGTTATGTGAGCTGTCAGAGGACACCGTTTGTGATGAGTTCAGTGTCTGTTTTATTGCCGGGGTGTTGTGTGCCTGGCTGGTGAGTCTGCGGGAAGGCTGCAGTGAGTCTGAGTGCAGCGTGCAGCACCTGCCTGTGTGCAGGGACAGCTCTGCTCTAGGACAGACTGCCCTGGTCCTGGGGCAGGAGTGTCTGCATCTCCCTGGGAGAAACAGGGCTTGGCAGAGGAAATCTGGGCATTACTTTTCCTCTTTGAATCTCCTGGTGTGTCTAAGTGAAGCGTGCAGAGCTGCCGGACGCAGATCTTTCCTTTCCTGTCCCAGCCAGTGCCAGGAGCCTTTCAGGGCTTCCCAGTACCCTCAGCAGGAGACAGAAAGTGAACTGAACTGGCTTCCTGCCATGGCAAAGCCTTTGTGACTGTTTCAGGCAGCTTCCTATAGTTCCCTTAGTGCCAAGAGGGGAACCAGAGGAAGTTCCTACAGACTAACACAAATGTGTTATTACCATTTCCTGTTATGAAAAGCCACCAAAGCAACAAATCTTAGTGGTTTCATTTGTTCATCTTAAAATGAACTAAGAAACATAGATTTTTGTCATCACATGTAATTAAGTTACGATTTTTCTCTGCAGTTGCTGGAGGTAATTTAGCATTTTAATTAGCTGCAAACATGTCTGACCTGAGAAAGAAACAAAAAATTGTTTTCTGGCACTTACAGGTAAATAAAGTAGTCCTCTTCTCCTCTTGCCACCAAACATTATTCAGTGCTGCTAAAAGGTACCAGAATGCCAGTCTTGGAGATCAATCCTTCTTCCTGGCCCAGAGCCCATGTCTGCTCCTGAGGAAGGGAGTGCTAGTGCTGAGGTTCCTGTGCCGTACTGGCCTTATCTGGCTGTTACACTCAATCACAGCTAAAGAAGCATATGCAGGAGAAGGCAGTGAGTGGAGGACACTGAGGGCAGCCTGAGGTTTGCACAGCTGTCTTCTCCCCTCCTTCTCCTTGTTCCTTCTTTCCCCGTGCCCTTCCCTCATTCTCTGGCTGCAGATGTTTCAAAGCCATCCTGATTGCACTGGTCTCCACTTGGTCATATTTTTTGTTGACTGGCCTTTTTTTCTTTCCAGGAACACATGTGCTTTGCTTTCTCTCCAACTCTGTCACTTTTTATTAACTCAAACAAAATTTAGGGAAACAAACACCTCTTTGAACATACTTTCAGTAATTTGATATGATACTGTCTGAGAAATGCTGAAAGCACTCCAGGGCTCCAGGAGAGCAGACTGTGGTGGTGTCACGGAGAGTTTTCCAGCACATGCAGCTGGGCCCACAGCTCCTGTTACAGCCTGGTCAGGCTGGTGTGTCCAGCCCTGCTCTGCTCCTCGCCGCTGCCCGGGGTGTTCCAGCAGGGATAGGAAGGGCAGTGCCTGGTGCTGTGCTCTGGGGATGGGACAAGGCACATCACGCAATTGCTTCCCAGCCCGGCTTCCTGATAATCCCCATCCCGTTCAGGCGACCTCATCTCATCTTGAAGGCAGTATTTTATGTATTTAAAACTCTGATTTGGGCCAGACAGTGAACAGCCCTACGGTGTCCTTGCCAAAGGTGGAGTCAGAGCACCGCTGTGAGTCTGTGGGTCCAGCTGACCTCAGGGCAGTATGGCCAGTTTGCATCAGCTGAGAGCACTGGCGTACTGGGGAAGACAGTGGGTTTGACTTTGGGGCTGGGGAATGGGGACAGGAAGAGCTGTACTTGCAGGGCTGGTGCTTTCAGGGAACATGAGGCACCCCCTGAGTGGGACAGGAGTTGTGAATGCCCAGCTCTGGCAGCAGGAAATCACAAAAGCTCTTTCAGATGCTTATAGACACATTTGAAAAAACCATGATTACTTCAGTGGATGAAATGACTGGGGAAACGGGCTGGAAAGATGAGAACAGATGAAGATTTGTTTTTAAAATGTGCTTGTGGAAGAGGGGCTGGCTGTGCTGCAGTGCCTGGCTGCTCCGGACACTGCAGGAGGAGGCAGATCTGTACAGCCCGTGTATGGAGCCCCAGCTCTGCTCCGTTTGGTAGGAAAGAGCTAAGGTGTTGCCCAAGCTCAGATGTTGTTTGACACATGTGACTGCCAGAGCAGACAGGAAAGATTACGTTTTCATATTAATAGTTCTTGGCAAGCTCCAGATTCTTCAGCTCTTCATAGTTTGCAGAGGCGCTAAGAACAGAGGCAAACAAAGGGTGAAAAATATTCCATTCATCCCGTGAACAGAGAGTTCAGGGACACCCCTTATTAACTGAGTCAAGTGTAGAGCTCGGGATCCAACCCTGGGCAGGAATGCTCTCTTCTGAGACCTGCCTTCAGGTCTTTGAAAAGAAGAAGAATGCTTTCTGCATGTGAAAGCAGTAAGTGGGATGGAGCAAATGCAGGGACAATCCAGGGAAACTCTGCTTTCTTGTCAAATTGGTCAGAAGATGTAAGTTTGTACATACCAGAACTGAAAGGCACTTGCACTCCAGAAAACAGTTCATAAATCTCCTTATGCTCCACACCCCCTCTATGAAGTCCACAGCAGAGAACCCCTTTTTCATTGCCAAAGGAGACACACGTCAAAGAAAAGTTTTAAGGCATCATTCCTACTGGCTGAATCTTCCTTTACCTTTCCACTTTTCAGCACTGGGGCAGTTTCCACTACTGTGACAAGTCTTGCAGAGAGAACAAGTTCTGCAAAGCAGCAATCCTGAGATTAACAAAAATAGTCTTCTTTATACAAATTATCCTTTGGATTCAGCAGAATTATTGTATGCGTCAAAAGAACTACCAGAGCCTCTCTCTAGCATGGTTTGCACCTCTCCCTCTGGCAGCTGTGGCTGTGAGAGCTCTGACCGGGCTGCTGGGGATCCAGGAGGGATGACACCATGTGCTGCAGCAACACTTCCCATTGTTGTTGTGACATCCAGCAATACGAGAGCTTTGTTTGGCTTGAAAGGCACAGGTGCAAACTGATGGGGATTTCAAACCTTTGTGAGCAAAATACTTCTTGCTCTCCGAGCCTTGATATATCAGACGAGTTCCAGCCTTCAAAAGCAAAAGGCATCAACAGGCAGGAACTGCGCCCAGGCACAGGAGAAGTGGCTTTGCTGAGCAGTGTGTTTCAGTGGAGTGATTTAGGGAATCTCTCTACGTACAACTGGTGAACTCTGGCTGAGGTTACAGAACTGCTGCATGAATGTTTCAAAGTGTGTTGTTTCCATGAGTCACATATCCTTCAGATCAAGCATAATGGGGGTCCTTTATGTGTGAATAGGTCCCACTAATACGAGAAAAAGGAGGGTTGGAGCCCAGGCAATGGCTCAGATGATTCTATCTGAGAGCTGCAAGGGCTGGAGAGCCAAATAGGACGTAATGCTGGGCTTAAACATAGTGGGGACTGAGAAGTTAAGGAAGAATTCAGACTCCCCCCTCCACAGAGGAACACAGCAAAGAGATCATCCTTTCATCTGATGGAGAAGGGTGTGTCCTTTACCACTCCAGGACCAGCCCCACGAAAGGATAACATTTGCATAGGAGAGGAAGAAAGAACTAAAGATACTTTTCTGTCCTTAGGAATGAAGAGCTATTTTCTGCTGTCTCCAAACACTATTCCTCAAGGATACCTCTTGATGGCTTTCAACAAGCCACTGAGTTATTTTACACACTTAAAAAGCATTCCTGAAAACCACTTTTCAGTTGCACACATCGTTTTTGAGTTGATGTAGTTTCTGCAGGCTCATGATAGGCTGCCACGGGCAGAGAGAGCTTCAAGTAGCAAGGTGTTGAAGGAGCAGACTGGCTTCTGTGAAGGAAACACAGTCCTTGAGGTACTTCAGCTCTGAAAGCCTCTCTTACCCAGTGGTAAGTACTGCTGGGAGTAATCAGCACAGCTAATAGCTTGTGCTCAGAGGAAAGATTTTGCTGTGCTTCCATACGTCTGTGTAAATCCAGGTCCAACTGATAACAGAAGGTGAACACACTCCTTGGAATGAGCTCCCCAGGTGCAAGTGGCAAAATACAATCTGGGTGTTCCCAGGGTAGGTCACACTCACATAAAGTGAAGGTGAGCACAGACACCCAGGGCTCCTTGGAGAGCTCCTCTCCGGCAAACACAGCCGTCGGATTGCTGCTGTGGGAAGGAAACCAGGGGGCAGGAGTTCAGCTGGTTGCCAGAGAATGACAGGGAATGACCCCTGTGCCGAGGCAGAACGTCTCTGCCGTGCAGGAAGGTAGCCAGGGCCATCCAGTCTGGGATGCCAGCTCTGGGAATGGGTCCCTCTCGGGGAGCAGCGTGCTGGTGCCGGAGCCGTGTCCCTCAGGGCTGTGTGGTGTGGTCACCTCTGTGCTCACAGGGGCTGGCTGCAGGGCTGCCACTGCACAGGGCTGGGCCAGCCAGGACCCCCCGAGCTGGGCAAACACTCGGGGCTGGGCACACCACGCACCAGAGCTGGGCCTGCCCACGTCCTGTCACCGAGCACTCAGTCACCGCAGCGCAGACAAGCCCCCCTAGAAATAACGCAGAAAGGTTAATGAAATACTTGTAGCTATTTTAATGAGTGATTAATCTTTTATTACATACTGTTATGCAGTCCAGCAGAGCAATACATTGCTTTTAATTGTAGCTTATCATTATCTATGGTAACTTCCATTGATGTGCTGGTAACCATTTTGGACACATGCTGCTTATATATATAACAGGCCAACAAGTCCAATTCATTATTTATTAATACCTTTTAAGCTGTGTAAAACTGGTACTGTAACATGAGGCATAGTCAGGGCAGGTCTGCAGAGTATCTGTGATATTGCAGGACTGGCTGGGAATGCCTGGACAGACAGCAGTGCTTAGCAGGGACTCATACAGCTGTCTGCAAGGGGACTGCGAGCAGTGGGACTGGGGGTTTATGGCACTTTGGGAAATTGGGAATGCTGCCATACTTATGTGGGAAGTGCCCAGCTCAGGTGTCCAGATGAATCCCTAAATGAACAGCTGAACTGGGTCAGCTCTAACAGACAGTGGCCTTGAACTCCACCTGAGGCATCTGCCTTTGGCACTGAGGGGGGCAGGACACTGGCCCGATGAAGTTCTGCTCTGGTCACACACAGCTCTGTGCCTGTGCCCAAACCTGCCAGGGCAACAAGGAGCGTCTGTGGAGGCACTTGTGCAGCACTGAACCCCTGCCAGGTCTCTGGGATGGCTTTGCTGCGTGTTCCCAACTGCAGTGGCAGTTCAAGGCTGTGTGGTACAGAAGGGGCCCAACTGCCACGGAGATAACTCAGGGACTCTCCTTATGCTCGTGGCTGGATGCAGGCTCCACCCTTCTGCTTTCAGTGGTGCCCAAGATTTGCCCAGCAGCCCCTCTGGTTTCGAAATGTAACCAGTGATTTGGATTTAGGCACAGCCTGGGGTCTCTGTGGCTGTTCTTGCAGTGTGACCATGTGTGTTCAGTTTTCACGTCTCTGTGCACAGAGAGCAGCTTTTCTCATTGTCAGCTCTGCTTAGATATGAGCTGGTGAAGAAACCTCTGAGCGTGAGTCACTGTCTCACTCCCTGGGCCTTGAAGTCACTTCTTAGAAAATGAAATGGGGAGGTACTGTTGCATCCCTCTGATAAGTGTCTGCAAAGAGGGTGATGTGAGTAATGATCTAATTTTATCATCTTGTGGTTTGAAGAGGCATCAGAACTGGTTGCAGATCTGTAATTAGTGTCGGCTGGCAGAGGGTCTCTGACGCAGCCTCACCAGTTCTGAGGCAGGATGGAAAACAGCCCATGAAGGGGACACTCAGCTCAGGGTGTTTATTGATCTGTCAGGCAAATGCTGACACTGACTCCCCTTCCCAGTTATTCTCCAGCTTTGGTGTGGCTGGAATTTGCCACACGGTCCTTAAGAGCACTGAAGAGATGACGCAGAGAGCAGGGTTCACACCACTGGGATTACTACCATGTGTTTGCTCCAAGCCCAGCTCCTGCTGCTTTGCAAGTCCCAAGGCGTTGTAGGGATGAGGATTCGTGTGGAGTGTGCGGTCCTTGTCCTGTTGAAGAGCCTGTCTGTTTTAACAGCAACACTTCTCTTGATACAGCAACATCAGTAGACAAAAAAAAAAGTACAAGAGGTTTGGTTTGGTGCAACTTTGCTGAGGAACAAGGACGTGAGCCAGCTGTAAATAAAGGATTTATAGGGACACTCACCCTGGGGCAAATGTCCTGCCTAAGGATGCTGAGCTGGGACAGGTGGAGACAGCAGAGTGAGGAACAAGGATACTGGAACCTGTAAAACCAAATTACAGCTCTGCCCTAGGAGCAGCCTTACTAACACATTCCTTTTCCTTCAGACTCATCCCAGGTCACACAACCCTTTTGCTTCTGCACCACTTTGATGAGTGTATTTGTTACTAACCCCAGCTTAGCATGCAATTTTTCCTTATGTCATCCTGCAATTTACTGCTTTGGAGAAATCATGGACTGATGTGGTGCTAAAAACAAGGGAAACACCTTGGATGGCGTGAGAGTGCCAAGAAAAGGATCTCCTTTTGTTCTGGAGCTGAGGAGAAAGCAGCAAAGAACATTCTAGGTCTTAGAGAATAAAGTGCAAACCAAAATTTTGTTGTTTCAGAATCATGGACCCAGTCCTGGACCTTGTCTGAGCATCTTCTGAGTCCCGAGACTGTTTCAGGAAGCCTTTCCTTTTAATCCTGGGTCCCATCAAGCAGTCTCCCCAAACATCTTTGTTTAATGTTTCATTAAGTATCTGTGGATAGGTCTCATTTTCGTGCTGGAAGGTGCCACGTGGAGTTAGAAATAGAAATACCCAGAGAAAATGCCCTCTCAGTCGTGCACCTACCGCTCTCCTCAGTGGGTTTCAGGGTTGAGGTACAAATGAGAAGCACCAGGGTCTCACCACCCCCTCCAAGTAACATTAAGTATCAATAATGGAAGTGCTTACAGATACCCTGTACAATTCAACCCTTATCTTTTATTTATAGCTGACAAAGCTCAGGGAAGGAAAAAATATCATCATACTTTAAATAATAGAAGATAGAGGTATTAAAACTACCCAGGCAGTTACAGTAGTTGCAGAAATGTCTCCCAGCAGACCCCAGTGTGCGTACACCGACTGCATTTTTAATTTTTAAAACATATTTCTTTCAAAATTATTCAGCAATACAAGAAAGCCACTTTTATGGGGTGATAAATTACTGTAATAAAGTGTCTTTTGTCCAAGCATACAGACAGAAAGCCATTGCAGGCAGCAGAGACAGGCGTGAGCCCCCAGAGAGCCCAGACCCATAAGCAGAGGAGCATGTTGATTTGTCTCACATGTTTTTAATTATTTTTAAAGCATCCTATCTGGTTTTTAACTGCAATTTTGCCTTCAGTTAACATTTATATGAGGGTTTGATGTCTCTATGAGTTCTGAATGTAGCACCAGACCTTTGCACTGTTTCCAGAGAGTTCTCCTGCCCCTTCCCTGCAGCCCAAGCTAAATGACACGGTACCTGTCATTTACGTGCAATTAGAAATACTTTGATAAGATTTATATTCCTTTGAAACTTTAGAAACTTCTTGCAAGTGTTAACTGAACAAGGAATCAGGAGTGATAATGAGGGGTCTGATGCAGCTCCCTTCAGGGCTGGAGTTTTATCACAGCTCCATCCATCATTTTAGCCGGCTGCTGGATGATTACGGATGCAAGTGGAGTCCCTGGGTTCTCAGTGGACTCAGTGCCAGTGGACACGGGGCTTTTCTCTCCTCCCTCTGGACAGGAGTGTCACACTTGCACCCTTTGCTCCCCCATTAATCATCAGCATTGCTGTTTTGTAAACCTGAGTAGATTACCTTTAACCTCACTCCTAAATAAACCTAAATCCCTGTTCTGCACGTAATTCTTGCCCCCAAAGCTATGGCGTTTGAACTTCACAGAATAAAGTACACTTAATTGGACCTATTATTTTCTTGCAGAGGCAAAGCCTTTCAGATCAGGCTTCAGCCTCTCTGTGCCAATGAAAATACACATGCCTAATTATTTCCATTTTTCAAAGAACCTCAAAGGCAGCTGATGAAAGGAACCTTTTGCAAAAGCTCACAGCAAACAGAGTGAAGTCACCTCATGTGCAGGGAGAGGAAGCAGTGATCTCCTCCCGTGCGCACAGGGCCCTGGGAGAGGGTACCTGGAAAAGAACATTGTTGGGAAATGGTTGAATTCATGTCACCAAAGAGGTTTTTTAGGGTGTTAGAGCTTTAGGGGCATTAAGTCTTTTGGAATAGGACAAAATGTTTTACCCTGCTGCTGGCACCTGTGCTCACAGCCCATTGTCCAGATTATTCAGGTGTGTTTCTTCCTCAGTTTGAGACCAATTCTCTTCACCTGCAGTTCTTATCTAACATCTCTGGCCTCACTGACACTGTGCTGTTCCTTCTCTAGGTGTCATATACAGTGAGTAAGAGCTTGCTGTTGCCCTGCAGAGCTCTGGGTTTAGGGAGCAGTCGAGTTGTTGTGAGTAGAGGGTCGCTGTGAGTGGTGGTTCTGCAGAGTTGCTCTCCCTTCTCCCAGCACAGCCCAGCACAGCCCAGCACAGCCCAGCAGCCCCAGGACAGCCCAGGACAGCCTGCCCAGGGAGCCGGAGTTTATCATCATCGCTGGCATCTGCTGGCCTCTCGCACGTGTGTGAGCCAACGCTCCTTCCTTCTCTACTTGGGAGCCAGCTGCTGTGATTTGAAGGGTAACACAAGTTTCCTCCACTTAACAGAGGTTGAAATTCCCTATTATTTTTATCTTACTCAGCTTTCAACATGCTCCTGTCTCTTCGAGCATGGCAGTTCTGCTTCTGTCCTCTGCTGTGGGCAACGAGCAGCGTCACCAGGGCAGGTCACACAGCCCCACTCTGTGTCCGTGGGCTGAGGCTGAGGCTGGCAGACCCTTTTCCACACCTCCCAGCAGGCAGCAGGACAGGAGGGAATGGGATCCCATGGAGCGCCGGATGGCTGCCCAGCTCCAGAGGGAGAGGGGAGCAGGGGGAGCTCACGGCCTCGGGCGTTTCTCACACAAAACAGAGGAAGAGTGGCCCTGTCCAGCTCTCCACATACACCAGTTCACTGCTCGTGTTACTTGTAGCTGCTTCCACTCTCTCTTTGGCTGTCAGTGGAAGATTGTTGCAGCCTGGAAGCTTTTGTCCTCCATCCTTCAAGGACAGTGTTTATTATGAATTTTATTAGCCTCAGAAGAATTTTGGTCAAAGAATTTTGTAACAACAGAACACACTTGAATTGAAACAAAGGCTGAACTGATTTTTTGGTCAGCCTGCAATCATTTGCCCAACTTTTACAGACTTTGTCTTGACTATCAGAGAACTTTTCTTCCTCTGGACTTAAGCCCAGCTGGACTTAAGTACGTGCTTAAAGCTAAATATGAGTTAAATTACTGTGCTGAATCAGGGCTTTTCTTCTTTCTGATTTATTTTGCTGTGAATGCATTTTTGGTGCACATGAATATCAACTGAAGCTGTTATGCTAATAAAGTTGAACCTCCTGATTTTAATATTCTACATTTCTTTTCATTCTACATGGAGATGGTGATGACTTCTTTTGTATCTGAGATTTACATGCAGTCCCATATTTTAACAGTGACACATAATTTACATGTGATTAGATCAAAGTATTTACTTCCACGAGTTTTAAAACAACAAAATTTGATATTGAATATGCCTATTTTCCGCACCTTTTAAGTGAATACAGAATAGAAATAGCAGCTTGAAGCAGCAGAAATTTCAAGAGATCTGAGTTTAAGAGAGAGGTTTCACTGCATTCTCCTGCTTTCAACTGCTGCTGTCATGGCTGGGGAGTGAAAGTGGCAATGTTTTTAGAAATGTTTCATGAAATATTTTATAAGCGCAGTTTAAATTACTTCTTAAGTTGGGTAATCTGCCAAAGCTTTACACTGTTAACAGAGAAGGAGAAATTGCTGCAGAACTAACTCAAGTGCTTGGGAAATGAGAAAGCAATTCCTGCCGTGAATTCCCTGTGCTCCCCACAGAGAGTGCACTCCAGCATCTCAGCTGTGTCCAGAAGCATCCCTACCTGGAAGAGATAAGCATGTTTTCTGAGTCACATGGGAAATGCAAGTACAGCTGCCTGGAGATGAACCCAGACAACCTCCCGTCCCAAACAGGGCCCACGCTCCTCTGGCAGAAATTACTGCTGAGTGATGGGTGTCCTGTGCTGCCCATTCCCAGGGAAACACAACTGGGGAAATTCAGCTCTCCTGAGCCTGCTTTACTGATTCTCTGTGCTTAAACCCTCTGTCTGCCAGGTGGGTGAATTGTCCTGATGGTTCATGTCCAGTCCTCTGTGTGCATTTCATTCGAATCTGGCTTCGTGAGTCCCACAGGGATCCCAGCTGGGTGTGCTGGCACTGCCCCCACCATTCCTGGGCCAGGCACTCACGGCTCCAGCTCATTCAGCTGCCGGGCTGCAGGGCTCCCTGCCTGCCTTCCAGCCTCCGGGTCCCTTTAGCTTAGGATGGAGCTGTGCAGACCTCAGGCCCTGCCTCCCGCTGCCCAGGGCCAGGCCGGCTGGGAGCAGTGGGAGCAATGGGAGCAATGGGAGCAATGGGAGCAGCGGGAGCAGCGGGAGCAGTGGGAGCAGTGGAAGCAGTGGGAGCAGTGGGAGCAATGGGAGCAATGGGAGCAATGGGAGCAGCGGGAGCAGCGGGAGCAGTGGGAGCAGTGGAAGCAGTGGGAGCAGTGGGAGCAGGTGGAGCATTGGGAACAGTGGGAGCAATGGGAGCAATGGGAGCAGTGGGAGCAGTGGGAACAGTGGGAACAGTGGGAGCAATGGGAGCAGCAGGAGCAGTGGGAGCACTGGGAGCACTGGGAGCAGCGGGAGCAATGGGAGCAGTGGGAGCAGCACCTCAGGCATTCGGGGCAGCGCTGCTGGCCCCTGGGGCTGCAGAGAGGACAGTGCCATGGGGGGCTGTCCTGCAGCCCTCTGATCGATGGGGATTGCCTGAGCAGTGTAAGGCCTTGCAGGAGCAATCCTTCCCCCTCAGCACGGCTCTGAGGGGGGATCTCTGTGCCAGGTACTGGACACTGTGCAGAGCTGAGCTGGGCTGGGCTTGGATTTGAACACTGAGCGAGCCCTGATTCGTCTGTCTCACAATTCCTCTTGTAACACAAGGGAATCATCTCTCTCCACTCTCTGCCCAGGCACAAGGAGCAGATAATTAATTCTCTGGGGTAGGGATGAGGCTCTGGGGAAGCTCCAGAGGCAGAGTCCTACCCTTGGAGAAGCAGGAACAGCTGCACTGGCCCTCCTGGTTGGGGATTTTTTTTCAGCTTACCCAGATAATAAGATCCTTTCTCCTCTTAACCTCTTACCTAGAGTGCAATTAGGGGTAAACTGAGCCGGCTGCTCTGTAAAGAAAAATGTATCCTTAACCCGGTAAGAACAACTCCTTAATTATTAAGCCAACAGCGGAAAGAGTGGTCTGAGTCTGTCTGAGCCAGGTGAGCAGGGGAGCCTGCGAGACTCACCTGGCTCAGTGTGAACACCACACAGTGCTTTGATGAGATTTCATCTGCTGAACAGGCTCTGTGAAGCAACAGCTCAGTGAGATGAGTCCTGGCCAGAGCACAGTGCCCATCCCTCCCTCCAGACCTGCTCCCAGAGCCCGTTAGTGCTGTCCATGCTGGTCCCACAGCCCTGCCCAGGGCTGCTGGTGAGGGAGTGCGTGCCCATCGTGCGCCTGCAGAGTCACACTGGGTAACCAAATCCAGCAGTCTCTGTGGAGTTCTCGTGGGAGCAGGCACGGTTAAATGGATCACAGGACACTTTCCACCCCTATTATCTGATTTCCCCTGAATGCATTTGTTCAGGCTCTGCTACTGTTGTTTGGTGACAGCTGTGCTCACTGAACCATCTTCTAAAAGCAGAGCACATCCAGTTAACCACTTCACCTGGTACAGCAGCAGTGAGGAGCTCCCCCCAAGCTGCCTCTGTGGGAATTACTGTGGGAGCACAGGGTAAGGCTGGAGCAGAGGGATCAGATGGACTTCCCAACACCATCATTGCAGTGCTGTGGTCCTGGGGCTTTTCTGTGCAGGCCTTTTGTGCATTTTCTTTCTTTCCCACAGGCAAGTAGCAGACAAGATAAGCTGCTACTGCAGCAGGTGACTTACATCAATGTTAATGAGCATCTAATGTGTACATAATTTTCCTGCAAAAGGTGATCAAAGGTAGGAGAGTTTTGACAGGCCTCATTCCAGGGAGCCAAGTGAGGCAATCTCAGGCCCAGGGGCCAGAGCTCAGCACTGGAAATGGTGCCTCCAAATGCAGCTGCATCCTGGGTCCATTTGCCTCTTTCAGGCTCCCTTTTTAATCTCTGCTTCAGCTGCCTTTCAGGTGAGCAGGATTTTTTTCCCCATGAAAGAAATATTACTCTCTCGGGCCCATTTTTAGAGTGTGCTGCTGCTGAAGCAGCTTCAGCCGATTCCCACCTCCTGCTGCACCACCCACCTGCCCAATGCCGTGAGGACAGCAGCACGTGGGTACACCTGGGGACACACGTGTCCCTGCTCATGTCATCCTCGCCCTCCTGAGACAGGTTGGGTGGCTGCAATGAAGCCCCTTCTGGCAGATGGAGCACAGGGAGGATGTGGGACACATCCCTGAATTTTGTGGGGGAGTGAAGGTGCCTTCAGCACAGCATCCTGCTGTTCCCACTGACCGTCACTGGTTTGTTGTGGGCAGTGGCAGCACGTCCAAGGACTAGCAAGGCTTTGGATGCTGAGCTCCCTCAGCTCTCCTGGCACCTTGCAGGGCAAGGTTAATGCCTGGCTTGGCTGCTCTAAACCCTCCTGGTGCCGTGTCTGCTCTGCCTGACTCCTCCCTCCCACCAGCCTGCTCGAGACACGCTGTCTGGTTACTGATCTCACCCCCCTTCTCTCGGGGGGTCCCCCTTATTCCTCAGCAGAGCTGACACTTCCCGACACCCACCCCGTGGGAAGCCCAAAGCTGGGGGGGTCAGTCTGGTGGCATTTCAGCTCAGGGCTGCAGCCCCCGGTGTGACAAATGCTAGACTGATGTCTGTAAAGGCTTTACAGCACCATTAACTGAAAGCAGGGCTTTTTCTCCTGATTTGCCAAGTCCTAGTCCCTGTAAGGGCAGGGGAAGGAAAGGGGACCCTGCTGAGCCCCGGGTGGGGGAGCCCAGGCACTCCCTGTCCCCGTGGACCCGCCAGACTCGGGCGGGAGGCCTTGAGTCACCCCGGCTGGTGCAGATGATTAAAGGGACACAAACGATTTAAACATCCCATTTCCCATTGCAAGACGTCCATGACCCTGTAAGGCAAGATCTGGGAGATTAATTATTGCAAATACCGTTGTCAGCAAATTATGCCTCTTTCTCTGTTGTCCCTGATCAGATCACGATAATTACATTTACGCTTTGAAATGACTGCGGTAGTAATGAGGAGCTCTTGGTCTGCAGTTTGTTTGTGACAGGAAGCTGCCAGCCTGCACAATTGAAGTCTGCCTTGCTCTGCTTTGACAGGCAGTGCACGTGGTAGTACTTCCCTTCCCATACCAGGGGAATGTAACTCATGGCATCAGGTGCAAGAGCTGGTTTATGAGCTCATAACTCCCTTTATGGAACATTCTTTCAGGGTGGTTTAGGACTTGTCGGGTCGTGATCATTCCTACCAGTAAACCGGTATTCCTTGGATGTTCGCTGCAGGCTAATGTCAGAGGAACATTTTATCCCTCAAATAACAGTCTCTACATGGTTCAAACACTTTTCTCTGTAATGAAAAAAATAACAGCAAAAAAAAAAAAAAAAAAAGCATTAGGCCTTTTTCTTAACAGAAATACTTGGAACATTTCCACTAAAAACATTCCCTAAGAAAACGAACATTTTCCTTCCAGCCCTCTGATAAGCACATTTTGCATAGACAATACTTCTCATTTCCTGCTCACTTTATGACCAGTCCTGGGTCCAACTCATTTCTGGCCATCCCACCTGGACACTGGTTTCTGGTACGAAAAGAGGCCCAAAGATGTGGGAGGGGCCATTTTTTCTCTCCAGAGGACACAGGACTCTTGTTATTTTCAGTGGTTATATTTTCATGTTTTTTATTGAAACACAAATAGCCCTAAACAGCTCTGCTCTCACAGGGACTGATGGCTGACTGTGGAGGGACAGTTGTGTTGTTTCTCTGCAGGTAGTTGAGCAGACACCTTCCAGCTGGAGCAGGAAAGAGGATGCAGGGGTGCGTGTGAGCTTGGGCAGCACAGTCATCTCTGCTGGTAGGTCTGAGGCTGAGTTCTGGCAGGAGAATAGGAACGTGTGACTGAAGGAGCTGTATCTGATAAAGGGCCGGGCTTGGGAAGAGATGGCCATCTGAGGGTGTTTGGTGAGCACAGCCCTTGCCTTGTCCTGCCTGCTGCAGCAATGCCCTGTGCTCCCTGTGGAAGCAGGGCAGGGATGCACCTCCCACTCATCTTGATTTTGGAGGCAGCAGATTGGTTTGCCTCCTGGTGCTCCCTAAAGCAGTTCGGATGTGGCAGGCTGCCTCGTGCAAATGAGCTGAGCTGCAGCTGGGCAAACCAAACAGGTCCCAGTTCCTCCGACAGCCCAGACCTGGCTCGCAGGTGGCCTGTGCCGAGTGCCAGCCCACTGGAAACTGCCACCAGGAGCAGGGTGGCAGCCGGAGCTCCCCGGACCTGCAGCAGCGACTCTGTTCCCAGCACGCTGGAGCCAACTCCTCTCGTTCCCAGCACTGTGACATATGCTGTCTTAATGCCTCCGGCAAATTGGGATCAGCTTGGCTCTTTCAAAAGCCCTTTCATACAAAGGGCTGACATTTTCTGTGCTTTATTCTGGAGCTGGTTTGGGTTGTTAAAAATTATACCCAGTGGGTAGGAGCTGCCATACCTCCATGGCTTGTGAGGCTACTCTGTATTTTATCCATCTTTTTTTTATTATTTTATTTTGATGTAAGGAGAGGGGAACACTGTTTTGAAACAAGTCTGTAATAGGACTGTACCAAGGCGTTGCAATAGATCCAGAAATGTGCAAGTGGTAAATAAATACCTGTCTGAAGAACAAACCACCCCCCCGCACCTCAAGGACAAGGCCTCCAGCTGTTCAGTTATTCAGCCTGGATCATGGGCTCCAGCTGGAATTTCTGTTCTACTAGCTTAATTCTACACCACTTTTACACTGGCTTTTGAAAAATGTGTAGTTATTCTCTCTACCTTCCCCATTAGCTGTAAATGCCTTTCAGGGGGTCACGCTCTCAAGTGCACTTGTCTTTCAAAGCTGTGCCCAGCACTGCATTGGGACACTGGACTCAGGGAGAAGGCAGGAGGCAGGGCCAGGATGGGCCTGAGGCCCAACAGTGGGACAGCAAATGTCTCCTGTTCTGTCTGAACGTCAGCACACAGACACATGGACACACGTACAACAGCAACCAGTGCACTGCAGGGCTTGGTGCTCATCCCCCAACACGCCCTGGGAATGCTGGATGTGCTGCCTGCCTTCTCCTGGGACCTTTGTCTGATAAGGTTTTATCCTCTCACTTGGTGACCCTGCAGGGAGGCTGGTGGGGTCCTTTGCACAGCAGGGACTGAGAAACCAAGCAAGGCTGTGGGAGAAAAGTGCTGAAGGAACCCTCTGGCAAGTCAGGACAGGTGTCTTCCCAGGATTTCAAAGGGACACAGTATTGGAGTAATAGTAGAAATACCCTGGGATCAGGGGAAAGCACACGGGGTTGGGAAGTGGGGTGTGCAAGAGGAGTCTGAATCATTTTTCACAGGAAGTGGCATTGTTTGAGCCCTGTGACTCCGTGCTGGCCAGAGCACAAGGGCACAGCAGTGACTAATCTGCTCCTGCCTCTGTGCCTGTTCTGGGAACGCGGTGCTGTGTCAGAGTGGGACTTTCACTTCTGTTCTGCACGGCTGTTTCAGGCTCTCTGATTCCATACATTGACCACAGATATTCCAGACAGCAGCTCTGCTCTTCTGGGGCCAGGGTGACATGAGACACAGGCTGGTGCCCAGACTGGAAGAGCCTGTAAGCTGTGCTGGTCTGGGAGTCTGTGTGGGTGAGGACAGGTTAGGCTGGGGAGCGAGGGATGGTGCTGACTCAGGTGACTTTGAAAATTACTTGTCCTAACCACTTATGCCAGGGAATGCTCTCAGAATTCAGCCAAGTGAGTGCAGAGCTGCCCCACAGGGACGAGTCAGAGGAAATCTGGACTGCCCTAACTGGCGAATGTTATTGTGGAGGACAGCACAGAGCAACCTGGGGCTGGGCTCTGGGGCCGTCCCTGGCCTGTTCACCCACAGCCTCAGCTGAAAACACAGTCCTGTCCCTTCCCAGCACCTGCGCCAGGGAAACAGTGTCACAAGCTCCTCAAACTCCTGCCCTGTAGGACACAATGAGGAGAACCCCCCTCCTCTGCTACCTAGAGCACAAAGGCCCCCTAATTGTGTCTCCCTGGCATGAAGTGTCCTCCCAGTGTCCCTCTGTCTTTCTCGCAGGGAAGCATTCTGTCCCTGAGGGAAGGCAGCTCCTGTCATTAACGGACTGAATCCTTGGTTTCCTCTTTGGCTAATTCTTGCATTAGCTCAGTCCCATGGGCCACGTAGAGGACCCGAAGCTAGAAAGGGTTGATTTGCCTTGTTCTTGCATTGTCTCATGGCTCTTGCCCATTTATACTGTGTTCTGGAGCTTCAGCACGTCCACTCCACTCCATTAGATCACCCCACTGAAGTGGAGAAAATGAAACATGTCCTTTCTTTGGCAGTGGCTCTGTAAATAGTAAGAAAAGAGGAGAATTAGACCCTCCCCGGTAGCGAGATTGCTCTAACAATTATTTACTTTGAGCAGGCATATCTATACTAATTTGCTTTGGGTTCGCTTGATTTTCTTGATGAAGATTGCAGCAGATGAGCTTTGGAGGAGAGCGAATTGCTTAATTGCCGTTCAATACTGGGGTATGTCTTGCCTTCCTGCATTTGTAGGGGGTTTTAATAGCAATGCATAGTTTGGGATGAATGAAATATGAATGGAAATGTGTGTGTATCTGTGGGTATGTGACCAAGCAGCATCCTCTATTTCAGTGAGCTGGTGAGGAGGGCAGAGTTGCTCCACTGTCCGATGCCTCCCTTTCACAGACATGGGAGCATGTGTTTGCAAGGCTCTTGTTGCAATTTCCTGATGGACAGTAGGAAAGAAGTTATCACACACTGTGCAAAAGGAGGACTGTTTCTACCTGCAACAATCCACACGGTTACAGCAGCTCAGCTGCACATCTAAATATTTCACATTTTTGTGTTTCCCCTTTTGACCTGGCATATGGCAAACCTTAGGTGAAATATTTTCCAGTGATTGTGTTGAAGGGTGATTCTGTCATTGCACTCCTGAATTTCTGTGGTCCTGGCTTTTTCTTTTCATCGTCCAGGTGCTGAGCATACAAATCAATAACTTGTTATTGACCCCTTTGGGAAATTCAATAGCTATTAATGGGATTCAACAAGAGGTTTGCAGTGGTTTATTCTAACATTCGGTAAGACTTCAAAAGCATCTTTGCATTAAGCTTTAATTTCAGACTCTCCTTCAAACTTTGATTTTCAGTGGTGAATACTTGAGCTGGGGAGGTAGAACAGGAGGCTGGGCTGGTCTCAGAGCCCTGTGTGCACACAGACACCCTCAGGAGCAGTGCCCAGTGCTGTCCCGGGTTTCGGGCTGTCACACGTGCAGGACGGCAGCGGGTGTCGGGCCTGGCTGGGGAGCCCTCAGCCCACAGCCCTGCAATCGGAGATGGGACACAGTTCCCTCTTTCCACTGCTGGGTTGGAGCCCAGCTGCCCTCCTGGGTGACACGGGTGTCACTCAGCCCTGACTGGCACCATTTCTGGAGTGCTTCTGACTTGACTAAAAATAGGCAGTCTGGCAACCTCCAGAGACCCGGCTCTCCTGAGGTCTGTCATCGAGCTCCGCAGAGCTTGGGGACATTTTTGATGATAAATTCCAATGGAAAGAACTACCTTAGCCTGTGGGAATTTTCCCTACAGTGTCCAGGGAAACATTTCCTACCCCAGTCATGCCTGCCTTGCTCGGTAGGATGGGGATCTTGCAGAGCTTCCTTATCTGGGACCACATGGCAGCTCTTGCAGCCTCAGTTGTTAACACTGAGCACAGCAGATGGGCGTTGCACCAGTGATCCCACTGTCCTGTGGATCAGGGATCCCACTGTCCCACGGACCAGAGATCCCACTGTTCCATGGCCCTGGGGCTCACCAGGGGGGTTGCCAGCACTTGCCTCACTCTGCACAAGGCTATGACTGAGCCTCCCTTGGTCCTGCCCCACCCTAAGAGGTCAGCCTTGAAAAATGCTGAAATAGATGCTTCAAAACTTGATCCCAAGGTGACAGGTGTCTCAGCAATACCAAACTAACCCTTTTAAATTCATTTTGTCCTGTAAGCTGGGATGGACCAAGATAATGTCAGTATTTCATGCTGTCATCTTCAGTTTAATACACAAATTACTTAATGTTGTGACTGCAGGAACACACTGCTGTTTCCTGTCCTGGTCTTAGCAATATTGAATTTCCCCAGCCCTACCAGGACTCAGCTCCTCATGCCAATCACAGAGATTGGTCATTAAAAACGGGAGAGAAGAAAAAAAGGAGCTGTTCCTGTAAGCCCTGTGCTCCAGCTGATGGGAAAGGCAGGAAGGAGGAGATGGGCTTTGCTCCTAATCAGCCAGAGACACTGCAGAGTGCAGAGACAATCCTCACTGTGCTCCAGACAGGCCTGAGCTACATCCCAGCTGCGAGAGACCTGGCTGAGACTGTACCTGGCCCTGTCTCACCCGGCCAGGCTGTCCTGCAGTAAAGAGGTCTCTGCCCAGGAGAAGGCGTGACATTGTTGGCACATCGTCCCTCTCTCCCCACGCTTCTCCCACTCCCCAGGGTGGTTCCTCAGCCCCAGGCACCAGGACCTCTGCTCGGTGGAGCACAGGAGAGGTCAGGCATGTGAGTGAGGGAGACAGCACACTGACCCTGGGGATGGGGGAGATGTTTTAGCTGGAGTTTAGGGAGAGCTTTTTGTTCTGTAGGCAGCAAGGCAGCCCTGTGTCCTGTGCTGTGCCAGGACAGTGCCCCAGGCTGCCGGGGGGCTCTAGGTGGGCTGCAGGGGCACACCGGGCACACCGAGGGGCTGTGGGAAGGGCCATAAAGCAGCTCTACAGGAGCAGCAGAAACACTCAGCCTGGGGCCCCTAGAGCAGGTAGTGGGAGCGCAGCAGGCACTGCTCCACTTTGACAAGCACAGGGAGTGATTAATGAGCCAGGGAAAACAGGGTGACACATGCAAATACTAGAGATCTACAGAGGAAACTCTGAGGATCAAGTCCACCTTTGTAAACAGAAATATCTCTATTATTGTGGCAGACAAGGAGGGAGCAGAGAAGCTCCGTGACTTCCCCAGACAGTCTCTAATGATACTTTCTGCAGTTTGCATCAATCCAGATTAAGCTTTGGGCTGACACAGACGGGTCTTAACTAGGCTCTCCTCCAATGGAGTTGCGTGTTCCCCCGTGCCCCGCTTTCCCCGCTGCTGAGCTGGGCTCCACGCCTGACACAGAGGATCTGCACATCCCTTTGAGCAGCTCCCCCTGCTCCCTGCTGGCCGTGCCAAATGAGCTCTGGTTTCAGTGCCATCAGGAGCGCCGCGCTGATGAGGACAGGCCGTGTGTGGCAGGAAGTGGGTTTGGTCTGTAACTTTAGTTGTTCCAGGCAGAAATTGGAGCAGCTCAGAGAACTGCTGAAGGAGGCATTCTTGGTCTCCCAGGATGCCTCCGCCAGTATAAGGCCACTGACATTGCCAGCCCCTGAGAACAACTGCTTCAGTGTGGGCTGGGCCTTAAAAAGGGCTCCAAATTTGGGAAACAGCGTCAAGCAGAGTTGTGGTCAATGGGAAATGCCACTGTGGTGGCCTGGGACAGGGATGTGCTGAGCTGGGGCGGGATGAGCGGTGCAGTGCTCCTTCCAGCTCTGTGCTGAGAGCAGGGGATGTGGCTCCTGATCTGTGAGCCCTGACAAATGCTCGTCAGGTTCTGCAGGAGCTGCAGGGGCACAGACCAGCCCAGGTACTGCACACCTGGGCACGTGGCACCCACAACTGCTGTGCCCAGCAAAGCACCAGCCACTGTGTTCTCCTTTGGAAAGAGCCTGCATCGGGGCCTCCAAAGAGGACATCAGTAATTATACCTCTGCTCTCCATCTGGGGAGGAAAGCCTTGACCTCCAGCACATGGTCAGACACTGGAAACAGTTTCCTGCCAAAACAAACTTTTGAAAATTTCCTATGTTGCATGAGAGGGGAGAAGCTTTAGTATGAGCTTTCAGAGCTGCCTTGGAGTCCATTTCCTTTAGATAGCAAATACAGATTTGAATATCTGTACTTCAGTGTAAGTAGGGTTGAATAATGGGGAAGCTCCTTGAGCCATACTGCTCCAGGGGACTCATCCACAGACACCATGGACTCATTTGCATCAACTCAAGTCTTCACCCTGTGCCTGCTGCTCATACAAGTTGTCCCAGGGGTCTGTGGGGCCCTTTCCACCACAGCACAGTGCAAAAGCAGGACCCCAGCACAGCCTGGTGAACACAGAGAATTGTTCTGGGGCAACTGGGGACACAGGGAGCATGACTGAACATGTCACGTGTCCGTCAAGGATGGCCATACCTTTAGCAGATAAGGGAACAAAGTAATTGACTTTTCCAGGCTCTGTTACCTGGAAACTTTCTCCCAGCTGGTGGGAGCCTGCAGGAACACAAAAGTGTTGGTAATTGTGATCTGCTCTGTGCACATGCTGCTAAGGTGAAGCCTTCTACTTCTTGAGGAGGTGCAAGCTTGGAAGGGTTCTGGGTTTGATTGTCATTCTAGACAAGTGTATCCTGACATCCTTTCCTTTTTACTCTAAATCAGAAGCAAAATGAATAAATTAGTTATTGAAGTTCCTTGTGGGCTTCATTGATGCGATTGCAGGTGGAAAAGACAGGTAACATAACCAGAGGGAATTGGTGTCAAGGCTGCTCCTTACAGACCCAGATTATGTCACCAATCAGCTGGTGAAATAAAGAGATTTCCCGCGTATATTTAGTAAATCAACATGACAATGTCATATACAATCGGAGTTAATTAGGCAAACCCTCTTGCTGTGTATAGCTGATCTCATGCCTTAGAGGTAGAGAGGCTTCCGTCACCGCTGGGGCTCTGCAAGTGTCAGGGGGAGCAGCTCAGGTTGCAGCTCGTGTTGAGAGGCACCTGCAGCCTCCTCCTCCTCCTCCTCCCTGGGTGCTGCAGAAAGCAGCCCCTGGAGCTCGGGCTGGGCAGTCTCCTGCCAGCAACCCCAAGAGCGCTGGGGCCTGGCCTGTGGCACTGGGTGCTGTTGTGAGGAGCTCTGCTGGGGTGTGACATACAGGGGAGATAGGAATCATTTAGGGGAAGCCTTGCATTTCCCCTTTAATCACAGTGCTCCCTGTGTGTTCTTAGCCCCCTGTGACCGTGACCTGCTGTATTGCCAAAAGTCACACACTTGTGCCCCAACAGTACCCACTGTGGGGTGTGTTCTGACACACATGACACTCACTTCTGGGGTCAGAGGGCCAGCAGTGACAGTCACCCCTGCCCCCACAGCTTCCTGGCATGGCTGGGGCCAGAGGCTTTGATCCCTGCGGGCCCCTTCCTCGCCTCTGCCCCGGGCAGGAGAGGCTCAGTGTAGGGCAATGGAGGGACTTGTCCAAGGTCAACCCATGTCAGAGCCAGGAGCCCTCCACCGTTTCCTCACTCTGACCGTGGGACTCCCATCTGGTTTGATTCAGCTGTCAACCCTGGAGCAGAGAGTGGCAGTAACAAAAGGCTTTTTCAGACATAATCCCACTAAACGGAGACAATCCTGTTATGTTTCCAGGCGACAGGAATTGAGACTTTAGTGCCAGAGTATGAGGACTCTGCCCTAAGGGCTTTGTTTCAGGACTTAATGTCAGGTGATCTCAGGGCCAGCCTGGTCTTTGTGCCCTAAAGCAGCACAGATTAAGCCCTAAACATGTATTTTTAAACTGAGCAAAGCCCAAGAGGTGTGATAGACAATCTGGGATGGGGGAAACACCAGACCAGCACCCCAGTAAGAGGGATTAGTCTGGCCAAGACAATAGCAGCCGTGAATCTCTGAGGGGCATGGCCTGACATGCCAGCTGAGGGCTGGGCTGCCCTCCCCATGCCAGCTACACCAGCCTGCCAAAGTTCAAATGTCTGACAAGCATCACGCTGCAGCTCCTGTATTCCCAGCCCATGTGTCCCTGATCCCCAGCAGAGGCCAGTTAATACCCAATTAACAGGACTCTTTCTAACGAACTGAGCCTTAACTGCCAGCCACTCTGTCCTTTAATCTCTCCCCAGCGGAGTGGAAGGGCTTGGCAGGTGTCACTTCAGGCTGGGGTGACAGAGCAGATCTGCCCTGCCAAAGCACAGCCCCTCCCTGAGCCCCCCTCCCCTAAACACCACTTACCCCAGGGCAAAGAGCATCCCTGTTTCCACGGGCCCTGCAGCTCTGAGGAGTTCATCTCTCCCTGTCCCCAGAGCCAGAACATGTTACCTCCCCGGCCAAGGCAGGTATCCCAGTTTTCCTCAGCTGACTGTCCTGGTCTGTCACACTCTGGGAGAGCTGTTCTTCCGCTCCTGCCTGCCAGAGCCCCTTTTGGAGCCATGCTCAGTGTGAGGGTCCCAGTGCCATTGCATGTGCAGCCTCTTCACTGCACTTGGGCCCAAAAGGCACGAGTCAGCAGCCTTGTGTACGGCCCAGGGCTGCAAGGGAAAACAGAGCTCACTCAGGAAATATGGCCATCCCAGAGCCCTCACCAAACAAACCAGGACGGGCTGTCTTCAGCTGTAATTTCTCAGAACAGAGGGGGGCCACACACCCCTGTCTCCCTTCAGCACCCCAGAGGGCTGGATCTGCCTGTAGGGAGCTTTAGGGGTGAGCAGCTCAGGAGATGCTCTTTGGGAGCATCAGAGCGAGGGCTGCTTTGCTGTACAGGGACTGGTGTGCAAACCAGACTTTCCCCTCCTTGTTCATCTCAAAAGTTGAAACCTGTGATATCATACAAGCTGGGAAATCCCCTCCACATGGTATTTCAGCTGCCCCAGCCTTATCTCCACTTGCAGAGGCACTGGACATGCAGCATACATCCCAGCAGCTTTGGGCAGGGCAAAGCACGAAGATGCCGCACTGTGTGGGTGCTGTGGAATTTGGGTTTGGGGCCACATGAGGCCACAGGGAAAGAAGGATCACATGAATAGTAATTACTAGTGGCTGGAGAGATCCCACACTTCTCCTGTGCCTCTCTGGCTCAGTAGCAGCAGCAGCAGCAGAAGCCGGTGGGGGGGTGTGCTGGAGCCTGTCCTGCCCTGAGCACCTGCAGGGTGCCCAAAGCCCCCCAAACAGCTGGTATCCAATGGGGATCTTGGGAAAGGCAGCTTTGAGCACACAGCAGTGGTGTTACAGCCCCCAAATCATCATTAAAGGTGACACCATTGTCCACGTGCTGGGCTAGCACAAGGCTTGCTTCAGCTCAGCTGTGCCAGTGGCTTGGATTTCATTTCCTTTCAGATCTTGAGCTTCTGAGAAAGCAATGGGTGGGATGAGCCCCACACAGGTCCTAGCTTCATTGTGAGGAAAAATAAGGATTATCCAAGAGAGCACTTAAGCTGCATCCAGGCTCCCAGGATTTGACAGTCCTGTAGAAATGGAAATATTTACAGCTGTACCGGGGCTGTCAAGGACGGCAGCTGCTCACCTCTCCACAGATACAGTGTAGATGCTGCTGACTTTACCCTCAGTGCTCCAGCTGTTTAACTGGTGTTTCTGGGGATGCCAGGAGCCTCCAAGTCTGGGTGCAGGCGGAGGGCTGAGTGTCCAGCAGGCAATCCTGCAGCATCATTGCATTCCCGTGTTTCCTTCACCCGCAGATTTCAGCGTCCTTCACATGGGATAACGCAGACTCCCTCTGTCCCAGGAAAGGCTGGGATGGCATTAACCAAGATCACAGATAGGAGAAGCAAGACTGAGAGCAGGAATGCATTAAACACTGGCTGCTGTCTCTGTCAGGTGCCTGCAAGAAGCAGGGCCAAGAGGGCTTTGCTTAAAGCCCCAGAACAAATAGTTGGAGCGGATCTCGGACTCTGTGCCCCAGCCTTTGGCCGCCTTAGCCACAAAACAGCTCCATACACACGACTGGGACAGGAGACAGCAGGAGAAGAATATGGTCTGCTGGATCCTTTGGATTCTCCAGATTTTGGGGGAATTACTGGCATGGCCCCAGACACTATCACACAAGCTGCTGGCACTCCTGGTGCTGGAACAGGCTCTGGGCTGGGCTGAATTTTTTTGCCTTGCTAACACATGGAGCCAGGCAGCTCCTGCCATGTGATACTGCTCTTCCCTAGCTGGGCACAGAAAGGTTTGAGCTATTCACTCATTGTTTTCTGGAAGCCACTGGCCTGAAGCTGAGGAAGCAGACTGGATCCTAAGGGATCACTGAGGAGCAGGAGACAGGATCCTGTGGGATCTGTGCAAACATATTGCTGGAGCAGCTTGTGCAGCTCGCCCCAGTTCGCAGCCAACAGTGTTGAACAGCAGAACTGAGCGTGGAACAGCTTCTCTGCAGACCCCATTAGCCTGAGCTGGAATTGCCAACATAAGGCCGGGCCCTGCAGCCCTGGAGAGGGGCTTGAGCTGGTCTGGGCATCCTGTCAGAGCTTCCCAAAGCAGGGGGAGTGAGTCAATGAGCAATGACTGTGCCCTTTTTGCTCCTGGGCCACCACGTGCCCATTGCTTCCAAGCAAAGCCCCGCTCCCTGCCCCATGCCAGCAGGATTCCCTGAAGGAGCAGGCTGCACTGAGGGTGTCCTTCTGCCTTTGCTGGGGTGGGGCTTCTCTCTGCCTTAATTTTCTCCCAGGTGAATTTCTCCGGTGCCTCTAATTAAGCTCTCTCTTTGGCTTAGGACTGTGGACAGTCTGAGCAGTTGTAAATTACCCCATCCCCAGACAGGCTTTGTCGGGCTCTCAGCCCCTAATTACTCTGCTCAGCCCCCAGAGAGGAGGGGTCTGCTGGAGACAGTCTGAGCAGAGAATATCAGGTGCGACAGACCCTGCTTGGACAGCAGCCCTTGGAAACGTGGTGCTGCTGCCCAGCACAAAGAGCTGCGGGCACACCCGAGCAGAGCCCTGTGCTCACGTGTAAGGAATTAAAAACCCTTCCCCTTGCACCTCTGGGCTGTGTGTGTCACACGCTGGTGTCCCCCACGGCGCAGTGTCCTGCCCAAGTGCAGAGCTGATGGCAGGTCCCCTGGGCTGTGCCCAGCCAGCTCTGAGCGAGTCCCTTCCTCCTCGCCACAGCAGCACTGCGGTGCTCTGATCCCAAGGAAAAGGAGGTGGCTGTCCTTGCCCGAGGCGGTGACCAGCAGCTGGAAGCACCAGAATAGGTGGCTCCTGTTTGCTGACTCAGTGGCTCCCCAACAGTGCTTCAGGGAGCTGGCAGGGGCAGGACACCTTGGATGAGGGCAGGAGGGTGCTCTGGGAGAGTTTAGACATATTTCTATAACACAGCCTGTGAGAGTCAGTTTGTCCTTTGAAGGAGACACGTTGCAAGTCCCTTGCAATCTCCTCTGGAGCTCCTTCTCCAGCAGAGCTCGAGCAGCCCTTGCGTGTTGTGAGTGTTTGGATTTGTTCACAGGAAGCACTTCTGTGTTTTCTGATAAACAAACATGCAGAGAAGAGTTGGGCTCATAGACAGCACTGTGTGGGACAAGAGCGAAAAAACTTGTCCAGCTGGGCTTGGCCAGGGCGGCACGGGGGACACTCCTGCCCTAGGACAGGGGGACAGGCCGCCCTGCCCAGTGCCTGCCACTCCCTGCCACGGGCAGAGGAAGGGGCATCTTTGGGGGCAGCAGTGTGTGTGCCCTGTCCCCCCAGGGCAGGGCAGCTGCTCCAGGATCACTCCTTATGCAAAGATTAAAAGAAAAAATGCTCCTCTCTGAGCTTGCTGCTTTGTCTAAGTCTTGAATGATTTTCTGTCAGTAGGTATCAAACTGCAGTTGAAAGGATTTCCCGTTGACATTTAGCAGTATTAAATTACAAAATAACCACAAGTCAGCCACTCAGTATGATATAAACAGTGGGATTTGACAGAGCTTTTTCTGGCCTTGGGGACCAATTTACTCATTTTTACAGTCCCAACTCCAGTCATCCACTGGTAATGCACAGCGCCTTTTGGACACCACCTATTTGGAATTAGAGACACATATGGCAGAGTGTAATTACCTATTTACTCTGCTGCTGAATCAGCAAACTGAGGCTAGTTAACATTACAGCTCATAAGTCCCTTTCATAAACATGGGTCAGTGCTGGAACTGAGCAAAATTAATGCAAAAGAAAGAAAGAAAGAATTCCTCTCAAAAGGGGAGCCAAAAAAATCAGATGATTTAACAGGGAAAAAATGGACTCTCAATGCTTTCTGTGAGGAAGAAATCTGAGGAACCTCGGCCAGGCTTCTGGGAGGACGGGCTTGGACCATCACTTATTCCCACTGGTGTAAATCAGGAGTAGCTGTAGAAATGTCTTGCTGAAAGTCTAAAATAAATGAGAGGGAAATCAGGCACATTGGCCAGAGCTCCGGCGCAGCTCCCTGAGGAAACAGGCAGCTGGTCTGAGCGCTGGCTCTGCATCCTGCCACCCCGCGGGGTCCAGCTCCAGCCGGGCCGTGTGCTGGCTCCTGGGGCTGAGCTGCGAGTCGCACTCGTTTGCACCGAGGAGGGATTTAGCCCCTTGTCACCAGCTGTGGCACCGGGGCTGGATGGGCACAGGACCTGAACGGTGGCTGAACCCCCCCGGCTCCCGGCATGTCTTCTGTACATCCCCCGTCCCCCTGTGCAGCCCGGCCTGCAGGTGAGCACCCAGCGGCACAAAGTGCAACCTGTGAAACTCAAACGTTTCCTGGTGAGCGAATGGCAGAGCAGCCAAGCTGGGGAACGCTGCCCGGGCAGGAACGCTGCGGGGAGGGAGAGGCACCACTTGGCTGGCGAGAAACTGGGGCTTCCCCAGCCTGCAGCTACGGAGAGCCCCAGCCTGGGGCACCCGCAGAGCCCCTGCAGCCACGGAGAGCCCCAGCCCGTGGTGCTCCACCAGCTGCAGACAACATGGATGGGATGGGGATGAAAGGCTTAACTTCCACCGCTACCAGGTGCTCCCAGCAAGAAAAAGGAGCAGAGTCCTGCCCTCGGGCCCCACCAGCCAAGGGGAATCTGTCCAGTGGGTGACTGGATCTCTCAGCCCCATGTCTCAAGGGCGCTGGGGGCTGCTCTGTTCCTGTTGAGTGGGGGGACCTCAGCACCTGTCCACTCTTGGCTGCAGGATGTGATGGCTTCTGTCATAATCCAGCCACTGGCACGTGGTTGTTGTGTCCCCAGCCTGGGGGGAGGGAGGTGCTTTGCACCAAGGGCTCGGCCGCAGCACAACTGTCAAGGGCAGGGGAAGAAGGCAGCTTCCATTCCTCCCCAGATGTGCCAAAGAGGCAAAATAATAGCAGGAACCTAAGCTGCCAGAAGGAAAGTGAGAGACTCTTCTGGAAACCACCATCTAGAGCTGTAAGAACATGTTTCTCCTCCCACCGACTTTCAAAGCTTCGCAGTGATTAAGACACATCCCTGCCAGGACTCCTCCGTAAAGCTGCTATTAGGTGCTTTCCCTGTGGGACAGGGTGAGGTACAGGACTCCACAGTGATCTGAAGCGAGATAGGAGAGGAGGTGTTGGTCCCTGGCTCTATCCACAGCTGGGCCTTGCTCATCTCTCTCGTGGGGAGGTTTGTGGTCCTGGTTCAGGAAGCACCTGCGAGCTGTGCTGTTCACAGGAGCATGGTGGCACGTTGCTACCCCTGGCCTAATTTGTGTCTCACCTGGCTCCTGCTACTCCAAAATGGAAAGGAGCCACTTCAGTATCCTCCCTCTACGTTCTGGCCATGGTGACCAGTCACTGCCACTAACAGGAGGGAACTGAGTTCCTTGGCCTTTGCGCTGACAAACCACATGATGTGCATGGACAAGTTCCTGGCTCTGCCCAGCACCTCGCTTTCTACAGCCATAAACTTGGGACGATACTGACCAGCTTCACTGCAGTGCTACAGAGGCTGGTGTTTAGATCGTGGCTCTAAGCACTGCGGGAGAGGCACTGCTGTGAAGGGAGCGTGGCATCCTGAGCGGGTCCTGCCCACCTGCACCCGCCAAGCAGGGAGCAGCCCCTGCTCCTACAGGAGCTCTTGTGCTCTTCTCCTGTCATTGTCACTCTGCAAAAGGCTGGGCACCTCCCGTGCGGGTGTGTGGGGACGTGGGGTTGGAACTCATCAGCTTTGTGCAGCCTGCACCCTCATCTCACTTATGTCTGCAGCCTGCGGGTGGGGAAACTGTTTGATTTTCTCATTTTCCCTCATTTTTTCCTTTCCTTTTTTTTTATTTGGTTTTTGTTTAAGAGGGGAGGAGAGGGAAGACAGAGAACAACAAGCACTTGGGAGGACAAACTTTCTTCTGGGTGAGATGCTGCACAGTAGGAACAATAAAAATGCCTTAGAGGTGAAACTGTTCCAGGGAATGTGACTGAAACACCCGTCCCTGTCATTGGGCTGAGGCCTCATCTGCCTTGGGACCACATGCAAGAAGGGATTGTGCTGGGGGAGCTTCTCTGTGGCTGGGCCTCACCTGCCTAGCGTGTGTGCAAGACCAACCCCACTGTACATCTCCAGTTGTGGATGTGCATTGCTTGGTACAAGCAGAAAATAACACCAAGTCCCTGCCTTTCCACCCCATCCTCCCTGCACAGGGCGCGTGTGGAGGAGGAGGAGGGTCAGACCACAAAGCTGGGCCGCAGGACTTTCATGTCCTTCTTCTTCCCTCTGCTATTATTCTCTCTGCTAGCATGGATTTTGTACTTGAAGCATTAGTTTCCCAATCTGTAAAACAGAGATGGAAACTAGAAGCCTCACAGGAATATTTTACACACTTCAGATGCAGTTTGTCTCATCTGAATTCACATCTACCTGCCTCTTCCCCCCAGCCCTGTATCTTTTTCTTACTCTGTGATTTCAGATAGAGTCTCATAAATCATGTTCCAGGCCTATATTAAATGACTGCTTAGAAGTCAAATTCCATCTGTGGCATGCCCTGTGACCTGGCAGTCTTCCTTTCCATCGCTTGGAGCTGGCAATGTCCCAGGGTCTCAGGGAAGTTCTGCACAAGGATTGTCAGGCTCCTGGGATTTAGTTTAGATCAGTATTTCCATCCCCAAAACCTGTTTTGGGGGGAAGGGGGAGAAGAAAGCAGTTTGAAGCAGAGTTTTAAATTGGCCATGTAAAGTCCGTACACTTAAAATATGAAGCAATCTGTTTTAGATCTGAATTTGTTGGATCCTCTTAAAGGCTACAGAAACTGAAGTAGAAGTCCTGTTTCTCCCACACTTGCTGTTCCTGGTTCTGTGCTCTCTGAACATCCTCCCGCCGTGTGCTGCAGCCACTGGTACCGGGAAAGGGGCTGCAGTTTGATATCTTGGAAGTGTGAGAAGTCTGATTTTTATCTTAAGTGAGCATTTTTGCTTAATTTAATACCAGCACTTTGAAGTGCCTGAGCACTGCACAAAATGTACCTAAAGAATGCGGAGGGGCAGAAGTAACAACAGGAAGCTGTTACAAAAGCAGCAGGAGATGTGATTGCAGCAGGGCAGGATCAGGCTCTGGCCCCGCTGCGCCACAGACAGGGAGCCAGCAGCTTCCCCGGGGAGGGAGACAGAGCTGGGACCCACTCCAGGACTTTTCCATGGGAATTCAGCAAGACCTATTTTCTGATGAAGCCAAAGTTGGCAGCACATGTAGCTGAGCCAAAGAGTTCACTCCAGAACATGGTGATTTTTAATGAAGTCACAATTGCTGCTCTGTGCTAAATGAGTCATTTTGAAGTCAGTCCCTCATAAAACAATCGCTTCCCAGATCCCACTCCCTTCTACACATGTCTCACCAGCACGGCACACTTTTATGGCACAAACACCACCTTCGCTCATACTGCTGCTCAACAGTCACTGCTTGTTCTCGCCGCTCCGTCAGCAGCGACCTCCAGGCCGTGCACAATGCCAGGGAACAGCAGGCTGGGGGAAAGGGCCGGCACATCCCACGTGCAGACCCCAGTGACAGTGACAAGTGCCTTGACGTGTGACACCGCCCCACTGGGCACAACAGGCCCTGTTCCTGGGGCCGGGGGCCGGGCCGTGCCCTCCCGGCCGTGCTGGCTGGCCGGGGCTGGCTGGGGCTGCTGGGCTCAGCATGGACACTCATCTCACCGCTTTCTAGTCCACTGGCTCCTCACAAACTTTGGCAAACCGAAATCTGTGTTGGAGCCTCCTTCAGCTGCCTGCCAAATTACATGAAATTATTTTAAATAGGCCAGTGAGCTAAAAAGATGGGGGTGGAGGAGGTGGGGAGATGACAGATGGATGGGGTGAATGCAGGAGTCTCGCGTCCTTAGGAAGCCAAGCTTAAAACACTCAGGAAACCGAGGAGGTCTCTGATCCATGAACCCCTTTGTTCCGAGGCACTAATCTACCCAAACCAACCAAGCTGCTGGAGTGCAGGATGATTCAGTTGACTTTGTTTGGTTGCTGTTTGCAGGACGGTTCAGTTGACTTTGTTTGCTGTTTGAGGATGTGTGTGCCGAGGTGATGGCTGGGAACAGGGCACATCTGCATTATTGACTGCGGATCACAACCTTGTAAAGCAGCGTTGTGTAAAACACACACTGTGAGCGTTTGTAACTTGAACGCAAACTGCCAAACACACGTTCACACCACTCTGGTATTTTGGTTTAATATGTATATATTTTCTTTTACAATTTGGACCTAATGAAAAACATGTGGTTTGTGCTGAGTGAAAGGAATAATAGGACTTTGTGCTGGCTGTGTCAGTCCCTGCTGGGCATTACCGGCCGCCTGTGCTCTCTTGCTGGCTTGTGACTCTAGATCCTGCGGAATGACTGGAACACGTTCCTCATCCCCACCCAAACCTGAACACTGCGGTTTCCAAAAATGCTGTTGTCTTGGCAACCTTCCAGATCCTTTCTGGGCATTTAAAACTTGGCTGAAACTAGTGGAGCAAAAGCACGTTCCAAGTGTTTTCCCAGGCCTTTGGCACAACACCTGACTGCGACGCTGCTTTCTTCCCGATACTCGGTCGCTTCGGTTGTCTTTGCTCTTCTTTCAGCAGCAGTGGCACCCCTGTGGTACCTCCCTGTTTCCTTCCTGTCTAAAAGAAAGCCCCATATCCACCCAGTATTTGAACCAGGGGCACCGAACCATTTTTGTTCTGTGGTTATTCACATCTGAGAACTGCAAACAGCGAGGACAGCGATGCTTCACGGGCCCTCCAGAGAGCTGAGTCAGCACTTTCAACTTCCTGAGTGGTACAGACTTAAGAGGGCATGAAACAGAGCTGCCGCTTTAGAAACGGCACAGAAACCCTACAAATGCAGAAAACCACTCAAAGAAATGTAAATTGGAATGAGTGCCATTGAAACACACAGGAAAATCCTTCATTGTGAATGTAAATTTAAACAAAATCGTCTACCTCCTGCCTTCCCACACAAAGGAAACCTGCTGCCTCTTCCCTAGGAGAGTGTTTTACCAAGCTCATATGAAACTCTTTTTACAACATCCCTTTGTCTCTCTTGGAACCTGACCAAGAACTATAAGCCTGTAAAGAGAGCTTTTTGCTTGTTCAGGCCCAAGGGGAGTAGCTGGGTATAAATAATAGATCGGCCTCTTCTGTCTCCACTGTTTCTGTTCTGCTGCTCCTCGCAGACACAACCTGGCAAAGGTGTGGCAGTGCCTGCAGCAACAAGGGGGCAGTTTTCTGCTCTGCCTCGAAGGAGCTCGATGATAAAGTGAGGAACAGCTGACAGCACCAGGGCTGGTATGTGTAGCCCAGCGGACGTGACGTTCCAATTTTAGAAAACTACAGCTGGGGAGACTTGCTCTCTCACTGGACCTTGCTGCTGTTTTCCATACAGGGAGCCTTGGGAGAGCAGTGTCTTATCTGTCCGGCCTGCTCAGCAGTAACAGCCCCTCATGCAGGCAGCTGGTGGTGAACAGTCAATACCTTTGGAGCATACACCTAGCCAGGGCAAAATGCTAGGGATTTGCAATACACAGCCAGGCAACACGAACTCCTTGTATTTCCAAGGTGAACAGCTCTGCCATGTCATCCTGGAAAGCCACAGTTGTCCTTTGTTTTCAGTTTTGCCAGTACTGCATTTTCTATCTCTCCCTTGCATGTGTTGTAGCCCCGGTGGTCCAAGCAGTCCTGCTTCCCACCACCCCCCACTCCCACCCAGCCCTGCCCTTCTTCTCCTTTTATCTTGTGCCTGCTGAACTGTTAAAAACCACCTTACAGTTACCCTTCAGTGCTCTCCTCCCCAGTGTCAGATTCTGCCTTGAATTGTCAAGTTTGACAGTGCCAGTTTGTCAGAACCCCAGTTCCCACCCACTGCTTCTCCACAGCCGTGGGTGTAAGGAAGGGAGGTGGGTGCTGTTGTATAGTCCCAAAAGGAAAGTCTGTATTTATCTCCTGGCAAGCAGAATTAGGAACTTGAGTGAGAGTATATATCTGCTCTCTCCTACTCCTCAGTTCCCTTCTTGGTCTCTCTGGGCAGATTAAGGCTTTTGTGCTGTTTTTACCAAGGTCAGCGATCTATTCTTTTGTATTCACTGTTCTCCACTCAATTAGTTGAGGGCATTTAACATGGATTTTTCATATTTGCATCGCAAATTCTAAATGATCCATGGAAAGCAGCTGTTCAGAAACTTCTGAATTCATTATCCCCAGTGTTTCAGAGTAAAGACTTTGCCAGCCATTTGACTGGGGCCCTGTGTAGTCAGATGGGAAGCTGTCAGTCATTGCGATCTGCGTTGAAGAAACTACGTGATGTTGTGGCATCTGGCTTCCATTTCACATTCCCTGCAGCCTCTTCTTTACCTGACTTGCTGTTTACTGTTGTCGTGCTGGCCGATCAGTAGCTGCAGACCTGTGTAGCAGCATCTCCAAGGCCTTCCAGTTCTGGCAGTGTCCAGTGTCTTTCCATGTCTCCCTGCTGCACATCCCCCTGCCCACCTCAGACCAGCACACCTCAGCCCACAGCAGGCTGGCACCAGGCACAGGACACACAGGCACAGGACACACAGGCACAGGACACAGCCAGAGACAACCTCCACGTACCCCACGGTTCTCCTGTCCAACACACACGTGTGCAAACACCACAGTCACATGCCCAGAGCTCTGTTGGCCCTTCTGCATCCCCTCCCCGTGTCCTTGTGGCCATTGCATTCCTTGCTGCAGGAACAGCTGGCTGAGAGCCAGAGCCTGCTCTTGCTTTCTCTGCTCTTTCCTTCCTTCCTCCCTTCCTCCCTTCCTCCCTTCGGCTGGCTGGGTGTGACAGTCCGAGCGGTTGTTTATTGCCTTTGTTTCCCCATCTAATCAGATCTCTTTCCCTGACATTATGCAGCTCAGCACAAGCACTCCAGGTGGGATGAATCCAGTTCAGTGCCCTCCTCCCACCCTCTGCTGCTCCTATCACTAATGAACTGCAAACAACCATGTTCCCCATGTTCAACCTTCACCCTGTCCAATGCATCCATAATCTAAATATAGCCCATAATTATTCCTCTGGCGTCTGTTGGCCCATTGACAGAACTGACAGTGGCAGAGGTCGGGAGACCCTTTGCACCTTTAATATATTCCCTTAACCATTTCCCTGCCACTGATTGTTACAGTCTCCCTAACATCCAGTAAATGTCTGGGATTTGTTCCGTGGCTGATCCAAATCTGTTCCTTAGTCTGTCTGGTTCCTGTACCACCGAATGCTGATTATTTTCTTCCCTCTAATTGGGACACTTTGTTTGTTTATCTGGTTGTGCAATCAAAATGTGAACCCAGGATGCTCTTTTCCAGCCAATGACCTGCATCTCCCTGAGATGCAAATCCCAGTGCCTGAGAAAATGAGTGCAAGAATCGATCTCCTGGCCAATGCACTGTTTCCATGTTGGAAGCAGAGGCACTGACTTTCCATATTATTATTTTTATGGCCCTATGGAACAAACAGTTGAATATGGTGCTATGAGAGTGAATGGTGGGGGGAGAAGCTAATTTGTGCTGTAAGTAATTTGATCACAAGTCATTTAGAGAATGTAAATTGTAGGGGAGAGATGTCACTCCTGGAGGGAGGTCGCCTGTGTCACCTGTCAGACAGTCCCCAGTGGCGATCATGAAAATTTCTTTGTGGGATTATTAATAAATAAACATAATGCTCTGCATTTCTGTGGCACCTTTCAGGGCAGGGACAGAAAGCACTTCAACATTAAGAACTATGCTCTGCAATTATTTTAACTTCCTTTCAAAATATTACTTTAGAGGTTAAATTTGTAATTTGTTTGAATGTTTGAGTGTTACCATCACAAACTGGTATTACATTTAAATGACATGATTTCCCCCTCCACCTCAGCTCATTTTGAGGGAAAGTACAATCTCCATTAGACATCTTGATGAATTAAGTGAAGAGACAAGTCATTAGTTCTGGGATGCACATTAAGTGTTTGCAGTGCAGTAGCTCTTGGAGAGCCTAACAGTGATTGGGAATCCCGTGTGCTGCTTCTGAGGTTTTGCCCCTCAGAACTTATAGTTCAGTTCGAAGCTAAGATCAGTGGTAGAAGAGAAAGGAGGAGGTGGTTGGATGAGGCTGTTTCGAGCCTCTGTAAGCGTGGGACAACCCCCATCCCGTGGGACACGGGGCTATAACCCTAAAATTGCCGCGTGTTGTTCAGTGTGCAGGGATGTATTGCTGCTGCCCCCAAGGACAGAGCCTGGCTGTGCACCTCGGGGGGTGTGTGTCCAGCTGTTAACGAGCTCCAGAGCACAGGGAGCAGACAAAGCAAAGATGGAAGAAGAGCTGTGGGTGTTGTATGATCCCTGTGTCTTAGGCCACCAAGAGTGCTGCAGTTTTCATTTGCATTCTTTTGTCCCTGTGGATCCATATGATTAGTCTGAAATGTAAAACTACCTGCAGCTTTCTCTGGGCTGGGAGTCTCTGGGAGTCTCCTTTTGTCAAGCACAGTTTGGGTCCTGACTCTTGTGTAGGACCCAAAAATACTTCAGTGTTACCAATCAGTCCTGTTCCCACTGAAGTTTAGGGTAAAATTCATCCCAGTTTCTGTAGCTGTGAAATGACATAGCACTGGTGCTACAAACCGACCTCTGGAGAGGAGGAGAGCAAATCAGGAAAGAAGAGTATTACCCAGAATAGATTCCCCAGAAACTACTCCCCATGCAAGGGGCTGGGAGTGGGAAGGTGCATGCCTGCAGCGTCTGGCAGGGTCACACTCGTAACATCTGGCTGTGAAAGCTGGAAGGCTCTGCCAGCTCCTTTGGAATAACAGCCCGAGCTCACGGAGATGGAGCAGGGCTGTGCATTCCTGCAGAACTCGCCCAGAACACTTGGAAGGGGTCACCAGCAGGAATGTCAGGGAAAATAGGGGAAGGGCCTAGGACTGTTAAAGCCAGAGCTGCTCAATCTGGCTTCAATTGCTCTTCTCCTTTTCTATTCTTCTCTTTTCCATACTTCTTTCTTCTCTTCTCTGGCTGTGCAAGGGGAGGCATTTGAGCCTCACTAATGACCAGACACTGTATAAACAGGGACCAACTTGAGGCAGTTCATTAAGAAAATAGGGGAGACAGAGCAGTAAAGCTCATGCCTTGCTAACACAATAATGAAGTAGTTAGAAGGGTTTATCTTTACTCACAGCTTAACATATGGTTTGAGTTCCCACCTGAGCCCAGGCCCTGCTGATCTGTGCAGCTCCACGGCTCCAGCCCAGTGAACCACATCCACACCCTGCCCTGAGAAGTGAGAGGGAAGCAATGGGTTTGAATGAAGGTGCTTCACAGCCCAGCACCAAGGGCAGGGTGAGCCGTGACCCCAGGGGTGGGGCAGCTCTGGGCTCACGTAGCTGGAGCAGAGGGACACTTACAGCAACGGAGCTGCAGAAAGGGAAGTGCAGGAGTCAATATTCATCCATATATTCATGATCTGTAGGCTTGAGTGCTGTGATGCTCATTATCTAGGCATGACCTTAAAAACTGCAGTTGATTGAGAACACGGCAGCCCATCTGCTTGGCAACACAGGCTGCTGGGGGCCTCACCCCAGCACTGCTCCCTGCCCTGCTGCTCTGCTCTTTGTCTGAACACAGGGCCGAGGGCACAGGCTTCCCCTCCAAACCCTTTGCTGGGGCTGAGACAGGTCATTCACAGCTCTTCCTCTCCCAGGAGCACAGTGAAGGATGTCTGTGTGTACAGGACACGGAGCTTACTCCATGCCCCAGCTCCAACTCTGTACAGAAAACTTCCTCCTTCTCCCTTTCGCCCCAAAATAAGCAGCAACCACAATCCTGGGTGCCTGAAAAACTCCATGTTCCACGTGCCCCTCCACAGAGGTCATGCCACAAGCTCCCTCCAGTTGGGGTGGTGGCAGTACCACCCAACAGCTTGACAGGGATGTAACAAGGACAGTTTGCTAAGGCCAATGCCGCGGTGTTCCCTCCACTGGGGTGAAACACCTCTCCCAGCTGTCCTCTCTGTACAGGAGAATGAGCAAATTCATGAATGGAAACTCAAAATTTCCTGCTCTGTGAGGAGGGGACAATAGGCCTCTTCCCCTTTTTCTGTACCGCCCTGCCCTGGTTCCAAGTGACCAAAGAAATGAATGAGAACTGTCTGCTGCCACTTCATCATTTCAAACACACAGCCACCAGGAAAGAGGAAGCAGTGTTCAGTTTTCTGTCCGTGTGAAGAATCCTTCTGCTCCTTTCTCCAGACACCTTCCTAAGCCTGTTTTTGAGCATCTCCTCTTCTTTAAAAGCAAACGTGTCTTTCTTCTAAGCAATTAAACTCTATAAAAAAGGCCATTTTCCCCATCATAGTTTCCCATCTCCCCTCTCCTGGATGGCAGTCACATACTCCAGATCTCACGCTGGGGAGGATATTCTGCCACTGGTCACATCTGGTTCCCTGATGAGATCCGCAGGCGGCCGGGCTGGAGCGCTGCCGGGGTCACGTGGCAGCCCTTGCTTGCCTTATCTTCCCCAAGACCAGTGCTTTTTAACCCCCCTTGGTTGTGTTTCTCCCCTCTCTCCGCACACTTATCAGTTAGAGACTGAACTGCTGCACAAATGCTCATGAGATCAACCCACAGGTCTTAACTGCGGTAAGAAAGAGGTGTTTCTGTGAGCAATCTGGTGGAGAGATTCCGCGCTGCCTTTCCCCTCGTTCCATGCTGGAATGCATTCCTGCAGCATTAATGCCTCCTCCGGGACCCCAACCTTGCGGAACGCTGAGGCTCAGGCTGCAGCCGCTCCACGGGGCTCAGCCTGCTCCAGGGATGTGAGGGGACACGCTGCAGCTCTGCCTGGGACAGGGGACCACAGCTCCTGCTGCCAAACTGCCCCTCCTCAAACACAGCTCTCTTCCTTTGAGGAAGAAGGTTATTTTTTGAGGGTTTTTTTGTTGCTTCCCCCCCCTCCAAAAAAAAAATACCTTCTAGCATAGTCTGCTCAGTGTGTGCTATTAAGAATGGAAAATAAATAAGTCAATAGGCATATATTAAGTCAGTAGGGCCAGGAATTCATCGATAATAGACTGAGGATGAAGGATACAGTGACAGTTGCATTTAGCTCTCAGAATAAAGTAAATCAATCAAATTGACTGTATGTTGATTTAAAATCCTTAAAGATTTGGGTCAAGATCGTTCCAGTTTTCCCAAAACGGACTTGTTACTGGGAATCTTCACACCACAAGCAGTGCAGGAATGTTCCTGTTCAATTTTCTCAGCCCCCACGGACACTCTGTGCTCGCTCCCTGTGCCGGGCTCTGTTGGAACAATTACCATAAAGTGGCCCCGCTCCCCTGGGTCAGTGCTCCAACATGGGGCTGTAAATACTGAGGAGGTGCTGGGTGCTCTTCAGCCTCGCAAGTACTGGCCATAAATGCTTTAGAGGCAAAAAAGACTATTTCTTCTTATTTTAGGTTAAAAATCCCGTTATTTAAAATACTATTATTTATATACTTCTCCATTCCTTGCAGGCCTGCAGTAACTACTAACAACCCCTTTGGACAGTTGTATCAGTGGGATTTTAGGCCTTGTAGGTTAAAATGTACATCAACACATCCTTGACCTGTATAAAATCATTAACTGATTAAATGCAATGGGTAGCAGGGTCTGTGAATGATGCAACCCTCATTTAGATGGGTGTGTATAAATCACGTTTCTTACACTTCAGGAGACTTGATCTGGGGCTGTTCTCACAGGGACGGAAACAAGGAAGAAATAACCATCTTCTGAAAGTTCTCACTTGAGGGGTTGTTTTGAAGAGAATTTCACACAGAACCATAGCACAGATATGAAAGAAAGTCTATTTCTGTCAAGACTTAATTGAGGAAATTTAATTTTCTTTCTTAACTGAATTGCTGTTGATAATTTAAATTAATTCTGTCTGGTCTGTCTAATTTAGCCATGAAAAACCTGGATCTTGGAGCTGAGCAAAAGAACGTAGCAGATTTTTAAAAACAGCTTTTCTGAATAGAAAGACGGTAATTTATGGCAGCCTAACAGAAGATATTTTTTGGTTGTTGATTTGATTTAAAGCACTTAAGTTCTTCTACCTCAATCCACTGACATTCTCATTTTAAGAGAAAGAAATGCATTTTTGCAAATGGCACATCAACAGACCTTGGGAAAACTGAGTTTGGAGGAAAAAAAACTGAATTAATTTTGTTTCTCTAAGCACTTTCCCATGTTTCAGATTTTGTACTGATAGATTGATGATATGATTTGCTTTAAAACCAGGTGGCCTCTTAGTTTCCATCTGTTGTGTCTATTGCTCTGTCTCTAGTGAGAAGCACTGCAGAGCTGTGCAGGCATCTGCACCCGGGAGAGGAACTGTGCCATCAGAGAGGCTCTGGGAGACAGAATCCACTTTTACAGTGTCTGAAAGGGGAGAAACTCGAGCCCCCGGACCCTGTTTGTGTTCGCCCAAACTGAATCCACTGTATGTCTATCAGCTTGGTGTAAACAGCTTTACATTTCCAGAAGGAACAGTTCAAATCTTCCCAAACCACCTGAATATCCCGGAGTTTCTGGTCTCTCTCGATGCTGGAGGCGGCACTGCTTTCGCAAGAATGTTCTCCTAAAAGTAGGAGTTTTGACGGATAAAAGCCATTTGAGTAAAGGCCTGCCATGATGTTTCAGGTTCTGCAAAACACACAATGACTCTGGAGCTTGAAGTACGTGAGTGGAGTCTGCTGGAAAAAGTGACTTGTTTGAACCGAAACGTCTTGGGCAGCAGGTTCCCCCCAGCTCTGGCGTGGGCGTAGGTGGTGCAGTGAGTGGAGAGAGACACCGCAGCGCTTCCCTGGAAGCCGCATGTTCGGGAACTGAACTCATCTGCAGGCACGGGGTGCGCAGTGGGGCCTTTCCCGTTGTTCCCGGGGAACGCGCACAACAAACCCTCGGTGCTGCGGGGAAGGGCGTCACTGTGTCCCGCTGTCTTCTCCAGACAGCTGCAGCACACCTGGAGGAATCTGGAAACACGGAGAGGCCCAGGCACGGGACGCACGGGATGAAACCGCATCCCCGTTGCCAAGGACGGGGCTCCCCGTGTGTGCGCGGCTCCATCCCGGGTGCCTGGAATGATCCCAGAGAACAGCCCTTCCCGTCCCTGCTGGGATCGGCTCCACTCTCATTGCTTGCGGCTCTTTAAACCGTCAGGTTTAGGGGACTGATTAAAAAAAAATAAAGGCATTAGAAAGTGTTCTCTTTAACTGGCAAAGGTTGCAGCGTTGCAGTCGCGCACCGCTCCAGCTCTCGCTGGCGGTAGCGCCGAGCTGTGCCAGCGCGGGGAGCTTCCCGCGAACATCCCGGCAAAGTTTGACAGAACTGACACTTGTCCAGCCGGCGCCGATCGCCCTCCTCCGCCCGGCCCGCGGGGGAGCCTCGCTCCTTCCGCCTGTGCTTACTCTCAGGTTCGCTTTCGGCTTTGTGTGCGCTTGTAAAAAAACCTGTTGAATTTCAAGCTGAAATTCAGCTTGCCCCGATACCAGCGCTGCAGAGGCAAAGCACAGCGGTTCGGAGTCAGGGTGTTCCATGCGAAGCGCTGGATGGATGTGGAGCCGCACCCGTTCAGGCCGGTTCCCGCAGGAACTCGGCGGTGCCTCTCTCAGGCCCGTGGCTGCGCAGCGCCCCGGCT
>VZRE01003669.1:1298678-1342501 GCA_013396775.1 Cephalopterus ornatus
GGTCCGCGCGGGAGCGGGGGGTCCGGGCGGGAGCGGGGGGTCCGGGCCGCGGGGCCCGCACGTGCTCGGGCGGCGGCGGGAAGGGCCGGGAACGGCCCCGCACCCCGCGGGACGGGGACCCACCGGCCTGGCCACTGGGGCAAACTTGGGACCGCGATACGGACACGGTGTGGGCGCGGGGGGGGGGGGCGCGGGGGGCGTNGGGAGGTCTGGGGGGTTTGTTCCAGTTCCGCCGCTCCGAGCACACGCGCCCCGGCCGAGCCGTGCGCGGCCCCCGCCCCGCCGAGCTGCCCCCGCCGCCCGGGATGTGCGGCTTCCATGTCCCTGGTGCGTGCCCTCGGGGGGACTCCGGGGGCTGGCGGAGAGACTCCCGGGAGGCCCCGAGACCCTGCCCGGCTGCCTCTCGCAGGCGTCTCCCGAGCCCGCGGCTCCCGGCGGTCCCCTGGTCCCGTCCCTGCTCTGCCTCAAGAGATGGGAAGTGCGGGGTGACCCCCGCGCTGCAGGGATTGCACACATGGCTCTGGAGAGAGCACATGTTAGAGCTGAACTAGGAAATACCATCTTCCCCCCCCAGCATGTGCCTCCCTCCAAAGTGTGATTTATGCTTGTTTAGAGTAGCGGTGGATCTCTGAGCCCATCTGTTTGTCTGCCTGTTCACACACATGGAATCTCTCTGCCTATGGTGATTGCCTATGGCGTTATTGCAGGAGAAGTAGTTTGATAGGAAATATTGTAGCAATTACAAGTCCAGTGATGCGAGTCCCTGACACGTTGTGACTGTCTTGCTGTCAGTTCGGTGTCTCCTTTTAAAGTTCATTTTTGTGAATCACTGTAAGTAACCGTTTAACTTCTGCAGCATTTCTGCAGCCTTTACATTTGAGACGTCTCTTGACATTGCGTCAAACTCTTTCCACTGTTATTTTTTTCCTGTCAACGTTTTTTGTGACAGTCATATTCTGTTAAGCAACAACAAAAAAAGAAGGAACTGCTTTTAGATAAGGGTGTTGCTGCCCCTGTTTCCTCTGGCTCTGAGCCTTAGAGACCTAAAAAAAAGGGGCTGTGAGGAACTTTTATTATGATGGAAAAAGAGCATTTTCTGTGGGAAGTGAGATTTCTAGACGGAGCATGAGTGACTGCCGTCACCCCAAAGGAATTGTCAGAGCAGAGCCAACCTTTTGCTTTCCTAACACCTGTGATGTATAAGATGCTTCTGCTTGTTTCGTTTTCCCCTCCTTCCTCTGGAATTCTGTTTCCTGACAAATAGGTGTTTTATGAGAGAGAACAGGCATAACTGGAATGTGAGTTTTAATGTACCTTTTCAAATTCTTCACTGTTCATTTTCTTGGGTGAAGAGCAGGTGAAGATGAATAACTTGGACTCCAAGCCCATACTGGGAAACAGGTTTTTTTTTGGTTGTACTTGCCTTCTGTGATCCTGCCTGAAAAGTTTTATGTCAATCTATAACACTGAAATGTACATTGAAAATATTGAGCTTACACTGGCTTTTCTCATTTCATGTAGTAATGGAGTCTGTACTGGAGAAAATAGTGGGAGATTCTGAGATTTCTCCTGCTCTGTGCTTTTGGGCTTTATTCACTCCTAGCTCTTGGTCTGAAGGCCTCTGGCAATGGCTTGAAAGAGTTTTTTGTGTACTGAATGAGCTGTCGCTTTCTCAGAGTAAAAAATACACCCCACATTTTTGTTTATATAGCGATAGGAGTCAGAAATGCCCCTGTGGGTTTTCCTCCTGCTCTGTCCTCTTAGCTGTAAAATGGGGTGGTTACCAGCAAGTCCCCCTCCTGTGTCACCTGCAGCTTTCTAGATGTGTAAAAGACTAATTAGTGGATGTATTTTAACATCTTCTCCTCCTTTACACGGTGCCAAAGACATTTAACCTCAAGGCTATGAGAAATGTATCACAACAACCAAGCCGGCAGTACAGACCAGCCCCCATGACTGCTGCAGCCAAAGCTGGGCCAGCAGGGAGAAATCAAATGTGTTCAGTTCGCTTTTAAAGCAGGAAAATGGACTGTCCTGGAGGACAGAGGAAGATTTCACAAATGAAATTTCAAAAGTGGGAATCAGTGAGACCTTTGGGGCTTGTAGGGCTTTTGCTTTGTCCTAAATGAAAGCCCAACTTATGCTTTAGCTTTTGTCAGTCTAATTCACTTTTCTTAGGTGTTCTTGTTGCGGAAGAGGTTGTTCATGGGGATCTTCAGCAAATGAGAACAATAAGTGCATGGAACTTCATTTTAGAAGTTGGGCTCACCTTCACCATTGAATGATTGTGTTTTTAATTGCAACTCCCACAGTTTTGCTACATCTCGGCCCTTGTACAGACTGACAGTGCTCGTGGTTCTCTATGGTTTGAGCACAGAATTGTGATTAAGGAAGTCATGAACAGCCGTTCTGCCTGTGACACACACTCCTGCATTTCTGTGGTAAACTCACTTAACCAGTCTGTTTTACCTTTTGTGGAACACGGTGACTAGCTCAGCGTACACCTGTCCAGGTGCTGGACTGGGCTCTTTGTGGCATTTGGCAAGAAAAGGATGACCCACTGTGGCCCCGGTTCCAGTTCAGGCACGGGCAGAGGAGGCTCACCCGTGTCTGTGCTGCACTCCTGGACTGGACAGGACAGCCTTTCCCAGCACAAAACCGGTTAAAGGTTGTCCAAAATGGGCAGCATGAACACTTTGTCCTCTTGAAGGCAGAGGCCTTGAAAATAGCTCTTTCTGTTGCTAGATGCTGTTAATGCTGTGTTTATTGTACTCACCCTACCTTTGCAAAGCTTTTCGTACCAGCACATGGCAGTGCTCAGCAAGTTCTGTGCGCGTTTGCACTGGTCGGTCTGTGAGTGCTCCCGGAGATAAGTGCGGGTTACCTGAGGCTGAGGAGAACACGGATTTGGTGTCTCGGCATCAGGCAGCCCTGGGATGGCCGAGCTCTTCCCACACACGGGGTGCCCCCAGGCTGGAAGAGCAGTGTGTGTTCCCAAGCTGTGTCCTTGCCTTTTCCCAGAGGAGGGGGACTGATCAGAGGAGGGCTCAGAGGCTGAGCAGGGGTGGGCTGTGTGCTGGGGGAACCCGCTGGACCCTTCCCCTGGTGCTTCTGAGGACAGGGAGTGTTGGCTGCAGAGCACGTTGGGTGTGATGCCGTGGAATGGGTCTCTTCCACTTGTGAACTCCACGTTTGCTGTAGAGCTGAGTCTCCAAAGGGAAAAGGAGGAAAAAGTATAGGCTCTAGGACATAGAAGAAGAGTGTGTTCAAACTGAGAGGTGATGTTGGTATTTCTCCTTTTGAAGAAAAAAACCCAGAAGCCAAAGTATTTGCATGCAAAATCTAGATTTAGGTCTTTAGGACTTTAAAGTCAGAGTGGTTTTTTTCCTCAGCAGACTGGAATTGCTGCAGTGTGTCTAAATTACATAGAAAATGAAGCTGTATAAAATATTTTGTAAAAATTTCCTGGCAGGATTGGGGGTGTGTGGAGGTGTGTGTTTGTACAGCCAGTTGGGAGCTGCTGTCTTTAGCTGGCTGAAATGCAGGGCAGGGAGGACCCAGGAGGTTCTCCGTGTGGGACCAGGTGGCTGTTCTAGAGTTTGTGAGTGAGGTTTTGTTTAAAAACAGAAGAGCACAGGGAGTTATTTTTAATAGTGGATTGAATGCAGAAGTCTGTAATGCTGTCAGGTCCTTTTTGTGGGTAGGTAGGTCTTTTTCTATCTTGCCTTATTTTTTATATGCATATTGGATTGGATCAAGATTACTTCAAGTTGTAACCTGTGCTAAGTATTTCAACATCTGGACTTGCTGTAAGCACTGTTGCTGTCCAGGCATGAGAAGTCTCTTGGATTGTTTTTTAACATTTTAAAATATTTCAGAAAAAAGTATTTTTTTTATTCAGTTAAAAATTACATGTGGTGTCCAGTGTTTTAGTCTTGTGACATGGCTTATTGCATGGCATGATGCAATAAATTGCAAATAGTTTTATGGTGTCAGTACAATTAAAGAAATTAAATTTCTAAATTGTTTACTTCAGCTTGGTGCTACTTTAAGTGTATGCTCTCAGAGATTCCAGGCAGTGAACAGCTGTCTGTCGCAGATGGGAGAGGAAAAAAACCTTCCCCTTAGCTTCTTACTCCTAAAAAGGTTTCCATATAAACCCAGTAGTAATGTAATACAACCTTTTAGTCAAATTTGAGTTTCCTGTTACACTTTAAGTGAAGCGACAGCAGAGTCGTATCTATTTGAAACCAAATGGTGTAAGTGAATGCGACTTGAGGAATTTCGGGCTCCAAAGCATTCTTGAAACCTCACAGATGCTTGTTGAGCAGTCAGAATGCATTATTTATTGCATCTCAAAAGAAAAAAAGCCTTGCAGGTAGTTCATGACTCCTGTTGTGTGCTGTGTTTTGGGAAGATCAGGTGGCATTGTCTGTCCTGTGCTTGTACTGGAAATCAGGTTGTTTAGAAACTATCAAGGAAACAAGCAGCAAACCCACATTTTTAATGGAGTCCAGGTGCAATGAAGTCTGAAAAAGAGCAGGTTTGGGGCTGAGTGTTTTCTGCTGAGATCTCAGTATGGCAGGAGTGGAGTTTGTACACAGAACTGCGTAAGTTAACGTTGAGATTGTGAGTTGGATGTGCTGGTTTATTGCTCCATGAGCTAATTCACCATGGCAATTATAAAACTTATTAAAATAGTTATGACATGCCTGATCACCAAGTGCAGGAGTGGTAAGATCGGTCTTTCTAAATGAAGAAGTTGTTGCTGCTGGCATCCAGGTTTTCTCCTTATGGTGGTTTCCTTTCTATCTTTTTTTTTAACCCCTCTGGACTATTAACAGGCATTTTACAGTCCCCAGGCATTTCTTAAAGTTTTTGTGCTTATTGGCTTTGGGTAACTTTGTTCTCCAGGTCTGGACTCCAACCTTTGTATTGTGCCTGACATGATGAATCAAAGGAGGTGTCAGCCCATCCCCTGCCCTTGGACAGACCTCGGGCACCAGCCCAGACAGATCAATGCCGTTGCTGTTTAGGAAGGCAATTTATTTTCTCATTTTCTCCGAGTGGTGGCTGGTTTGGGTGGCGGTGTGGAGCTGCTGTGCTGTCTCTGGGGGCTGTGGCAGTGCCGTGCTCTGTGCTCAGTTCAGTGGGGTCTGTGGGGCTGCCCTTCCACACGTGTTATCTCAGTATATAGGTGTAATCGGCTTTTTGCTTCATTCAGTAGTTGAAGGGGTTGTTTCTGCAACATCAGTTGGAAATTTTGTTGAAATCTTGTTTTCCCAAGAGTGCAGGCACTGCTGATGCTGTTCTAGAAAGCCCCTTGGGAAATGAGCCTCCTGGTTAGAGAGAAGGGACAGTTCCTGATCTGGTGTTGGCGGTGGCAGGATGTGGTGGGAGTGTGTGAGCTCAAACCCCCCGAACTGAAGAACCCAGGGGCAGTAAACCCGAGGGTGGCACTGCCAGAGAAAGGGCAGAGATTCCCCTCTGAGCAGGGGGTGATAAGCTCTTCTCACCAGGAGCGGCTGTCAGCAGCATCCCCACAGCCATGGCAGCACTGCCAGCGCACAGCTGAGGGACCTTCCTGAGGAGGGCCAGGTGTCTCATTTCAGTGCATCACCCCACCTCTGGGGCCCCAGAACCCCTGGCTCTTTGAGGTGGTGGGACCCCAGGATGGCCTGTGCTGTCCCTTTGGGGGAGGCTGCCACCATCCTGCTGCTGCTGCACACGCTGTGTCCAGGGTCCCTCACCTCCTGTGGGGCATTGCAGAGGGCAGTGACCCCATCCCAGCCCAAGCCTGCTGACGGAGCAGGTGTTGCTCCACACCCCAGGGAGGATTTGCAAGTGTTTCATTTTGCAGAGCTCAGTGACAGATCCTGTTCTTGGGTTCCCTTTGTCGTGGAGCTTTGGGAAGTGCACTTGCTCCATGGTGGGCAGTGTCCCCCGGCTGCAGAGGGCTCGTGTGCATGCACTGGAGCTGTAAGGCCACGCTGGGAGCTCAGTGTGCATGCACTGGAGCTGTAAGGCCACGCTGGGAGCTCAGTGCATGCACTGGAGCTGTAAGGCCACGCTGGGAGCTCAGTGTGCATGCACTGGAGCTGTAAGGCCACACTGGGAGCTCAGTGTACATGCACTGGAGCTATAAGGCCACCCTAGGAGCACACATGGGGGCTGCAGGGCTGGGGTTGCTCCCCCTGGGGCCCCTGTGCTGGGAGGTGGCCCAGCCGTGCTCCCTTCCCACACAGCCCTGTCTCCTGCCTCCAGTGGGGCAGGAAAACAGAAGTTCCAATTTTTCCTCTTTCCTTAGAGCCAACTGTCCGCTTTGACTTGGGAGAGTAACTTTTTCCTTAACTTAGTGCTTTTTAAACTGTGGAATTGGAGATGAAAACTGCTGCAGATGGTGCAATACTTGGGGAATGTTGACCTGCAGCATGGATTGCAACTTCACAGTACATTCAATACAGTCCTTTCAGGAATTTCACTTCAAGTGTCTTGTCCTGTTCTTAACCTTGTAGACACTTGTTGCTGCCATCCTGAAAAGGTGTATGTTTTCTCCTTGTTGGAATGTTCTGTTTCCTGCATAGGAGCACTCTGAACGTCAGGCCTGTCTTGGAGGGTTTGTGGTGGTTCTGGTTCTCAGGGCATATGTGTGTCATTACCCTGACAAGAGAAGGGGCTCAGGGTAGAATAGATATCAAACATGAACATAAAAATTCCTTCCTCTTTCATTCATGGAGGTTCTGCTTCATTCTTTGTGCTGTTGGTGTTTCATCAGCTCTTCTGTCAGAGTTGTAAAGAAATGAGCCTCAAAAATGTAAAACTGGAACAAAAAACCCCAAGCAACCTTCAAAAGGTTTTAAATACATATGAATGTATTCCAAGGAAGCAAATAAGTCACAACTTTGTGTCTGTGTTACCCTTTAATCAGTTGGGAAACCTAAGTGGTGACTCTCAGCTGTCAGTGTATTAAGAACCAGCGCTGCCTTTTGTGGAGTCTGTATATACTGAACTCAGGGCCGTGGAGTAAATATTCTTGCTGTGTTTTCATAATCATTCCACTTAGAGTAAGCGCTGCTTGGGTGGGTATTACAAATCTGTTAATCTTTATGGTATTTATAGGGTAATTTTTAACTCCCTTGAGCTCTTTACTTCCTTGTGGGTCAATTACTCAATTTATAACGTTATGTCAGATGTAAGAACTTTACCATCCAAGGGTAAATAGTGTTGGGATGGTTCTCTACCTGTGTTTGCTCTTAGTTCTTTGTATGTGAAGGTATGCAATAACTTACCCTGTGACTAACTTACTGGGAAGTCTCTTAGTCCCCCTGGTTTGTACCCTGAGGGGGCTGTGGTGACTCATGTTGGCGGGGCAAGGCCTCCCCATGCCCTTGTGCTGCACCCGTGTGGTGAGGAACTGCCCAGCCCCAGCAGTGCCCGTGTGCTCCCCAGGGCTGGGGCGGAGGGAAGGGCAGGAGGGGGGAGAGCACAGCTGTCTTGGGAAGCAAAGTGGACTTCTTCCCGCTCCCTCCAACAGGTGAATTCCTGTTCTGACAGCACAGGATCAGTGTGAGATCAGTGTAGGGTCTCGGCAGTCGGGAGGCAGGGAAAGAACGCAGGGTGGGCAGGATAGAAGCCTTTCGTTTCCATGAGTAAGCCTTTGGGGTTTAATAATCTGATACTACCGAGTTTGTGCTTCAACATTGAAGCTTATTAGAGTAATAGAAGATTGTTATAGAGGGCAGAATGCAGTGTGAAATGTGATTTGTCTCTTATAACTAAATGTGCAAGCTCTGTATAATTTTCTTGAAAGGTTAATTCCCAGCTTCTCTTCAGAACATTCTGTGCAGGCCTTTCTGTAGGGAAAAAAAATTGGACCCAATTTAAATAGACAAGTCTTGTGAATCCTGAAAGAATTTGGGCATTTAGCCCAGGAAAGGGAGAGTTCTCTACAAGAACTTCATTAACCCTGTCTGTCATCAAAATAAGTAATAAAAGTAGCTCTCCAGACGTTATAAAGAACAGATCCTCTTTGTTTTACCCAGTGGCCTTGATCTGCAAGGTACTGGTGAATCATTCTTGTTCTTTAAGGACAACTGTGCTCATGCAGGAAGGGAGATGGAGATGCTACATACAGGGGTACAGAGGTGGGGGTATGAACTAAAGAGCTGCATTAGTATTTGGAAAACTGGTGCTGCTAGCTCTGGATGCTCAGGAAGGTGCAGGGAAGCTGATTTTTATTTAGAAGCAATATTGATAATAGCCTTGTTTAGCATATTTTGAGACGGAAAAAACCCAAACATATTTCTAACGTAGCTATTTTTGCAAGTAGAAAAATGTGAAATCCTTTTATGCCGGGAAGAGTTCGTGCTTCCGTTTGGCTGTTCCCTGCAGGATCCAGATGCTGTGCAAGCTCTGCCTGCAGTGCCAGCATCTGGTGCCTGCAAGGTCTGGGGAGGGTTTTATGGGGTGGCTTTGAAGTTGCCTTTGGATTTGGATCACATGGATCTTTAGATTGGCTGGGCTGCACAATTCTCAGCATCATTTCCTCTTCCTTCTGATTATGGGAAATGTAAATAGTTCAAGCTGTTGTCCTGATGTTTTGAAGTTGGGTGAATATGTCGGTATCTTGCTCCGTTCCCTTTCCCTGGATTTGAGACAGATCTGGTGTCTATTAAAGACTCCCATTATCGGCTGTAGAGAGAAGCTGCACGAGCAGAGCTGGTTAGAGCAGGTTCATGGATTTTGAGCCCATCTGACACAGGCTTGCCCTTGTACTTTGATGGGCCTGAGCTTTCCTTGAACATTTGAGAAATTTCAGGAGTATTTCAGAAGTATCTTTGTGGGGTTTGCTTAATATTTCTTGAGTGCTTGGAAATGTGCTAATTAAAAGGTATTTTTCCGTGCTGAGTGGTGGTGTTTCCAATCACCTGTATATATAAATATTTATAGAAAACTTTGTTAGGATTTAAGGTCGTGTGTTTGTTAAACTTTCTGAGAACAGGCCGTGCAGAACAGATCCCACATTTGGGGTTTGAGGTTGTAGCAGCTGAACTTATTTAGATTGTTTTATGCTTTGGATGTTAGGTCTGTTTTTGCCTTAGTGGCTTAGGATAGTCTGTTTGCTTGTGCTGCTGTGGGAGGTGGGTGGTTACCGAAGGTGCCTCATAGGAACGAGCTGTGGAAGTCGTTTGGATTCTTAGTCGTGTCTGGTAGAAACTTATTTTAGGGACTGGCTGAAACTGGGGGCTTTCAGCAGAGCTTGGGAACACGCAGTCTGCCCGACTGCTCGGGTTTTGGGCTCCTCAGGTGTGGGTGGGAGCGGGGCCGTGTTCCACCGGGGGCTGGCAGCGGCTCTGTGCCCGGGCTGCCGAGAGCCGAGGGCAGGCTGCAGGGAGCTGCCAGGGCTGGGACAGCCTGGGTTCCAGGGCTGCATGGGACGGGACCTATTTCAGGTATGATTTAATGATGGGGAAATGTCTGGCACTTTCTGTGAACATATACGTTAGGAATATATTTCCAGCCTATATTTAATCTTTCCTTCATCGGAAACGAATGAATTCAAGGAGGATAACTGAAATGTTCTTAAATAATTTGGCTTCATGTTGGAAAGCTTTACTGCATTATAAATTAAAATGTGAGCACGTTGTTGCATGCTTGGTAAGCAATACAGTAAAATTCCAGGTAGATTTAGTATGTGTTTATTTTTAACATGTGTTTCGTTAGCAGCAGTGGTGGCCTGAGAGGTCTGTCTCCAATGGTTCAAAGGTTGTAAAAATGAATATAGTGAATCTTTCAGAGGGCTCAAAATCGCAACTAGGAGAATATAAATTAAGGTATGTTGGCTTCTTTATCTGAAACATATGTAAGTAAAAACTAGTTGGGGAAAAATGCAACCTGCCTTTGCTGTACCATGGTCTCGGTATTCTCTCTGTTCAAAGGAACTGTTGTCACTTCAAATGGTGCTGACTGCTCTCCATCCTCGGTTGTGGATGGGAGGATGGATTTGATGTTTACATCTCACACAAACATCACACATAAATATTTACATGGGATGTTGCACTAGGAAATTCCGTGCAGGGAAATGAGAGGCAGGAATAGTCCCATTAGGCTGGTGAAAAGGAACATTTACCTTGTATCACATTGATTATTTAGTCATAAATATAAATCACCAAGTACTCTTGGCACTGAACCTGGGACTGTTTAATAGGAGCCCAGTGATACCATCCCTTGTAGCGGATGGATTGAGCTACAGAGCATCTGAAGTGTTTTCAGGAGACTTACACAGGCAATTATGTCTTGATTTAGGACCAAGTTGTGGGGAGCTGGTACTACAACACAGAAGAAATGCCTCCAAACAAAACCCAATCCTTAACTCAGATTAAAACTTTAAAAACCACAATGTTTTGATTTTAAAGTAAACTACCTGCCTTCCTGGTTGGTGGTGAGAAACGGGTGTTTGAAACATTCTCTCCAAAGCATTGTATAAACTCAAGGGGCATCTTCAGACAGCGTGATGCAGCTGGGGAGGGGAGAATACCTTGCAATTTTCAGGCTGTTTTACTAGATTTCCCCCCAAACTAGAAGACAGAGTATTAGAAATCCTAACTTGCTTGTCTAGAATGGGAATCTGGACCGGAGCTGAGTGTAGGGAGTGATTGGAAGCAGCGTGGGAAGTCTGACACGGGTAGTTAATTATTGGCAGGAAGCATTTGTTTTATTGACATCCACAGTGAGGTGGCTCCACATAGCTTTAAACAGTTGACTTAATGTCGTTTTGCTTCTAGGTATGGAACAGTGAACTCCAGTGTGTGTCACAGCATTTGTTTAACGAACATCAGTTGCTGACATGGCAGGAAAAAGCTCTCGGGCTTTTCAGCCCCTTCACTGCAGCTCGCTCGGTGGGCTGGGGGTCTGGGAGCAGCCCGGCCCTGCCTGGCCCTCGGGAGTCTGGTGTGCACAAAGCTGTGACAGAAACCCTTCTGCAGGGAATTGCAGCCCTCCTGCACGTGAGGGGCAGCTGGACGCTGCCCTGTGCGGGGTCGGTTTGTTCCCAGCACCCTCGTCCTCTGCAGGGGCACAAACGGCAGCCACAGTTCTTGGGGGGCTGGGTCCTGGGTCCTGCTTTTGGGGGGGGAGGAGCTACTTGTAACACTTGGAACTTATAAATACAGAAATATATGTATTTTTGTGTTTTCTTGTTTGGAGGTCAACTCCGCAGATTGAATATTTGTAACTTCTGTTAATATGAGTTATTTAGGGCTGAGGAGGGTATCCTTCTGAAATGTTTCAAAGATACCTATCTGTTAAATGAAGTTTAAATAAAGGTTGAGTTAAAAACCACAGCTGGGGTCCTTAGTACTTAAAAATACTGATAAAGAAAATTTTACTTTAAAACACAACTGTTGTCTGTGTGTTTGGTGACTTGCTTTTATTACTTTTTAGTAGTTGATCCAGGGCCTGCCTTTTAAAGCTTCCCTGGTGCTAAAGGTTGGGAAGTTGATTTTTGCCAGTTTTCAGTTGCCCATTAGAATTTGCCAATGAGCATGAGTAAAGTTGTACCAGATAATATAATAGATAATATTAGTATATATTATATACTATAACTATATATAATAGTATGTAAAATAATGTAACGAGATGATATGAAATTGGTCATGGAAGGTGTTACTAAATTGGTCATGGAAGGTGTTACTTGATCTTATGTATTGGCTTTAATAGTTCACAGTTCCATGTATTTTATGCGTTCCCAGGCTTTGAGGTGTGGTGTAACTCACACTATGTAATGTCTCTGTGTGTGAATATAGATACAGTATCATATCGATTCTAAGCCTAAAATTCTGAAGCTAACTGGTGATTTATCTGCACTCTGTTTAACACTTTGTGCTGTTAATTAACTGCTGAACAATTTTTTGCCGACTCACATTCTTTAACTCTTTATTAAAATTCTTCATATATATATATTTATATAAATAAAAATTCCGTAAGTGTGCTCTTGCAGCGTTCTCTCCTGTCTCAAGCCTTTCAGTGCCATTCCTCACGTTGTTTCCTTTAACATTCATATTCATATTCTTTCAGTGTTGGCAGGTGTGTATTTCACATTAACAAGAGGGGTTTTTTGGATGTTAGGCTGCTATTTGCTTATGGTAATTTCCAGTCATCATAAGGTGACTGTTGAGAGAGATGAGCAGAGAGGAAAAAAATTGTCAGGCATTTACAGTAAATACTCTCTGCTTTTGGAAACGCTGTCAGAAGTTTAATTGTTGGGTTCAAGTAAGTTTGTCATGTGCCAGACAGAATCAGTCTGCTGTAATGAACGGGTTACGCACTCCACCAGCAAAAAGGGAGAGTGAGAAAGCAAGGGATGCTCAGGATTCCCTGTCACCTTGCACTGCAGAAGGAACGGGGTGGGCTTTTTAACCTAGCCCATAATTAGGGTTTGCATGGAAGCATATATTACTGTGCTTGCTTTGCCAGAGCTCTTCAGTGTGATGGATGAGATTTAAAGGTTGATCTGACTAAATTGCAATGAGAATACTAACGACAAAGATATTTCTGTTGTGAACTATTCCTACCAGGCATCATGGCTGTGACAGAAATGGTGTAAGATAATGGACAATAAAAGTCACTGGGAAATAATACTCTCCTAGGATTGGGCTGCCTTCCCCACAGCATGTGCCCTGAACCACAGTGAGCGTGTAATCGTAAGCCAGGATCATCATTTAAATATATAGGTAATCTTGGGGAGTATCCTGGCAGATTTATTTTATGAGCAAGGAAGAGAAAGAATATTATTGGGCAGTAGAGAGGAAGAAAGTGTTACTGCTGTGGTTGTGTCTCTTTTGTAAAGCAGTTTGCTCTGCTCCAGCCTGTGAGGAGCCTGCAGTGAGCAGCATCCTGATGGCTCTGGGGAGGGGGAGCTCCCTCGGGCAGCACATCCCTGCGGATGGAGGAGCCGACCTGGGAGCTCCTGGGGTGCACTGCTGGTTGTCGTCACTGCTGATTCTGTGTCTATGTTGAAAGATGGAAATCTGTGCAGTAGTTTCATGTACTTGATTGTGTTTAAACAACTTGTGGATTTCTGGAACTACATCCGACTTGCTGTTTTGTTTTGTTTTACTCAAGGTACCCAAACAGAGCTGCTTGGCTCCCCCTCTAAGTCCCTGTGTAGTGAGAGGGTATGAGAAGGATATAGTAACTGAGTGGAAAAGCACATCTATGTGTGTGTGTGTGGTGGGCAGAGCAGAGCTGGAGGCTGGGCACACAGCAGCTGGTGTGTCGTGCAGGAGGTGAAAAGTGCTGGTACGGAAAACGGTTGTAACACTGAGCACAAACTGCTGCTTTGCCGCCTGCTTGAGAGGTGCATGGTCCTGTCATGTTGATTATACATCTGGGAGCAAATCATTTGGCCTGCAGTGCAGTTGGAGGCATCCCGAGACACATGGTGATAGCCAGCCAGACTGGGCACAGCTGTTCCGCCGAGGAGTGGCACCCAGGGCACCGCGCGAGTGAGACTGGATGCCAAGATGCTGATGAGGTTCTGCTCCTTAATGAGTGTCTCGTAACTAATGATCCTGGCCTTTGCTCCCGAGTGCCCTGGGCTGTTCTGCCCTGAGAATCCCACCTGTCAGGTACCTGCAAGGTACCACGGGTTCAGAGGGGTTGTGCTTTGCTGTCTGCTGATGAGGCGTCAGAGGGACGGGATGGGGGTGTGAGGACACTCAGGTACCCAGAGAGGAATTGCAGCTTGGGATGTGGCAGGGGAGCTGGCTGCATGAGGGGGTTTTGTTGTCCCTGGCTGTGGAAAAACTCCAGGTTACCTGGGAATGCTGCCTCAATGCAGTAATAACTGTACCACAGAAGGGTGGCAGTCGTTTGAGAGAAGAAGCTGCTCATCCCACAGGGGCTCTGGCCATAGTTCCCATGATGATGATCCTGTTCTTTTATTCGCTTTCTGGAAAGACATATAATGCTTCATGCCGTTTTAAAGATACTTTAATTTACAGTCATGGTCAAGACTCGGTCTGAAAATGTTTGTCGCTGCAAAGCTTCGTAGGAAATTCGGAAGCAGGAATAAAAGAGCCTGTCACTTGAGAAGGAAAAGTGCAGAGCTAGAACAGTGTAAAGGAAAAATGTGCCAGTGTTAAGAGTGTACCGTGGACCTTTTTTCACACAACGAAGTGCCTTTGTGGTGTTTGCTGGCTGCTATTTGAAGACCCTCTGTGAAGCCCCTTGCTGGGGATCCCCCTTCCCCTCTCCCCTCGCTGTGGCTGCAGCCCAGAATAGCTGAGCTGACAGCCTGGAGCAGGACACGCTGTCCTGGAGCTGTCAGCGGGCTGTGTCATGTGAGCTGGGCTGGATCTCTTTTCAAAGCTGCTATTCTGTTCCTCCTCCTTCCTCTGCTTCCAGTTGGGCTGGGTTAGGGTTTTAAACAAACAGTGCCTGAACCCAAATCCTGCCCCGTTCCCATCCCCCTCATGGCATGTGGGATCTCCTGAGCTGTCTGGGCCCCACAGTAAGGAATTGTACCTTGAGCTTCCTCATGGCAGCTGGAGAGTTATGGTCCTGTGAGGAATGTCCCAGACCTGTGGGTGATCAGCTGACTCAGGTTCCTATACTCAGAAATAAATCCCTGTCCTTGTTTGGAGCTCCAGCCCTTTCTGAAGGCAGGACACAGTGGATACACAGTTGGATCCCTGTTTGACCACAGACACTTCACCCAGCACTGTCTGGATGTGCCTTTCACTCAGGGCTGAGAATGGGAAGTGTCTGGATTCCTGTGGAGCTCTGTGGCAAGGAGCCAGGTGTCAGTGGCCTGCAGGGTTTGCTCTGTGCCCATGGACTTGGAAGAGGGAGAACATGTGGTACATTATCCCTTCAAGTAAAGAGCCTTTCTCCAAATCTAGAACAATAAAATAATTGAGATAATTCCAACAATGTAATGTAAGGTAGGAATTTCATAGGACACTTCAACGTTGATATTACGAGGCATAGCCCTGGGGAGGCGACAGGAGCCTCAGTTATGAAAGCATAGCTTTGGTAGGTAACAACCCCTGAGCAAATAACCCATTTCCTGCTCTTTCTGTTCTTGTGAGGCAACAGCAGCAGTTGGAATACTGGCACTCTTGTTTGGCAGTCCCTGGGGGTGAGGGTGGCTTTGGCTCTGCCTTTGCGAGGTGTGTGAGTTACTGGGAGGGAGGGAGGGGAGGACTGGGCTCTTGCTGCCCTGAGCAGCCACTTGTCGGCAGCCCCGGGGAAGAGTTTCTGCCTTTCAGTGCCGGGCACTGATGAGACTTCTCTCTCCCCTCTGTTTTCCCTCCAGCAGAACTGTGAGGCAGAGTTTGGTATGATACCATGGAAGGGCAGCAAAACCACCCGCATCATCTAGGGGACCAGAACAACCCTCTGTGCAAGCTGCCGGGGCAGGAATTCCAGCATGATCCTCAGGTAAGCGTGTGTGTCTCCAGGCTTTCTCCTCCTGTGTTTTCTTCCCTTCCTTCTATAAAGGGCCATAGATTTATTAGATTTAGCCTCATTTTTACCCCCCTCTTTTATTTCCAGTGCAGTTACAGCAGATTTAGGGTATATTCAGTTTCTGCCAGCCAGCCAGAGCTTCCTGAAGCCAGGTTTCTTAGTGATAATAAGAGAAAAAGGAAATAGTTGGATTTTTGCTTAGAGCAAGTATTTTTAAATCATCTTTATGAAAACATGTACTGTATTGGCTTTCTCTTGTCTTTCATTCTTTGAAGAAAAGGCCAACGTAAAGCAGATGATTGTGTAAGTGAATAAATGTATTTTATCTCCTTTTGTAGTTTAGTAATAAATGCCAAAGGGGTAATTACCAAACAAAAAGCTCATCCTACATGGGACTGTAGGCTCTCTGGGAGTCTGGAATCCATCCCACAATGCATTTTGTCTATACTGCTGTAAAGTTTCACTGCAGCAGCTCATCTCTCTGCAGAAGGGGGCTAAACCCAGGGTGAACCTGCATTCTGTGTCATGGTGAAACTTGGGTTTTGTGGGCTGTGGCTGTTTGCCTTTTCCAGCCTGTTTGTCTGTTTACCAGAGCAATTCAGTTTTACCTGTGTGTTATTTTAAGGAGCAAACAAAAGGCATCCTGGCGAGGCTGGCAGAAAGAAGAGCAGTGTGCCGTGGTGTGACGTCACTGCGGGGATGGGGCTGGGGCTGTGGATTTGTCACTCCCAATGTGCAGTCCAGGGCTGATTCAGGTTCCCTGAAGGAGAATTGGTCCTTGGGAAAGCTCTGACAGTGCCCAGGATGGGCTTTGCACAGCCAGGGAGTTGCCTGCGCACAGAACACAAGTGTGCCTCTATCCTGGGCAGTGCTGCTGGGAAAGTACCGTGCAGTGGAGCAAAGCCCCCCTCTCCTAATGCAGCAATTTGTCATATTAAGTCATTTAATAATAATTGAATCCCCTTGATTAATCTCCTAGAATTAGCCAGTTGCATTTTGAGCAATTAGGGTTAATTACTGCCTCATTTGGCAGGATAGTGCCCCTGTAATTATTTCATGAACAAGATTAGGAAGTGTTCCTGTGCAGCAGATACGTTCATGGCATCTTGGAGCACATGTTAGAATTTGTAATGACATAGTTAAGTGTAATTAGTAGCTAATAATCTATGTTCTGCTGTGATGCTGATGCTGAGTGGGCTCATTTTGCTGTATGGTCATTGTTCAGTGAAACCTCCCCTCAACTCTGGTAATACCCAAGTTGTGTTAATGGAGGGCTCTGTTAACTCTTCTGAGAATGAGCTCATTTGGAATTAGAATTGCAGGAGGACTTTCTTTGGCTTTGCTGTCAAAATAACGTAAAAAAAGCTGAAGAACAGAAATACACAGTCTACTGGGGAACTGGAAAAATGCATATTACAAAGTCATACTATTGAGAGGGCAGGCTGCCTTCCACTGGGGGCATGGTGTGAGTGCTGATTACGTATTTCTGATTTGCCAGTTTTCAGGAGTATAATTACATATAATTTTCAAATCTCTGGTACCTTTTACCTGGAACAATCCAAAATGACATCATTTCTTTCCTCTGGAGACAGAAGGATTGCAGCCATGCTGTTTAACAGCTTGTGGGAGGGAGGGAGGTTTGGGGAGATAAAATGGACCAAACTTGCCTTACCAGAACTGTCATGAATGGCAGAGATAAAAACTTGAGCAGAAAATGCCAGAACTTAGAGTCTTGGACCAGCAGAGGGTTTGTGTGGAATTGCCCTCCCCTTCCTTCCAGTCCCTTTATCCAAAGGTACTGTGTCAGCCCCCCAAAGAGCAGAGCAACAGTGCGTTCCTCTCCTGCAAAATTTCCCTGTAATTGTGCTGCTTCCTAGAGCTTCTTCTTTTTCATTCTGGCAGAGGTGTTATTTCTGCTATAAAACTCTTCAGTACAGAGCACAAGAGTGTCAGGCTTCTCTTTCTGCCTGTAACTGCTTTAGTTTAGTTAATAAGGTGCTGGATATTTAGAAGTTTTCTATAATACAAAAACAAGCCCAGAAACATAAAAAAGGGCCCAATAAAATCAGAGTTTTGGCCTCTGCCTCCCTCACCTGCCCAGTGTTACCCCGAGGAAGTTGGTCAGCAAGAGGAGGAACATTTTCCAGCAATATTCAAAAGTGTCAATTATATAAGCCTCCAGATTACTTAGTGTTTACAGCAGTAAGCAATAAAAGTTATTTAGGAATAAATCAGTGATATAAAAATATGGAGTTGTAATTTTTCACTTAGCTTTCACACTAAATAAACACAATAACTCACTTTTAAACAACCCTTTTATATACTCACAGCTTAGCAGCAGACCTGCTAAGATGTTATTTCTATTATTTGAAGCTGGTATTTCTCTCTTTCCTTGTCATGCTCTGGTACAAACATCTGCTGGTAGGGACAGCCAAACTTTGAAATTCAAGCCAAGTTCTGCAGCAAACTTTAAATTCCAGGTACCAGGCGAGGTGAAGGATATTTTATGATGACTGTGTAGTCTAGTTTTGAAGCTCAAATTGAAAAACCTGATGTATTCTTCAATAATTACTTGGCTACCTGTTTGAAGGGTAATCCATATTTTAAAAGTTTCCTCATCTCTTGTGAGCTTAGAAGTTCTTTCTTTAATCAATCTGTTCTAATGTGTTCTCATAAATTCACACTGGAATTCCAACCTCAAAGTATGCAAAATTCTTTTCAGGTAGGCATTATTGGATGGGGGCAGGTGTGTAATCTGGGACACACTGGAAAGGTTTGACAGTAATGCTGATAGTAAATCATTGCTTGTGAAATGTGTGTGTTGTACTGGAGGGGCTGCAGCTCCCCCAGTCCTGCTGCAGATGTCTTTTAAAGGTGAAATTGCTTACAGTAAATGTCATTCAGATGAAGTATGCACTTTAGAAGCAAGGAAACCATTCCTTTAAAATTAATGATGCATTGCAAATATCAGAAAAAAACTTATATCCAGCATAAAGATAATTAAAATTCAGGTCAGAAGTGTATGACTTAGTCGGGCTAAATTTTTTAATGAGATTTCAGAAAATTAATTGGGCGAGTACGTTTTTACTCTTCTAAAGAATATTTCATTTCATGGCTCTACAGGAAAGATGCTTTTATTGGCGTCTGAAGATTGTGGTGTCTGACTCTGTAACTGTTGGTTAACCCATCTTTGACAATTTTTAGGCTGATTACAAGTAATCTAAACATGACCTTGTAGCCACTTGTGCAGGCTGCTGGCTGGTGCCTGCTTTCCACCTGCCAGTCAGCACTGAAACAACGCACTCAGTTATGAATTAGCACCAGCTCTCGGCGTCTGTGTGTTGTGCAGTTAGCAGGGAACGTTCCCTGCTCCCAGCTCTCCCAGGCCTGGGTGTCCCAGCTTTGGGGAGAGCAGTTGGAAGGACCTGGCTCTGCTCAGGGCCCCCTGTTTCCTGAGACTTTTGGGGGTGTTCCCAGGGCACTTCTGTGCCCCAAATGAGGGCTTAGGGCTGCAGGCAGAGCTGCTCCCACGCTTCTCTGGGGGCTGTTCAGGTTTTCCCCGGATCTCAAGTCACTACAAAGAGGTAAATTTATTGGCCAGACACTAATTGTTCTAGAGGTGGAGAGTCTTTCTACAGAACAGGCTTTTCTTATTCTTCCTTATCCCAAAATACAAATTCTGAGCTGTACAACTGCTCCTGAAGAGCAATAAAGTAGAGAAGTGTGTTCAGGGGCTGTGTCCCACCTGCGTGTGCTTGGAGCAGGGTTTGGAAGGAGCTGTGTCGAGTGTCCCGGTGTGAAATGTGGCCTGTTTGTGCTCCTCGGGCACAGTCTGTGCAGCTGCCTCTGGTGCCAGGGGATTTTTTTAGTATTACAAGACATTACTAATTCTGTTTTGCAGAAAATCTTGTAATACCTCAAACTTTGAGGCTAACAGCCTGGCAAACTGCTCCCTCAAGTACCGTGACAAGGGCTGCTGTTCCAGCTTTTGCCAGCTTAGGAATTTGTGCTCTGGCATCAGTGATTCTGTCTCACAGAGCACATGTCTGCCAGAGGAGATGCCCAGAAGAGCTTGTTCTTGGAATAATCTCTGCATTTCTGCTTAAAAATGAATGGCCTTTTTATTCGAATGAGGAATTAATTGACTTTGATCTTTGGCTTTTTATGTGTTTTTTTTATGGAGCAGGAAAAGAATGAGACTTCATTGTGTGGATGAAGAGAACAGCCTTTGTGTCAAAACAATTTCTTCCCCTTCCTACATCTGCCCTGGGATCAGAAATGTGCAAATAGTCCCATTTTCATAGTGTCCAGTGGTTGGAGCTCTTTTGGTTTGATTTTTAAATCCCTTTTTTTTTCTTTTTAGTTTTTTTTTTTTTTTTTTTAATTCAAGCTCCATCCTTGACCTTGAGACTTGATCTGCAGAGCCAGAAGTTCAGTTTTGCTGCACTCATGCAAACCTGGGCCTGAATCTGTCCTGAATATGAGAAAATGTGTTTTTGATGGACAAGTTTGAAGGTGGTGGTGGTATCTAATTTTACACGTAATTTATGTACGTGAAAACTCTGAGTTTTACAGAAATAAGGATCGTGGGTTGTTTGAATGAATAGAGGTTGGTTCTTTGACAGCTTTATGAAGAATTGTAGTGGTTAATTGTAGCAGGGTGTGAGAACAGTGGGGTTCCCCGTGTCAGAAGTTGTGAAATAAGTGAGATGTGCATGAGGGCAGATTATAGGGATGGTACTCTGAGAAGGCAGATGTCTTAGGTGTTCTTCATGTCCTTATAGCAGTTTTTGGCAGTTTCCTGCTTCCCTTGAAGTACAGCAAAGCATAATGGAAGGGAAAATGGGCTGTGATCAGTGGGGAGCTCTCCGGTGTGCTTGGTGTAACCTGAGCAGGATTCCTGGTTTGTGCTGCAGTCAAACATCTTCTCCCCCTAGGAAAGCTCTCTTACTTTAATTGGGTCTGATAGCTTGTGATAGCAAATGCAGATCTGGGTCACTGCATATGTAAATATGCAGCTGCAGTGCTGGGGGTGCCAGAACACATCAGTTGAGGTGTCCAGGCATCGCCCAGCACCACCTCCATTTCTCACGGGGTGAGATTGTTGAAATGTTCATGGTGAGAGATGGCAAAAGTTTCCTGTGGCCTTGGCATTTCAAGAATAGTTACTTAAAGTGTCGCTTCATCCGAAGAGGAGGGGCTTTGCTCTTTTAGGGAACTTAAACTGAGGGAGCTGGTGACCATGATAGCCTGGAGTTAATGTCCAGTTATGTGCCTGCCGAGTGAACAGGCCTTGGCTGAGGGTTATGGCATTGCAGTTTTGTCTTTGCTGGAGCTCAGAACTGCCTGAGCTGCTGGGTTTGGCAGCAGCTCCCTCTTGCCAGAGCTCTGTCCCCAGGCTGGCACAAGGCATGGAGTGGGAGGGCAGGGCAAGCTCTGGCCACAGCCAGCCTTGGGCTGCAGGAGATGAGGGGGAAGGTGACACCAAAACCACCTGGTGGTCTTTCACTGTCTGGTGTGTGGTTTCTACCGATCTCTGTATCGTCAGCATTTATCACATGTGGGGTTTTGAGTATGAACTTCCATTGTGGGCATTGCTCCTCTGTTTGTTGTGATAACGAGTCTTTAAAGGTGACAGTTTCAAAATAGCTTGTCTTGGTTAACTGATGCAGTTTGTGGGGCAGAAATTATTATTTAGGGGATTTTATTGGTCAGTTCCCTTAAAAACGCTGAATTTTACAACTTTGTTCACTAAACCTTTGTCAAATAACTGTGATTGTAGTTCAGAGTAGCACAGCACACCTTGAAATATGAAGGCATTTTGAAATGCCTGATGGATGCTTTTTATTGTTGTTGAGTAGTGGTCTGTTCTATTTCTGTTGCAAAGAAAAGAAATCCAAACTTATTTACTCATCAAAATAAACATACACTGGAAGAGACCTGCACAGTGTCTGGTACGTGGGGCTGACAAAAGATGCTGGACTGAGAGTTCTACCTGCACTTTAAATCTTAATTCCATTTAAATCTTAATTGGCACGTGTGGTAATTTTGAGTAATTAATTTTCCTGATTTCTTCTTTAGGCATTGTTTGGCAGTTGTAATGACGGAGGAGGGCAGGCTGGCTCCGGGGAGCAGTTCCCAGTCCCTGCAGCCCGTCTCCTGCCTGGATGGGAGTTTACCTGGGACCACCTGGCAGCGGCTGCGGCATCTCCCGGGTGGCACAGGCAGGGAGAGCTGGGGAGAGGCTGTGTAACAAGGGAGAGCAGTTTGGGACTAAGTAGTTACTTAGACGCAAGGCGAGACTTTCATTCCCTGTTGATAGAAGTCATCTGGCCTCAGCCTGTTCCCGGTAGCTCTCAAGGCGCGGCTGCGGCTGCGGGCACGCGGCTGTGCAGATGGATCAGCCCGGGCTCGAGGTGCCCAGCAGTGGGAGCAGGAGGGTGCCCAGCCCCTCTGCAGCTCACTGACGCCTGTCCTTGCCCCGCAGAGGCACCTGACGGCGTTCCCCTACCGCTGCACCCTGGCAGACTTCCAGATCGAGAAGAAGATCGGGCGAGGGCAGTTCAGCGAAGTCTACAAAGCAACCTGTCTGCTGGACAGAAAGCCCGTGGCACTGAAGAAGGTTCAGGTGAGCATTCCAGTTCAGTGCTGCGGCCTGGCAGCAGGATGGGAATGTTTGAGGGGCCTGCACAGGTCCCTTGGAGTCAGAGAACTGCACTGCAGGGCCCTTGTCCCTCTGCACCCTGGAGTGGGTTTCTGTTTCCAAACCAGAATTATGTAGCAGTCGTGCAATTTCATATTTATTTTAGATTTCACCTTTTTATAAAGTAAATAGATTTTAAATTGAATATTTAAAATTATTTACAAAGTGAGACTGTAGTGAAATGTGTGTGAAAGAATGAGGCCCTCTGGCCTGTGGGGGTCCTGCCATGGTCACTGCTCAACCATGGCAACACGGAGCACAAGAGGGAAAAGTGCCTGAGCTTGCTTGTGGAATTTTAGAAGAATTTCTAAAAAACTTGGTTGCCAGCAGTGTAGATTTGTAACTTGGCTGAAAGTATTGGGCAGTGTCCAGAACAGCATTTTGTTGGAGGAAATTTCCCTTTAATCCTTCAACAGACCCTCTAAACTCTCATTTCTAGTGACTTGCTCTCTGATTATTACAAAATTAATATTAGTGCTCAATGTTATTGTTAATTATTACAGAGAAATCAGTGGAGGCTGTATCTGTTAGAGAGAAAAGTAAACATTTTGTCTTTTATTTTCTATATGAAATTATCAGTATCTACAGCAACGAAAATCACGACAGTAAATTCACAAACCAGCATCTTTATTTTCCAGGCTGCTTAGAGCATTGATGCAGGTTCTAAAAATAGTTTTGCCCCAATGTTAGCCCTGTAGTGGTTTCAAAATAAAGAAAACACTGATCTTTATTTGATCTGGGGATTGTGAGAATGCTCATTACTGTAGAGGATATACAAATTGGGGAAGGAAAGACCAACTGCTTGTTAAAGTATAAAGTACTTTTTTTGTTGTTGTTTCATTTTTATCTGCTATGTTTTTGTCTTTGAAGATTTTTGAAATGATGGATGCCAAGGCCAGGCAAGATTGCATTAAAGAAATTGACCTCCTGAAGGTAAGGATTTTCATAATGACTTTTTCCAATTTTTTGGTTTTTTGTTTGTTTTGAGAAAGAAATTGTTAACAGGTTGGCAAATAAAGCTTATAAATATATAAGCTTATAAAAGCATAAATAATCAGAAAAATAAACTGGTGTATGCAATTTGTGCATTATTTTCCTCTGTCAGAGTTTTAATGTAATTTTGTTCTTATAAGGGGCAAAGAGACCCCAAGGAGTACTGTAATCAACATTTGGGGTTTGTTTATATTTAATAGGGGAGAAAAAACCCAGTTATTGCTTAACAAGACTTCTTTCAGGACATTGTCTTTAAATATTCTGCAAGTTTGCAATGGAAGGGGTTGTGTCACACTGTTTGGGTCGAGTTGCTCCTTACTCAAGACACTTCTGTTGTGCTGTGCTCGGGAGAGGGGCAGTTCCCTGCAGGGTGTCTGTGGTGACTCCCCCGGTGTGTGGGAGAGGGGCAGTTCCCTGCAGGGTGTCTGTGGTGACTCCCCCGTGTGGGCATGTAGCTGTGGTGAGCTGTGCTTTGGGATACAAAGGTGGTGTGTCCTGGAGGTGTCACTGCTCCAGCACTGAGTGTTCTCGCATCCCTTCTGTCTGCAGCAACTGAATCACCCCAACATAATCAAGTATTTGGACTCTTTCATTGAAGACAACGAGCTGAACATTGTCCTGGAGCTGGCTGATGCCGGAGATCTCTCCCAGATGATTAAGGTAGGGATGTGTCCGTCCCCAAGGTGCCACAGACATCCAGGATCAGGCACGCACAGGTTGGGGGGAGCACAGCTGGACTAGAAACACCTGAGTTCTCCTCTTGCAGCTTTGCACACCCATGGGAGGTTTCCAGACCTGAACCAGTGTCTGGGGGCATTTTAAGTACTGCAGGCCAAGAGCTTGTGGTCAGAGCTCAGAGGGGAGCGAGGGTCTGTGATTGATGGGACATGAGTGCTGTTTGCCGGGTTGATTTACTCGGCCTGTGATTGATGGGGACATTTAATTACTGTTGGGTTCGCTGTTCACATTGTCTGTCTGCCACTCTGAAGACATTCAAGGAAGTGTATTGACTTTCTTTGCAATGGGGATTTGGGTTTGAGAAAATGTTTCAAGTACTTGTTCTTCTTTTATGTTGCTCTTAGGAATACTTGTATTGCTGCAAACCAGCTTTAGTTAAGCTGTTACCACCTGCTTTTATATTTTCTTTGACATGTTAATCTTTAGACGTACATCCCTTGTGAGAACAGATGTGTTATATCATGTTTGTTAGCACTCTCAACCTTCTCTCCATGTTTTACCTGTTTTTTGCCATCATTATTCTGTAATTATCATAAATGAATGTTTGGAAAGTTCTCCTCCTCCTTGTTGTCACAGTTAAAATATCTTATTAACAGATTTGTTTCCTTTGCCAGCAGAGCCATGAGGCACTAGGCCAGAGGCTGTCAAACAAGTTACCACTCAGTCCACAGTCAACGGCTAAATTTGCAGTACCCAGGAAAATCTGCTCCGTCTCCCGGGAGAGCCCCTGGGCGAGCGAGCTGGGAACAGGCAGTTGGCAGAGTCCTTGGGGAGAGCCCCAAAGTTCCAGCCCCAGCCCTCAGGAGGGGAGGATGGGGGGACATGTCCCAGCCCGGGGCACGAGCCCCGTGAGGGGGAGCGACGGGGTCCTGCTGGGATGGGGCAGCGCTGGACCTTCTGCCCCGGGGAGCTCAAAGAGCTCGCTGGGTCTGCAGCTTTCACTCTTCTTGTGCTGCCTTCTGCATTTTACCCTGTTGCCTCCAGGTCCTGAGAAACCTGCAGCTCCTCTCAGGCCTTCTGTTGTTGTGGTTAAAGGTGGGAAAAGAGTTTTGTGAGAGCAGGAGTTGGGGCTGTGTATGATCATCCTGGGCTGTGCAAGAGTTTTGCTTGATTTTTAAATCTTAGCTTATAAGAAGTTTTACCTACAGAATTGTAACATTTCATGATATAAAATCTTTGCATTTTTTTGTCATCTGCAGTTTTTAGTTTAAGACATCCTTTACTGATAAATATGTTCATTTCTCCATTTGTCCTTTGGCTATTTAATTTTTTTAAAAATTGCTTTGTGAGTCATTATAACAGTAGTTACCTTTTCCAAAGCATCATTGGTAGGTTCTTGGTTTGGTGCCTTGCCCAGCACTGGACTGTGCTGCCTGTCAGTGCTGCCTGGCTGCTCTGTGTTCTCTCTGTATTTCAGGCACAAAGAACATTCATCTGGTTTTTTCAAGGTCATAGAAATGAAGTTTTTCTATTGGTGCAAATCTGGGAATTCCTTTTTTTTTTTTTTTTTTTAAGAGATAAAAAACCACCAAACCCTAAATCCAAGAGGGAACAAAAGCCTCCCCCTCAGTGCAGCTCTGTTGCAGCAGTGGGGTTTGCAGTCACCCCCAGCCCTCCCCGGGGAGCTGAAGCTGATGGAGGATTTTCCGTGGAACAGCAGTGACAACACTGGAGGTGTGAGGGTGATAAAGCCAGGGCTGTCTCTGTCATGCCCTGGTTGGTGCCTGCATTATTTATGAGGGATGTAGTGCTGCAGGAAAACCCACCTGAGAGTTGGGACTTCCTTGTAAATGTCAGGCGAACCTTATTGGACATGACATTTAGAAAATTATCACTAGTGGTCTTGCATATCCACTCTAAAATACTTTATTGAGAATTAAATAATTTTATTGTGTATATAACACTTTCTCCCTCACCCTCTGTAATTCCCTGTGCTCTCTCTCAAGTTTTGGGTTGGAACTGTTGCAATCTGTCAGATTTGCTGCCTGGGGAATTGCACGGTCGTGCCCCTTCACAGCTGATCTGCAAAAGAAAATTTGCCATTCTTGTAGTCAAACATGAACCAGTAACAGCATTTCACATGAAATGGAAAATGTGACAATGGACATCAGATGTCAGTGCTGGGAGGGAAAAGCACGAGATGCAGAAAGGGGCAGCAAACAGTTCCCTTCCCTTATTGTCCCTGCAGATGGGAGTGCTCACGGGCACGGTGCAAAGGGCAGCTGTGTGAGCCAGGAGGGTGTGCAGCATTCCAGGGTTGTTATCCAGGGACACCGAGTGTGACAGAGCAGGAGGCTCAGGCTGGAACCTCTGGAGGGTGTTATGAGTGTGTTTTGTTCATGCTGTGGTGGAAGGGCTGGCTCAGCATCCGGCACGGGATGGAGCCACGAGCGCTCAGGGTGCAGCAGTGCAAACCCTGCGGTTCTGGGGTGCCCTGGCAGAGGCACCGTGCTCTGCTGCAGGGGAAGGAGCAGCTGAAGAGCTGCAGTGTTTGCCCTTCACTGAGGTGTGCACTGGGCATTTATTCCTGTAATAAGTTGAGGATGACTTCAGTGTTCCAGAGGTGCAGCACCACACTGCACTCCTGTGTCATTGCAATTCCCATTATTTTGGGAGGTTCAGGCATCCAGAGGTCCATGGAGCCTGTGCTGGGCGCTGCCCAAACACCCACAAAACAGCCTTTTTCCAGAGCTGTGGCTCTGATCAGGGCTGTCTTTCTGCTCACTGGAGAGAGTGCAGTTCATTTAGTATTCCTATTATGCATGAAATAGAATATATTATTCTACCTGATCACAGAAGAAACACAGATACTTTATTGATGCTCTGGCCATCTTTTAAAAAAGGGAAGCAGATTTCCTTGTCCTTGTTAATAGATGATGCAAGAATAAATGTTTACAAGGGGTTTTTTAATGGTCTTTTGTTTCTTAAGGCAAAATATTTGAGACATTTGTTGTTTTGAGGCATTAAATATGTTTTGCAAGGTAATTAAGGAGATTAATGCTAATCATAATTGTGTCCATTCAAAAATGTCAAACCTATTTAAGCGTATTTTTCATAATACTTGTTAATTAGTGAACTGCATCGAAGTTTCCATACAGGGAGGAGGAGTTAAAGGCTAATCAGAAGAAAAGTCTTGCAGGTGCAGATCTGGAAGACATGAGCAACCTGCAGCTGACTAACACAGTTCCAGGAACGAGTCAAATATGTTGCTTTTTCACTGATCTTTTATTTATTTCCTCCCACAGTATTTTAAAAAGCAGAAACGGTTAATCCCGGAAAGGACGGTGTGGAAATATTTTGTGCAGTTATGCAGTGCAGTGGAACACATGCACTCCCGCAGGGTGATGCACAGAGGTAACATTAATTCAGTCTCTTTTCACCGAATAATAATATAATGTTCCAATTAGTAAGCGCCTGCATTCAAAAACAATTATGCTGATGTTCAGCCAGTGCATGTTTGGAGAGGCTGGAGCTGCGAGATGGATCCCTCCTTCTGTCTCTGCCTCATTGTTAGAGCATTCAGGCCCAAGTGAGTGTGGTATTAGGAAGATGAGCTGCTTTGTATTCCAGACACTGATATTAAGTAGAAGTGTCAAACTTGCCATTAGAAAAGTGTCAGAAATAAAATGCTGAGACTCCTGGATACAGTGAACTCTTTAAGAAATAGTCTTCATTATATTAGCTGTGACCTTAGAGAGTTGAGAAGAGTTTTCCTGTCTCGCAGGCTTTTCTGAAATATTAATACAACTATGTCCCACACTCTCATAACCTGTTCTCTATTTTCATTAATTATTTTTGAATCTCTTGTCTCAGAATGTCTCGTAACTTTGAGCTCTATCCAAAAATTACATTGGTGCTTTCAGTCAGTGAAGTGCTTTGTGAAGGACTGGACTCAGGAAATGCAAATATCCCAGAAGGCATCAATCTCTGCTGCTTGTCATTTCCTTGCTCCTTTGAAGGAGTGAATTCTTCACTGTATTTTTCAGCAGTGTGATGTCATTTTTGCTCCTTTATGCATCCCCTGATGCAGTTTATCAGTTGTACCTGAATTAGGTCTGTAATCGGTGGCTGAAATGTGGAGCCTCACACACTGAGTCTGCTCTGACGTGAGGACGTGCCTCTAACTCAGTCCTGGCAGACCTGCTTGGCAAACTGGGGTTCTGGAGACTTCTATACTCCAGGAACCAACCGGGCTGTACAGAGCCCAGAATTTATGCATATGTGGAACAGTAATTAGCCTTTGCATGAGGGGATGGTGGTGGGCAGTACAGTTTCCTGTGGAAAATGAGCATTCCCAAAGAGAACTGGGCTTTTCTCTTTGATTTCCAGCAGTTAGAGGTTGCCTCTGTTCTGTTGAGCTGGTTTCCTACATTTTCCCTCATTGGTATTTCTCGTGTGCTGGGAAGTACACTCTGATTTTTGTGTCTGTGCAGAGCTTGAAGCCTTGGAAGATTCAGCCTATCAAAGCTCTAAAGAAACACGGTTCTGCTCCAGCCCCTTTGTACAGCGAGTGCTGCAGGCAATGCTTCTATTGCAGTATTAGAACCAAATAACCTTTTGTGGCTTTGACCTTTTACCTTTTTCTTCTTGCAGACATAAAACCAGCCAACGTGTTTATAACAGCCACAGGGGTGGTGAAGCTGGGAGATCTCGGATTAGGCCGTTTTTTTAGTTCTAAAACCACTGCAGCACATTCCTTAGGTAAGCTGGTACTTGTTAAGCAAGCCCTGCCGTGCAGTTGTCAGCTGTGATGTTCAAAAGCACTGGTGTCTGTCCTCTGACAGTGACAGAAGTGGGATTCAGTGGATCCTGGATCTCCAGTGATGTGCATTCTAAATGCTGTTCATAGGCATTAATAGGTATCTTCTGTTCTAAAGGTTCGCTTGTTATTTTGTTCTGGAAGGCCTGGCCTGGTAAGGGTGTGATTATTAGCAAATGTAACAAATGCAGCTTTTCCACTCTAAATATCACGTTTGCCTGCACTGTGCTTGCTGGAACGAAATGTCACATCACCACCTTCTACAGCCCCTGACCAGGGCTGGGACTGTCTGAGGTGAGTGAGGTGTTCAGCTTCGGCTTTAAAGGTCCAAGCTTTCTTCCTGTCTTCCGCATGGCTCAAAGTTGTCTCCCTCATTTTTACCATTAACATTAATTCCAGTGCTACAGAAAATTCCATGGTATATACGGTTCATTGTTTAAGTCTTACAGTACGAAGTATTTGCTGATTGTGTCTGTAACCTCTTGAGAGGTGATTTTCCATTTTTATTAATGGGTCCCAAAGGTGCTTCTGTGTTAGAGCAGTGAGGAAACTTTGGCTTCTGGTGCAGTGTTTAAACCCTTTTACATTTACCTCTCTCAGCTGATTTTGGAACACGCGACAACTGTTTCACTCTTTGTTTTGTGCAGTTTCCTCCACTGAGTGTGAGTCTCGATGAATCCTCTCTTAGATGTGTACAAACCTTATTGATACCACTGACCAGAACACTGGGCTTCTCAATGCACAAGGAAGGAAGATCCCTGCCTTGCTTTGTGTGTGCTTAAAAAAATAGGAGCATTTCTACAGTTTACTGGCGTAAAATAGGAGATTTCAGATTTCCCTTTGCATCTAAAGCTGTCGTAGGATATATCCCCACTGTGCTTAATAGATGAAAATAAATCCTTTTCACAGAAAGTTACAATCACATCATCTCAACAGGCCAAAATATGATCATGTCTAATTATATGATCTTATCTAGTTTGACTGCTGCACTTATTATATTAATAAGAATAAATTGAGGCTTGGAAACTGGCTGCACATGTAAGCCAAGCCTGTGACCTTTAGCAGGGCTGCTCTCTCTTAATTGAGAAAGCTCGAGTAGGAAATGCTCAGCCCCTTGTGCACAAACCTGCCTTTCCTCACAGCACAGTGTCCTGGAAACAGGTGAATGGGGTGCAGAACACTGAGGGAGAGGCACTGAGGCTGGAGAGGGACGGACACAGCACCCTTTCCAGAGATCCCTGCATCCCCGTAAAAAAAAAGAACATTTTAACAGTCATGAAATTTGCAGACTTGAAGCTTCTTCCTTTATTTTTGGTAATTTGCCAGAGATGCAGGTTTTGCAGCGTCAGGACAGCGGCTGGTGTTGGTTTTGGTGCAATGAAGCTGTCCTTTGGGTGGCTGTGAGCGATGATGCCCGTGCCCAGCGCGGTGCCCGGCCCAGGCCGCGGGCACTTCCCATCCCACGTTGCCCCGGCAACCGCCCGGAGCCGTCACTTCCCTGGCTGCTGACCCATGAATTCAATGTGCAGCTTATGCAAATATATTCATCTCATTTCTTCCTTTGGCTGTATTTGCTCACATCAGGCTGGCACAAAAGGGCATGAGGCAGCCCCCGACCCGGCTGACAGGTGTAGCACCGGCTCGGCAGCGCCGCGCCGGGAACCGGAGCCGTAATTAGAGCAAGGAACAGAATGAACGTCACATGAATTACCAGGCAGCAGATCATATTTGTCAGGAAGGATTGCATACATAAAAATTAAGTGACAGTACATGCCGGGGTAATGAAAGAAAAATGAAAGATTTGCCTGTACACAGCTCGTGAGACGCCGGCGAGCGCCGGGCTCCGAGCGCCAGCGGAGCCGTGGGAGCAGTGCTGGGACGTGGGGCAGGGAGAGCCCTGGCCCCTGGAAAACCCCCAGGGGCAGACCTGCCAGAGGGGAAACATGGACACCTCCAGGCTCCCACGGTGTTGGGAGAGGCAGCAGGGCCCAGCGGGGGCCGGAGGGTGTGGGGGAGTTCCCAGGGAGCCCCCTCGGCTGTGCTCTCCCTTTCCCTCGGGAGCAGACAGGAGAGAGTTTTCCACAGGGGAGAGCTCTTCCTGCACAAGCCTCGCCAGCAAATTCACATCTTTTAAAGGTAATGGGTGTAGCTAAGGTGAATTTAACTACTCCTTGTTACAATGTGGTGGCTTACAGTCCTTCCTTCCCTAATTTTAGACTTTGGAAAACTTAACTTTAATAAATACGGAGAATATCCATTAATATTGGAATGGATAACTTTATTGAGAACTGCTATAGTGCCCATTTTTAGCCAAATAAACTTGGCATTATCCAAAGCTTCTGCCTGGCTTTACATTTTGAAGAAACGAGAGGCGAAAAAACCAACAAAACAGAAAAAACCCAATTTTACACAGAATAGTGTTGTTTTGGAGCAGATGATTTATTATTTATTCTTGGATAAGAATATACTTAGAGCAGATTTTCCTTCCAGGGGAGGCATTTAAGTGAAAGCTTCCCAGCCTGGAAGCTGCCAACAGCCGTGGCTCGGAGCACGAGGGGTGTTACCATCCCTTCTGCCCGGGAGGGTTCGAGGGACAGCTCCAGAGCTCTCTGATAAATGGCCTATTTTCCTTGCCTTTTTCCTTTCCTTTCCTCTGCTTGCCAAGCCAGTTTGTCATCTGAAACAAAATCCCAGGGCTTGGAGGGGCTGGTAAACAGGGCTTGGTTAGAAAAAATGGACACAAGAAATCCACTGAAAACGTCAACAGCCAATATTGGGAGAATTTTGAGGAGATTTGGCCGTTTGGTCTGTGCCTCGAGTACAGTATCCTTGGAAGAAAAGGTAGATGCAGAATTTCTACAGGTATAAATGTAAAAACCAACTAAACAAATAAAACAACCAAACCACAAAACTATAAGGACTTAAGTAGGGTTGTGTGATTAAATACTAATAAGAAAAAAAAATAGCCTTAAGGCAATAGGTCTGGTAACAACAGCTGCAATATTATGCACAAAATACTTGTTTTTTTTCTAAGAAGAAGTAGATTTCATCTGCTTTTTTTGTTTGTTTGTTTTCCCCCTTGAAAAAATTTGTAGGGGCACCTCACAGTGAGATGCGAAGGAATTTAATGTCTTAGTGCCTTTGACCAGTTTCACTTTTGCTAATTCCCAAATTCTACTTCTGGGAGAAGACCTGAGGCAGCTCAGCGGCTGTGGGAAACACTCTGTGCTGGTTTCTGTCTTGACAGTGTGTAAAGGTGTGGGAGAGGCACTGCTGGGCAGGGCCTGGCTGGGGTGCATCACATTCAGTGGATCGGACTGACAGAGCCTCCTGTAAGTGTTAATCAGATTTTTTTGGTTGTGCCCGTGAGCAGACAGGGCTGAGTTCCCCAGGAAGCATCAATCCTGGCTGAGCTGTGCTTGCACAGGGACATAACCTCCTGTGTGTGCCTGGCCTGACAACCTGCCACCGTCACAGCACCCAACTGCTCTGGTTCAAGCTGGAAAATGCTTTCAGAAGGGCTGAGCGGGATCTTCCCCATGCAGGGAAGGACTGGCTGTGCTCAGAGTGAAGCCTGGGTGTGCTGGGGCAGCTGTGGTAGCTGTGCACGCTGGGGCTGTAATTCAGACTGTGTATGAGAGGGAAGGAACTGGAATTTTATTTCTGGAATAACTTTGCTGCCCTTGCCTCTGTGTTTTCCTGGTGAAATAAGAGACTCTGTTCCTGTTCTAATAATTAGCATAATAATTAGCATTTCCCTGCCTTGGGAGTTGCAGCTGTCCCAGAGCTGTTGTGTTATGTGGGGTGCTGTGGCTGTGCCCGGGCAGCGCGGGGGGAGCAGGGGTGCTCTGGCATCGCTGAAGGGGCTCATGTTCTGCTGAAGTGTTTCAACCTCCAGGAGCAGAGCAGGAAGCTCCTTACTTAGCCATAACCTTCCCTACGGTTTGGCAACCTTTATGACTTCAAAGGTGTTGCTCTACCACCTGGTGAGCGATACTGAATCGGAACAGTATTTTGTATTTTCAGCAGGGCAAATGCGAAAGAAAGTTTCTGATGAATAGTCTCCGATTAGACTGTTCTTGTCAAATTAACTAATGGGATGCAATGGTGAGCCCTGACTGATTGCCCTGGAAGCCTTGTGCAGTTTTCTAGAAGAGGCTCATTACAGGAGATTCCCCTGTAATGCTGGACAGGCCATAAAGAGAATCGGGCTTGTCAGTCTTTTATCATGAGAGTTATTTAAAAATTAATGCATCAGTTTTGAAACGCAGAGCCCTGCTTGTTTGTACATTTGCTGACAAGGCTTCAGTAATGGCAGGTAAATGTGGTAGGTGGACTGCAGGAAAGGAGCTCAGGCGTGGAGAGCTCCAGAGCCCTGGCTGTTGGATGTAGTGGAGCAGATTAATGCCCGGCCGGGCGGGAGGGCACTGAGCCGTGGCACAAACTGGTCTCTGCCGGCACCCAGGGGGGCTCAGGCTTATCTAAACCAGGCATCCTCTAAGCCAGGCATTATCTAAAGCGACAGTGGTGCTGCCCCAGCAGACCTGGCAGCCATGGCCTCAGAGCCCACTCGTTCCTGCTCTGAGCTGGTCACGCAGTGACCGGAATAACTGAGCCCAGGAGCGGCCCTGGCACCGGCCCTGGGAGCACGGGCACCTCAGGGGCAGGACTGGGGCTGCCCTGGTGCTCCCTCCTGCCCGTGCCCGGCTCCCTGAGCTCCGGGGGTGGGAACAGCAGCAGCACAGAGGCAGTGCAGGCAGGGAAGTGTCTCGCACGCCAATGCTCAGTGGAGGCTTCCAAAACCGTCCAAGAACTTCATGGAATGAGTCAGTGCTGCTGCTGCAGCTGCGTATTTTTAATCAGGAAGATGAATCAGTGCTGTCCCAGCCAAGTCAGTTCTTGCACAGAGATCTGGCAGCTGTGTGGGGATTACTGGGAGAGCTGTGCTGTCCATCGTGGGTGTCTTGCGTGCACGTGGGAGAGAGCCACGGAAAGGCTCCTTGGGCCCTTTGAATGAGTCCTGTCTGCTCATGGGGTCCTGTGAAGTCACTCAATGTAGCCTGTTGAAAACTATTAACAGAACTCTGGTCTCTTCCATACACAGGGGCCTTTCACTGGCAATTAAACCCAGCCAGATCTGGGGCTGTGTCAGTCTGACTTGCTCCTCCTCAGCATGGAAACAAAACAATCTACATGTGTTATGTTTCCTCTGTTGTGGTTTGTATAGAATTTGCAAAAATGTAACTTCTCATTAGGGTACCTTCACAGTGAAAGGGGAGTAATTTCTTATTTAATGACCTTAAAGCATGAGCTGAGTTCACCACCCAGGGCAGCTGATTGCTGAACATCTTGGGGGTCCAAATAAATGACCAGCTCTGTGCTGGGTCACCTGTGCAGGTGGCAGGGGTTGGGTTTTCCTCTCAAGGCTGTTGCTTTCTCCCCAGAACTCATTTATTTCCCACAGTGCCGATCCCTCCTCAGGAACGTTGGGGAAGGTGGTGGCTGTTCTTCCCCCTCCACCTCCAGCACTATCCTTCAGCTGCTTATTAGTCCTCCAGCTGTCTCAGTCAGCATTTCAAATGGAGAAATTGTAAACTCAGTGTTACAGGCAAATTAAACATTTGCCATCTTCTGAGGGAAAGGTCTTTAATTAGGAGAAGGATACACTGGAATGCCAAAAGAAAAAAAAATTGACAGGGGACGGACAAGCAGGAGAAAAGAGCATATACAGTCCTTGGATGTTTTAATAAATGATGTATCTGAGGATTATTTGATGTAGCTGAGACTGCCAGGATGTCTTGTATTTTCAGTACCACAACTGAAACTTATTTAGGATTTAAAAAAGAACCTTTTTGAGGTAAGGAATTTATTAATAATTTCCTGTAACTTCAGTCCAAAATACTGCAGTAAATTTCTTTTGATAAAATACAGACTTGTGGAAGTACATGGAAATCCCCCAGCTTCTGACGTGACTGCAAGTTGGAGCAGGGTTTTAAAGTTTGGAATGATTATCTGGGTTCTTGCTGCCTGGAGCTGGGCGTGTTCCCTGCCCTCGGTGCTGCAGTCCTGTGCCCTGTGCGAGGGTGCAGCTCAGCGGCGGGGTTGTGCTGTCCCACGATCGGGCTCTGGCAGAGCTGAGGCCTGGCCCCCCCCACCTCAGTGCTGGTGGGCAGACCAAAGGCAAGAGCCTTTGCCGTGGCTCTGTCCAGCTGAGACACTCTGAGGTTCTTGGAGGCCTGGAAGGGGAAGAAAACCTTTCTCAACCATCAGAAATACCACAGGTATTTTCACTAACGTTCACCATCCTCTGGCTCTGTACCTGGTGATGTATCTGATTCTATGCCTTTGACACCATGATCTGTCTCCAGATTTTCATGCATCTCTTCTTGTGAGCCCTTGTGTGCCCCCCACCTTCTAGATCAGTCAGTGTCTGACAGGTTGCACGCTCCCTTTGTAAGACAGTAACCTGTTTGTCTGTTTGTTTTGCAGTGGGAACTCCCTACTACATGTCCCCAGAGCGAATACACGAGAACGGCTATAACTTTAAGTCTGATATCTGGTCCTTGGGCTGTTTGCTGTATGAGGCAAGTATCTTCTCCCTGTTTCCCTGGGTTTGTGTAACCCACCCAGCTCGGGCAGGAGCGGAGGGGGCCGGGCTGGCTGCAGTTATTGGGGAGGAAGCCAGGGACAAGTTGTGTCGCTTTGTGTTCACCGTGTGCTGCCTGAGCACCAACAAAGGGCTTGTGCCACCCTGCTCAGCACTCACACAAAGTTAATTTAGGTCACAGCAGATGTTGAGGATGCAGCCATGAAAAGCCAGTTCCCTGCAGCCCTCCTTCCTGCTGGGAGCAGAGCTCTGTCAGGGCAGCACAGTCAGAGTGTCTCCTGAACACTGCATTTGTTTGGAAAATAGCAAATCCATTTGAATGTAAGCTACTGGCTTCTTAGAATCAATTCTGACCAATCGCAGTATTTTAATTCTGGGAGCTTTCAATAAAGCAAAATAAAGTTTTTATGTAATGTGAAATCAGGGTGTTTAGCTATTAGCCTATGGATGGAAGTTTTTCTAATTGCACATTGTGTTACAGCTCAAGGCACAGACCCAGAGCAGACACGTTTGGATGAACTGCCCAGTGTGCAACTTGTTCTTTAAAGCTGTTACATGTATTTTGAGAATAAGCGCTATGATTTTGTAACAGTGTTTTCAGTTTTGTGATTTCATTTTTAGCAGGGATCAAAGGGTATCGAACAGTCTTGTACTCATTTATAATCTAATCTAAATTTTTTTTTAGATGGATGCATCTCCAAATTCAAGTGAAAGTGCATGTCAACATTTAGAAAGCTTTTATCCCAGCCCAGAGGATTAAAAATCCCTGGGATATTTAGTAATAAGAATATTGCTCGTGTCCTCTTTGGATAACAAATTATGTGAACTGGTGACATTTTGCTTCTCAGTAACCACATGGAATTAGAGAAATGTAATTCTTTTTGTGAGCACATCAGATGTGAAAAACACTCTGGCTAAGGCTGTACTTCAGCTGGTTGATTAAACAAACATCGTAGGACAAGATGGTATAAAAGTCAGTTTTCCCATAACATCGCTGTTCCCAGCAGGACTCGGAGCTCGCCACTGTTGGGTCCCTGTGGGAAGAGCATCATCTCCCAGAGCTAAGTGCCTGTTCAGGGACGTGGGCACTGCCTGGGGGTCACTGGTCACACGGGGCAGTGGGTGCTGATTTGCTGCAGGGTGGGAAACTCCAGGGGTGTGAACCTGGTGAGAGAGAGGTGGGCTGGGAACTCAGAGCAATCCAGCACACCCTGCTGAAGGCACTGGAGAGCCCGGGGGGCTCCACTCCAGCAGCACAGTGGGCCCGGTAACGTTTGTGGACTGGAGTGGGGTCCAGAAAGTGCTTTTGGTGACACCTGTCAGTGGCCAGAGCCAGGCACAGTGCCAGCGGGGCCGCAGGGGTACCAGAGCAAACAGCCACATCTCCTGAGGGAAGAGCCTCTCTGGTGGACACAGGAGCTGTGTCACTGTGTGTTGTGAAATACACACAATATATAAAATATAATTAAAAATATGTAAAATATGAATTCCATGGCATAGCAGGGAGAGAAAGGGTGTAAGACACCCTACTAATTACTTGATCTAAAATATCTGGACAATTGTGAGCTTAAATTGAGTGGCTTTGTGCCTGTCTTCAGATTCCCAGTGCCTCTAAGGAAAGAATTCAAGAGACTTTGAGTAATTCCCAAAGCAGCAGCATCTGCATTGCATTCAAAAGCTGGTGTTTTTTTAATGAAGGGTGGTTTTGCTTGTACTGCCTCTAATGGGATGCTGCACACTGGGATGATCCAGTACAGGTGTGTGTACCTGGGTCTGCTGGTGGTGTTTGAAAAGGGATCTGGAGATTCAGCTGTGGGAACAGGGGGAAGGAAGTCTGACCTCCCAGTAATTTATGTGCAGGGTAAGGAGGAATTCCCAGTGTGGCTCCGAGGCAAGGGCTGGCCGTGCCGTGGTGGGCTGGCCTGGCCAGCTCTGCCAGGAGCAGGGCGGGTGGCCCCAGCTGGACTCCAGTCCCGGGTGCTGCTGCGGTGCCAGGGTGCTCCGAGTCCCTCCCAGGCTGAGCTCCTGGAGATGGGATTCCAGATTTATGCAGAGAGAAATATTTAGCGTTGTGCTAAGATATGTTTTTGTTGCAGGCAATATGGTCCCCTTATGGCACAGGAGTCTTGGTACTCCTTGTATTTCAAGAAGCTGAATTAATTGCACACTAAACATAATTCTCTGGTAGGAGTAGCAGTACTACAGTAACATCTGAGAGGTTTGGCGTGTGAAGCGTTTTTAAATTTCCTTCCTACGTAGGTAGGGCTTAACTTAGGGAACAGGAGCTGTGAGATCTTGCAGATTCCAAGGAGGACTTGACAGGTACCAATTCTGTGTTCAGTAGTTGAACAGCTACTTGACTTTTTAAACTTTCTAGAATTTCAAAAATTAAACATCAGATTTGTGTGTCTTTGAAGGAGCTGTGTTTTATCTGCACTAATTTCTCATAAGGAGAATGTTTTTCCATTTGGCTTAAGAAGTAAGGAAGGGGGATGCTTGTTTGGGTATGAGTCACTTCTGATATTTCTCCAGATAGATTGTGCAGATAAGCTGCAGAGATTTAATGTACAAATTGCCTTCAGAGACAGGCGTGTCCACTGGAATCCACTTAGGGAACATTGAGGGCTTTGGGACATGATGCCACATAGCACCACTTAACTTTGACATTGATAATCATGCGGTGGTTTTTATTAAATCTTATCAGTAGAGTAGTAACTGTCTTCATCCCTCACTTCCTGTAGATATCTGTCAGCAAGATAACTTGGAGGGGATAAAAATAAGTTATTAATTCCCAGAATGTAGCTACAAGCAGTGACTGCAGCAGTTGTGGCAAGACGATCAGTGTAAGCAGTAGCAGGGGTTCCCGTCCCCGCGGTGGAACCAGTGGCTGCGTGGTGGGTGTTTGCCACCGAGATCTGCCTGGCCAGGGGTAATTGCTCTAATCAAAATGTCAGGAGCAAACCCCAGCGTGGCATCACCAACTGCAGTTACTGAGATGCTTGGAGTGCCTGTGGTCACAGCCCTGCTCTGCTCACCACTGGGTGCCCTCTCTTTCCACTTTAATTCCCTGCATTTGCCATCCCAAACCCCACAGCGTTTCCTTTTCGGTGTTTCCTTTCCATTCCTCCCCTTTGGCACATCACCGCTTAACTGTCCCTGGAGTGAAAAGTGAATGGGAATTGGAAAATCCCTCTCAACCTCACTGGCATTATTGATGTTTGTATTGAGATCCTGGAGACCCTGTTTAACCCTTGCTTGCCTTCTGTGCTTTCCCCACTGCCCCCATCAGTGTTTTGCTTGGCACAGCCCTGTGTGCTGGGCCCTCTGGGTTGTTTTAGCCGATTGAGAGCAGTTTGCCATCAATCCTAATTGGAGAGTAGAGTCTCTAATTGGACTGTAATTTTTCTCCCACTGATTGCCTGTTACTGACAGTAATGAAGCAACAGTGATACTTCACCTCTTGCCTTCAGAACCTTGCAAACGTTCTCACCTGACGCTGGGGCTCCTTGGAAGCCACTCAGGTCTGTAGGTTTATGAGGAGTAGCTTAGGTTACTACTGGTAGTAGTGGTGAGGAGTGAGGAAGAAACGTAGTAACTTTCAATCTTTTAAAAGACAGGCTGATGATTTAAACCAAGGGCAGTTTATCCTGGTGTGTCCTGCACTGCACAACACTTGGACGTGTGTTGATGGCACTGAGGTTTTGGTGGGACCCCCCCGGCACAGCCCGTTCCTGCCTCTGCCCCGCCCCGTCCTCTGCTGGGAGCCGGCCCAAACCCAGCAGTTCCAACCCTGCCCTAATCAAAACCGCTTGTCTGCCACCAGATCCCTCAGAATCCATCAATCTTGGCTCCTGAGTGCAGGGTAATAGATTGCAGGGGCTGGTATTGGCTCTCTAATTCTGCTGGGAGCTCGCTGTGTGTCAGCACTGCACAGGGTAATGAGCAACAGACTGATAATCATCAGAAAACCCCAGCAAAGCTGCAGGGAGAAGCATCAGCTTTAGCTGGCCTCGGGATGAAAAGCAAGCCCAGGTGATGGGGCTGGTCAGAAAATGGTTTCAGAGATCTGACCAGAGGGGTAACACCCCCAGTTATCAGCGGGGCTTCCAGGAGGGGGGTTGCTGTGCTGGGTGGGGCTGCTCTGATCACCCCCCTCCCCGAGCTCTGTTGGCTCAGGTCCTGTGTGGGAACACGAGCAGAAGGTGCTTCCCTCCCATGAACAGACACAACCTGAGCCAAGTTTGCAAGGTCAGAAGTGCCCGTGGTGTTTGAGCCTCGTGCTTCACTCTGGTTAAACCTCGTGGTTGGGAACTCACAAAACCCAAATGGTTTTGCACACTCAGAGATGGAGTTCCTTCCTGAGCCTCAAGTGTAACACAAACACATCTTTGTGAGGAGTCTCCGTGTACTCTGGAAGGGATTCTCCCTCCAGGGCCTTCCATGGTGCTCTCCTGTGGGAGCAGCCTGGGCACTTCTGGAGATGCCAATACTGGAGCCATAAAGCAGGACTGAAAGAGGAAAAAAGACCAGATTGATCAGGAACATTTTCAGTAGTTTGGTTCCCAAATCTGCCTGGGATACTCTTTTCTAAATAGCAGATTTCTGGCAGGAGATAGGTGTGTTTTGAGGTTGTTTTGGGTTTTTTTTAAAGGCTGAAGTACATTTCTTATGCCTGTAGGATTCTTTGCATTCTAAGTAGGTAAATGTCCACAGATTTAGAGTGATGATTGTCTGAGAGGGTTTCGGAGTTGGCTTAGAGCCAGATGGGTTCTTACTGGTGCTCTCAGTGGTCCAAGCGTCCTATTCCTTGGGTTTTTTTTCCTTGGGAAGCGGAGCGGTGCCTGGCAGCAGCCCTGGCAGGGTGCAGAGGTGTGGGGATCCCGGGGCAGCGTGGGCTGGGGCAGGCTGGGAGCAGCAGCATCCCCTGCTCACTGGCAGAGAACAGAATTGGCTCTTGCAAACTGGCAGCACTGAGGGCTCTCAAATCCTTTGTGCTTCTGAAATGTTTTCTGGTTTTTTCTCTCCAGATGGCAGCTCTGCAGAGTCCCTTCTATGGAGATAAAATGAACCTGTTTTCTCTTTGCCAAAAAATAGAGCAATGTGACTACCCGCCTCTTCCAGCTGAACATTATTCTGAAAAGGTAAATTGGGAGTGTCTTTGCAGGGGAATGGATTGGGGGTGCAGTGATGTTCCTCCTGGCATGGGGAAAGGGAACCTGGGAGGAGAACCCACATCCAGGGCAGAATGGGGGATGGCCTGGGGGTCCTGGGTACCTAGCTGAGGAAACAGCTGTTGTGATGTCTGAATATTGGCAAGTTAAATCAAGACAAAAAAAGGTTTCTTAATGTGGGGAATATTTTGGAACTGAAAGTCTGAGGCGCTGGCAGAAACCAGCAGTGAGCCGTGGGAAAGCCCTCTCCTTGCTTCCTTTCCCTTAAAACAACATTCCATAAAACAGCACTGAAATGTTTGTTTATGAAGTCTTCAGTGTGTAATGAAGGGGGGAAGGATTCTTTTTAAGCAAAAGAGGAGAAAAGCCATTTAGTTTAATGCAATAAGCATCTCTACAGCGGCTGCACCGGGGCTTTTTAAGGTTGTGCATCTGAAGGAGAGGGGTGGGAGCGGCCACTGAAGCACAGCACAAACCCCCATCCCTGTGCCCTGACACTTCCCTGCAGCTGCAGCCACGCCTTGGGTTTCCTCAGGGCTTTTGAGAAGGGCTTTGCTATTTTTCTGCCTTACCTCGACAAAGCAGCTGGTTTTCCTTACCTCCTCCTTCCTTACAGTTGCCTCCTATTTGAAAGGAAATGGGTAATGGAATTTTAGATGTTCGCTATATCCTGTGGGGCTTTTGTTTTACTCCGAGTCCCGAGGAGCGAGGCAGGATGCCTGGGAAATACCGTGTGCAGCCGGGAGCAGCCGGCCTGCTCTCCACCCTGGGAGGGGCCCCACGCCACACGTTGTGTTTTGCTTCGTTTTTCCTTGCCAAGGATCTCATGCAAAACGATGCTTTGAGAACTGGCCTGTAAAAGTGCGTTTCTGCATTTCCCCCCGAGCTGCCGGGGCAGCCCCGGCCCCGCGCGGTCCCTCTGCCGAGCTGCTCCCCGCACTCAGGATGTGCCTGCTGGCAGCAGGAATTAGTGTAAGTTGACAGATGTGTTTCCTGTCTGTACAATTACTGTCTGTTTGCTTCCCTCTGGCAGTGCTAAAGAGTGTGTGTAGTGCAGTGATACAGTGCGGGGTGAGAAGCTGGTTTGCAGCTCAAAGCGCCGGGTCCCGGAGAATGCGGCTCCAGATGGTTCCTGTGCTATTCACGGGATGCAGCCTGTGGCTGCAGCTCCTCTGCCGCTGCTCAGGGAAACAGCAAACAGCTCCAGTTCTGTGAGGGGTAGAACAGGGCTGCACATCAACAACAGCCAGTGTGGTGAAGATTTGTAGGTGGGTTCAGAGGAACAAGGTGGAGCGTTCAGGGCAGAACCCCGGCTTTTGTGGTGACTTCTCTTCTCTGTGGCCTTTGTGGCTCACCAGGCCAGATCCTCCTGTGAGCAACTCTGTGCTGCTGGTAGCAGGAGGAGGAGCTGGGACTGCAGCCAGGACTGGTTTTCTATACTGGGAGCAGATCTGCTGGTAACTGGAGCTCCAGGTTGGCGGTGCTGATCCTGGCTCAGCCCCCGGTGCTGTGGGTGCTGCTGAGATGCCTGTGAGAGCAGAACTGTTCAAGTGCTGCACAGCTCCTGGCTGGACCAATGGTCCTGATGGCACAGCCTTGGGCAGAGCTCTAAGCATTTTAATTTGTTAGTGGGAGTTTTGTGGTGATCTTGGCTGATGAGGGCTGTGTTAAGTCTTTAGGGCTTAGGGTTACAAAGGCAGCAGCATCCCTGCCCTCAGGTCAAAAAATGTCACCAGAGAATGGGGCAGGGCCAGGCAGCTGGTTTGGGGTGGGAGCAAGGATGGGGCCTTGCTCCATCCAGAGCTGAAAACCTCAAGTACATTCAGTTAATGCAGCTGAAGCTGTGTGCTTGATAGCTGTATGGTCATGCTTTTAATTACTGCTAAAATAATTGGCACTATGGCTACTGGGAGGATGTGAGAAGATCAGAGGCTCAAGGCTGTTTCTCCCGGTGCCTTGGGGGTACGAGCAGCTTTCAGTGTCTGTATAATTAAAAGCTACAATCTTTCATGTGCACAATAAAGAGGGCTGGGAGGTGGGGAGACTCCAAGCCCTTCTGCATTTTAGTTATTAAACATAATCAATGACCAGTCTCTCTTCTTCACAAAGGTTTTTAGGAAACACCAGGGTCTCACAGCCGTGTCCAACAGCTTAAGATGCTCAAGTGCTGGCCAGACTTTTACACTCAGGGGCTTGAAGGATTTGGTGCCGGGTTGGTGTGGGAAGGGCAGTGCAGTTGTATGGGGAGCTCAGCTCAGGCTCCCCTTTCCCTTGGAGTCCCCTTTCACTGGAAACCTGCCACCTCGGGCACATTGTGGTAGTGATCTGGTTTTCCCTCCTTCATCCACATCCTGCTCATGCCACTGGCGCCTCCCTCCCTCCCTCTGCCCCTGCACTGCTCCCCCAGCCCTGGGTGCACAGGCTGGGTGCTCCTGGGCCCGGCTCCCCCTGCTCCTCTGGGATGTAAAATGTGCTGGGGTGTGGGAACATTTAAATCTTCAGTGAAGATTCGGTGGGAAAGGTTCTTCCTGGCCCGTCTGGAGGCGGGACACACACACGAGACAGACAGACAGACATGTGCCTGCAACCTGCTCCACATCTGCATGAAGAGGGTCCCAGCTCCAGGCCTGGCCTGCAGAGCTGGGGCAGACGATCTGGAGCCTCTCCCAGTCAGGAAGCAGCGGGTTCATTTGTGTTTGCCTGTTCTCCTGTCTTTCAGCTGCGGGAGCTGGTCAGCATGTGCATATACCCCGACCCAGATCAACGGCCTGACATTGGTTATGTGCACCAAATAGCCAAACAAATGCATGTGTGGACCTCGAGCACATGAGGGGCCAGCACAGCTCAGTCTTACTTGAATCCTTTTCTCAGCTGAAAGCGACTGGTGCCAGGTCACACAGGTGGGAGGTTGAGCACTCGCAGCAGAGGCTCCATCATTTGCAGGTTATTTGACAAGGACTCTTACAGGTGGTCGTGTTTTAACGTGAAGATTCTGTGAGGTATTGCAAGTGATTCTTTTACTTTTTATTTTTAAGGCCAATAACGTTACGGATGTAGATCATTTAAGGGTCCTTTCTTAAAACTGTCGTGTGTAATCTAGGATAGCCGATATTACCGAGGGCTCGGCCTTTGCCAGACCTTCTATCTTAACTGTAATGTGAAATATTGAAATAATTCCTTCAGTGAAATCACTTTATACTAATGTAAGAATTACCGTAGATTTTGTGTAATTTGTATAACTGCTACTTTGCCTCTTCTGCAAATGGTTAATAGCAAATTCAGTTTTTACTTGGTGTATTTTAAAGCAGCCATTTATGTGTTTTTATTAATTCCCTCCTCTTCAGACTTAGAAACTGGGAAGGGTTGGGGGGGGTGGGAAAT
>VZRE01003669.1:1342514-1364430 GCA_013396775.1 Cephalopterus ornatus
AAATTGTAAACCTTGTGTATTTTGCTGATGCATTTCTCTGTCAGAGATAAGTTAAACATGAACCTGGGGAAAAGAAGCCAAACATGCCCAGCAAACCCAAACCAGCCTTGCTCCTGCAGAGAATTGCTCCTTACCCTCATTTTCCCTTTTGAAATGGCTCTTCTCAGCCTCCAGGTTCTTGTTTAAAACCAGTGTTGATCGAAGCCAGATCGATTTTGGTGCAGAGACTTTTACACATTCAGTAGTACATTGGGTACTATCAGTGGAACTTCAGCAGTGTTTTAAACACTTGGAAAATTTTTTTTAAATAAATGAAATGCTTTGTGTATGCAATTCTGCATAGGATCAGCCCCGTCTCTCAAACTGTGAAAGCTCATTACAGAATGTGAATGTCGATAAATCTCAACCTGATCTGAAGGAGTCATCGTCTCTAACTGCGTGAAAATTGTCAACAGCTAAATTCATTCATTGAATCAATGATTTGTTTCATTACGGCCGATGGAAATAGTCACTGCTTTAGGAACAGCCGTGGATTCACGTTCCAGTGTTTCCAGTCCATGTGCCTGTCGGGAGGAGCGGGGCTGCACTCGGAGTTCCTGAGGACACCCTCAGCCTGTGCTGCTCCAGCGCCGCTTCCACGTGTGCCAGGGGCTCGTGCCAGCTGTAGATTTGTGTGTGACAGTTCAAATGCAGCCTGTGCCTTTTTTCTTTTCTTTTTTTTTTTTTTTTTTTTAAGGAAAGCTTACACTCCTTAATTTTTCTTGAACTAAGATTAGGGTTTAGAGGGTTACATACATATATATGCTTTTAGTGGATTTTTTTTTAACCTAATTTGCTCTACTTAAAGGAAAACCGCAGTGCCGTCTTCAGCTACTTCCTAGCAAATTTGGGAGTTTTTATAGGGTACCAAGAAAAGCTATTAATTGCTGTGAATAAGGTTGGCATCATTAATGCAAGGTGCCATTTTACTGAGGCTTCTCAGCAGAAAGCTGAGGGCACTGCTCTCAGGAGAGAGTCAGGAAATTCAAATCAGCAGGAGAACGTCGTGGAGGCACCAAATTGCTCCCGCCATTCCCGTGCCAACCAGCTTGGTTAATTTATACCCGCCCTCTGTAGCACTTGTCAGGCCTGACCTGAACCTGCCCCTTGCACTGCAGCTTTCCTTGAGCCGGGCTGCAGCTCCGTGGCCAGAGGGAGGGTCAGAGGGAGGGTCGGGCTGCGCCGCGCTCGGGGCGACATGGAGAAGGAGCAGTGGCTTCCAGGGAAGCTCAGCTCACAGATGAGGAGCTGGAGGAGCCTGGTCACTTTCTTGCTACATAAAATTTCTTAGTGCTTATAAGGAAATGTATTTCAAAAGGTAATTTTTTGCAATTGTGCATTTTTAGATAAATAAAAAAAATTATTTCCAAAATAAACACCTTTGTTTAAAAAACTAAAAAGTGCAGTATTAAAGGAAATAACCCCCCTCCCCAACCTGAGAACAGGCCTGATAATATGTGTGAAACTGCTCCTACCAGCTGTGGTGTGCAGCTGCTTTTTCCAGCAGACAACTGGAGAGAGACTGTCACTTGTCCCAAGGGAAAACCAGGAGAGTCTTTACCCTCTGAACTGTGGCATGTCAGAGCTGTTTTTCCAGGATGGTTGTTGCAGGATGCCAAGGCTGGGGACTGGCACCAGTTCACCTTTTGAAGCTGCCTGTCAATGCTACAGCTCCCCTTTTCCCTCAAAAAATAATTCTGTAGGGGGTTCTTCTGGCTGGTTTTTTTCAGGATTATGTATGAAACAGTTTGAAATCCCATTAACTCAAGTGGTACAAGCCCAGCATTTTAGGACAGAACAGCTCTAACTGGAGGTGAGTGACAAGACAAACTGAATGATGCTGGATCTGCCCTGTCTCCACCTACAGAAAAGGGGCCAGAGTAACATAAACATCCCCTGCTGCCCAGAGCTCCTTCCCTGCAGTGGGGCAGCAGGAGAGCAGTGCCTGTCTGAGGTCAAGGGCAGCCATTCAGAACCACCACTGCTCATGGTTTTCATACCTTTGCCTGTTTCCATCAGGAAAAGAACATTCTATTAAATTAAAACTTGTCCAGTTGGGCTTACACAGAGCAGCTTTTCTCCTGCTGTTCTGTTCCTGGAGTGAGGTAACACAGCAGCTGCTTTTCTGCCCTGCCTCACCCGCTGAGGACGGAGCTGCTGCAGCTCAGCTGCACGAGCCTCACCTGTGGAACAGCAGGAATGAGCACCAAGCACAGACACAGGAGGGGCAGAGCCTCTTTATTGGGCGAGACAGAGCCACTGGTCCAAGCCCGCGGCGCTCAGGACGTGTCCATGGTCTGCACGCTCTCGTCCAACACCTCGATCTCCAGGTGAGCCACGTTCTCTGTGAGAACAGCAGTCGTTCCTTTTGCACACTTGTACCTGCCAAACCTGGGAGAGAAAGGGGGGAATATTAGTCTGGAAGATGATACGTGGGAAAACTTGCATTTAACTTTTACAGAATCGCAGACTCACACAGAATATGCTGAGGTGGAAAGGACCCACAAAGATCAGCAAGTCCAACCCTCAGCCCTGCACAGGACCACCCCCAAGAGTCACACCCTGTACCTGAGAGTTTTAGAACTGATCAGCTTTAGAAGTTTCCTGTAAAAGTCCAAAATAAGTAAAGGAACTGTGCCTAGTGCAAAATCTAAGCTGCCTGCACTAACTGACAAAGTTTCAGATAAACCAGCAATTTTAGCAAACAGTGATTACCAAAAAACAAAAAATATTGTCACATTACTGGAAAGGTCTTTACAGAAATCAGTGGTCTGGGCAGCAAAGGCAAAACTCCATTACTTCCTCCAAGTGCCCAAAACTCAAGAGCCTGGTAAAATTGTGGCAGAGAGGACTTCCCCTGTTCCCTCCACACAGCTGCACGTGCCCCTGACAGCCTTTGTTCAGCTGCAGGTTCTGTTTAGCTGCAATTCACCCACAGCTTTAGAGAGCACTGCCAAAAGTAGGACTTGCTGGGCAGAGCAGGGATCACACCCAGTTCAGGTCACTCGCCTGTCCCCCTTCTTGTTGGCCACGTCGTAGGGACGGATGAAGTCCAGCTTGTTCTTGCTGATGACACAGATGTCGATGTTGCTGCCGGAGCCCAGGTCGTTGTAGATCCCGGCTGCGATGGCGTCTCTCACCAGCTGCTTGGCTTCCTCCTCCTGGAACAGTGAAGAAGCTGTCACTGCCCCAGGGCTGGCACTTCCCAGGACATTCACCAAAGTGCCCCAGGGCACGAACAGGGGGACTACCCAGGGACAAGCCTTCACCCTGCCCATGATCCACCACCCCAGGGTGGATGAGACTTGGTAAAGATGGTCTAAGAAGCAAAACAGATTTTTTTTTTTTTTGTCTTAATGAATGGAGAAAATAAATTTTACCACTTTTAACTTCCAGGCTTCTGTGTACTTGTATGTTCCAGCTGCAATACTGCAAGTAGTTTTTACTATTTAAGTGAAAAAGAGAAGCTTTGCTACAGTAAGGGATGTAACTGAAGCAGAGTTACTATTTAGACCTGAAACAGCCTGAACCAGAGTGCAACAGTGCCCACGTTACACCAACAACATTCACAGGAGTGTCTTTTACATGGAAACATTTCAAGTTCATCTAAATATCTATTAAAATATCACACCAGATCTCTACTCATCACATTCTCACCACCACCACACGACTGGTATTGCTGTGGAGGCATCAGGAGCAGAGTGCTGATGGGGCTGACAGCCCTTCCGAGTCATTCCAGTGGCACTGGCTCCCTCTGCAGCTGCCAGCGAGGGCACGTCCTGCTCCTCGGCTGCACTGACCCTGTAGCTGTGCCCAGGTCGGCTGGCAGGGTGGCACAGTGCCAGGAAAGCAGGTTGTGTCCACAGAGGTAGGGCCATGGACATACACACACTGCTCTGTTGAGCAGCCTCTGAAGCCCACAGCAGCACACGTAAGACCCTCACTCTCTCTCTGAGGTGTGTAAGGAACTGACTTGCAAACACTGGGAGAGCTGCCTGTTCCTGGACAGCAGCAATCCCTCTGAAGCACATCCCTGGACCCGGAGGTCTGGGCCTGTTTTGTCCCAGGTTGTGTGCAGCAGGCCCAGGACTGGAGCAGGAACAACAGAAATAGCTGCAATTCCTACTTTGCTCCCAGTTTTACCATTATTATTCTTTATAAAAAAAAAAATAAATTATGCTTCCTAGTAAGCTGACTAGAACAATACAGCCATGCTGTAAAAATAATTCCTGCACCTTTTCTTCAGTGTTTTTGGCAATAAAACCCCAATAAGCAAGTAATTCCTCACTCAGCTGACAGAAGACTGCCACTGATTTGTTGCAGACAGAGGGTATTTCAGTACTATAGTGCAAGTAAATAAAATGAACCAAAGAAGTATGTGTAGATCTGTTTTAAAAATCAAGTGGTAGCAAAACCACAATAATTTCAAGCTACATGACTGTTAGTGTAAGAAAAGCAGTTTAGGAACACTACGGCAAATCGGGGGAGGTCTGTTCCATTCTTCCTTTTAATTTCATCTTTTTAAGACAACACTGTAAATCTCACAGACTCCTCTACTTTCAATTTTACTTGCTTTTAAAAATGTACTCTATCAACCTACTGTTATCAACCTACTGTTATCTTAACGGTTGCAAAATGACTCATTAAAGTACAATCAGCAGAGCAGAGCTGTAAGTGCACTGAGGCAGCCACTGCACAGAGAGCCCGGGCTGTAACCTCAGCTCCTTCGCTGCCACAGTGCAGCCCAGCCTGTGAACCTGCAGTCATTGTCCTTTTTGAAAACCCTGCCTCAGTGCTGTTTCCTGCTCTTCTTTTTACAGTTTAGAAAGCTGGCCAGGATAGCCACAAGAAGCAGAGATCCTGCGTGGAGTTGAGCAGCGACTGCTATTTGCAGTCACAGAGTAGGGGGTGAGCAGGAAACTGCTGACACAGCCTGAAGTACAGGGGCCTCAATGAGCCACTGTAATAATTAATCTTAAAAAACCCTAAAAGTTCAGAGTATATAAAAGGAGCACTTCCTGCTTTATGGTTGCAAAGACCAAGCTAACTGGGAATATCCTCCTGTGGGGCCCCGAGTGCTCCTTAAATGAGATTACAGCGAGTGATGAACTGTAGGGCCAGTGAGCGGTGACAGGCAGCACTTTATGGAGCGATCCGTCTGTCCCCATCACACCCCCCAATGTGTCCCTGGACTCCAATGTGCAGCTCCATTTACCTCCGCCTGACAAATGGGCAGCGCTTGGGAGAGGCAGCGAGGGCCAGCAGTGCCCGGCCGGTGACCACAGCGGGGCCTGGGGGAACAGACCCCGCTCATTACACTGACCGCACCGGAGCTGCCAAAGGGCGCCTCAGGAAGAGGGCAGGAAAGGCCAAAATAAATAACTCAGCGCGGAAGGCTAATCTGAAATGGTGTTTGATAAATTATTTATAACACAGACAATTGTCTGCATTTAATATTGGCGCTACTGGTAGCGTCTTTAAAAGATGATTTATGTGTTGTAATGCCATTAAGCTTTATATGGGCCCACTGCTGGCTATAAAGTCTGCTGAGATTTAGAGAATGAGTTTTAAACTGTCACTGCAACATCACAGTAGATAGAGGCTGTATTAAATCTTTACTTTAAACCTGTTATCTGGAGAGTTGCAGTTTGCAGACACTCAGAGCTGATGGATTACCTCTCACAGCTGCTCTGCCGCCAGTCCCAAACAGCACCGAGGAGCAACTTTTACACATTATTCTTGTATATGACTTGAACTAAGTTTCTCCTCTCACTTAAGCAATTTCCAGATTTCAAGTGCTGCTGGAGGAAGAAAGAGACTTTCCTACAGGAGATGAGGGTACTTCTACATTACATTAATACTGTCTTTACTGACAGCCTGTAAACAAGTTTATCATCACGCTCCAGCAGCAAAGGGAGCAGCTGGAATGGCTTTGGGAACATTATTTCTGCAACATTTTGTAACTCCACAAGCAAGTTAAACAGGAAATGCCTTTTTCAGATTTAAAAACTCTAGAAATTATTTTTTTTCCTAATTCGTACCAAAATGAAATGAATCCCTTCTGCAGGTCACCAGGATGCAATACACACAGAGATGCAATACACACAGTGCAGTTCTCCTACAGCAATTCTTAGAAGAATTTGAAATGTAGTGCACTATCAATATTAGTATAAAACACATATAAGCAGGCAACTATTTCTGTAAAAATAAACAAATGCAAATACTTATCACAACAGTCCTTTACAACAATGAAATATGCTCAAATTATATAATGTAAAAAGTTGACCCTACTTAAAGTGAGAATCCTCAAGACTCCTGTGGGAAGAGACGGGAAGGAAAAACATCAGAAGCTTCAGGAAGGGCAATGATAATAAAAAAATAAATCCATAAAGGAGTGTTGGGAATTTGGGGTAGGAAAGCAATACCTCTTGAAGGACAAGAGCACCCAGAGAAGCACAATTAGACTTTGGGAGAGCAATCAGCAGTGTACGGGGCGTGGGGCGGACACCAGGCCATAGCTGTGAGAGATGCTGAAGTCTGCTCTGAGTCCAGAGAGAACCAATCTGAGAAGAACTTTGTGTTCCTTGTAAGAGGGGTTGGAAGGCTCCAGGAGTCAGAACGGATTTGGCTTGACTGTGCTGGAAAGGGGCTGTGTCCTTCAAAGCACTCAGAATTACAAGTCTTCCCCCAAAAAAGTGTGCATTTCCAGGGCTGCCTCAGAAGAAAGAAATGACATTCCTTGTCTCTTATTTCTTTTTTTTTTTAATATTAGACCTATGCATTTTATGGCAGTTTCATTGTGACTAAAGTGTCAGTAAATGTTTATTTTTCTAACCATTTTCTACTAAGAACTTCCCAAACAAACTGCTCTGTAGTCCCTAATTATTATTCTCAGAGATAACAGGTTTTTTCCCTGTTCCAAGGAAGCTGCCTGTGAGCCCAGGCTTATCCCCACCCCCTCTCTGATATCATACACCACCAGTATAATAAACCACGTTAATATTTCATACCAGGGTGAAATATGCTGGAGTATCAATTCAACATCTGCTGTCTTTAGGGTACTGGCATCCCGCAGAGACACTTTCAATTTGTAATTGAGTTCTATACTGAATTAATCAGCAGTTTATCTTTTTTAGTAAAATAATGTCTTCCCCACTAACCTGGATTTACATTAACAATTTATGTCAAATTACCTGCCAAGGCAAGAAACTTATATGATTCGGAACCACTATCCAATAACATTAGTTGCTGTATGTCATTCCCTACGTGGGGATTTGTACAATCCATATTTCCAATGGCACGGAATTAAATTACAAGCTCCTCTCACAACTACGAGATTTCTTTTAATGCTATTCCCGCATTCTGACCTAAGAACGAATACGAAAACTCATTTAATTTATCACTTCTTGCATATGGGAGAAGTTCCTGGGTTTTTAGGGAACAGATCCTCACAATGAGGGCTCGCTCGGCAGTACCAGGTGGTAACTGCTGCCGGGCTGCCAGTTCTCCTCTCACTGGGAGAGCCTCCGTTCGCTGTTCCGCTGCGCTGCCGTACAGCAACACAGCCACCCTCACCCACCCTGCAAGAGGCTACAGCTAAAACTACTCCATATTACTGCACATAAACAAATCAGTATCAAGCAATAACGCATCTGGTTTCGAATAAGGCAAATCTCTGTTCATATGACTATTGCTTTACCTCTGACAAAAGGATGGAAGGGAATGAAGGTCAACATTTTATTTGGAAAAGAAGCCTCGGGTTTCCTAGTAATTCATCCTCCCTAACACACCAAAATGCTCCATAAAGCCCGGGCTGGCTCCAGCTCTGCCTCATCCCCATTCCCTCACAGCAATTGCCCTCGGCCTGGCCAACCCTCGCCGCGGGAGCGGCACTCGGGCTTCATGCCATGTGAAATATTTTCCAGTACATTTTGCCTGTGTTCTGCACTTATGGGAGATATACAAACTGGAACAATTTAAACTGGAACACCTGCTCCTGAGAAATGCATCAAAAATAATTACCTGTCCTCCCCCTACCCTGTGCAGTGAAATGATCTCTTAACACAGAGCCCTGCTTCTGGCCAGCTTGTCTGCATTATTATGGACAAAGTTTAAGTGTTACTTTCATAAAGGTGAAGAAATTGTTGCTCTCTGTCATGCAGCAAGGCCCAATTTACACGGAGGCAACATTTATTTCCCCCGATACAGTCTGCAAAGAGCAAACTGGAAGGCGGCTCTGCTGGGTATCACTGGTAACTCAGACTGGTACTTGGGCAGCATCCCACAGACTGGGCTTTGATCCACTCCAAACACCTCACCTGTAATGCCAGCCCCTCCACAGCACACCTAGCTGGCACATTCCAAATCAGCCCTCGTTTCCTGTTTAATACCAGTTCCACAAAGGAAATCAATCCGGGGCACAATTCTGTGAAAGAAGATGAAAACTGTACAAACTGTCCAATGTGTCAGGCAGAAACCAGGCTACCAGAGGATAATTGTTATCTAACCTAAGAATAAGAAACAGGTATGATAAGCCTTTATTTTCTGGCTGACTGTATGCACTAACACCTGGTATTTACCCATGAAAATCCGTGTCTCCAGGAGACACTAACACAGCTATGTCAGGAAAGCTGAAAAGTGCAGCACCACGAGCTCTGGCAGCGAGGAGTGAAGATGTGCCACTAACAGGCTCAGCTCCTGTCACCGGGGAGGGAAATACACAAACACAAAGTCCTGGTTTTTGTTCACCCAGTCACAGTTCCCCCCCACATTTACTTAAATCTCCGTGGCTGACACCAACAGGGGTTCGAGTACCTCAGGCAGGCTCTGCAGGCTGACCCCCCCAGTCTGCCCTGATCTCCATTGTCTGCAGCCGCAGCGGAGCCCCCAAACCTCCCAGCGCGAGGGGACGGTCCCACGGAGTCATTACGGCGGGTGTCAGCTGCGGGATCAGCTCACACCTGAGCCCGTGGGCGCAGCATTCCCATCTCCATCGCTAATGAACACGGGCTCATCTGCAGCCTGTCACCGCGCCCAGCCCCCAGCACACGCACACACACCGCGGAGACAACTATTGTTGAAGATTAGAGAGTTCTGACAGACCCCAAAAATAGCTCCATATTACTGTCGGGAGTTAATAAACAAAAATAATTCCACCATATTGAGGGACAGTAGGAAATGTGAGCACAGGAACATTCGAAGGATCTATGTGTCAGCTGCTTAAAAATGGAAGAAAGTGACATGTTTTCACAATATTTTGTACCGTGCCTGATGCATTTTTTTAGTGAAATAAGAGGTACACAGTGAAAGCTGCATTCAGGCTACTCTGCACTTCTGTCCAGCAAAGATCCCAGAGCATGTGGAGCGTCCACAGGAAAGCCTTCTCCGTGCCTCAGCTGCCTCACTCAGGGATAAGGGGCTACTCAGAAGCACCTCAAAAACCATTTCTCCCAAACCTGCCCGCCAAACTGCTCACCAGATCGCTGCCAACCCATGCTGGTCCCAACCAGGGGAGCAGAGTCATCACTGCAGAGCGGCCACCAGGGGAAGGCAGACACTCCTCTGGTGGGATAGCAAGTGGCAGGCTTTGGGAGAGCACAGCTGCTGCAGGAGGGAGAGCTGTGCTCCATGTGGAACACACTCAGAACAGGCTCCTCTGCTTTTCATCTGTTCTTACCCTCCAGGGTATTTTTGTTTTCATTCACTACCACTTGAATTCCTGCCACACTTCAGAAACGGTACAATAAATGACTGTAAATATAATCTCACATGTTTGTAGTGATCTATCCCAGAAATAATTATTAAGTATCTGCCAGACTATCTCCTTTCATTTTTTTCCACCTATTCTGTGCTCCTGAACTCATTACTCCAAGATTTACTTCCCTTTCCTTGCAATAGCTCTGCTTTCTGTGGCTTCTACTGGTTCTCTTCTTTTTGGAGCCTCTTTTTATTAAACCTGGCTTTTTTGATGAAATACAGAAAAGAAATGAAGTTACAAGCAGCCTATTTCCTTGCTTAAACAAGAAGGCTACAACACAGCCCCACTGTGGATCAAGTAATTCTTCTACAGACAAAAAGCTTCTACTTTTCAAACACCAGAAATCAAATACCAGAATAAAATATATCCCCTCTCCCCATCTCCTGAGGAATTCAACAACCACAGGACAGATAAACCCAGAATTCCAGCACTTAATTCTGTAGACACTTTTTTCCCAGATCACGATGGTTTCCATATCCAGTATTTCTTTGTTATTGTTTAACACCAGAAGGCACGAATGCATTTGCAAAATGACTGCAAGGTTTAAAAACCATGTGGTGACTCTATTGGAAGAAAAATTGGCTGCAATGAAAGATCTGAGCTCAAAACACTCCATTAGATGTGCTGTTCTTCCACTTATGTTTTTTAAAGCAGATCTATAGCTGCCCACATGACAGATTAATATTGTTCCACAGTAGTTAGGTGCTTGGCATTACATTTTTGAAGCATCTACAGGCCTTGAGGGCTGAAAGTGTTCCCATGCTCAGCGATCTATAATGGTTCCTCTAGAGGCCAGCACTGCTTCCCAGCAAACCCTGCCTCCATAAATCAGCTGCACAAGTGGCACTGGAGCGTCCCCATCCATCCCCGCGGCTCCTCCGAAGGCTGGTGGGGACAGCTCTCTCCCGGCACTGCAGCCAGGGAAAGGACCATCACAGTTGGCAGTGATAAAGCATGTGCTACTTAAAGCTGAAGACACGCTAAGTCTATGGAAAAAAACACATCCTGCTGGTGTTAGCATGCCTCAGGCAGTGGGAGAAGCTTCAGCAACTCATCTTCAAAAGGCAGAAAGCCAGGGCTCTAGAAACCTGCAAAAATTGGCTAAGCCTGCAGTCTTTTTTTTATTTTTTTTTTTTTTTTTTAGTTGAGCATCTTCAAAGTCTACAATTCTAACTGTAGGGCACAGCAGCTGCCACTGCAGATTTGATCCTCTCAGCTTTTGGCAGCTCTCAACTTGAAATTCTAGCAAAAGAATTTTTCAAGTTGCTATTATTGCCTGTCATGGATTTATAAATATTGTGCACTATCTGCTGTGGCATGGCTCTCCTGGGACACCAGTGCATGCCAAAAGCATAACAGAATGAAAAACAGTTCCTATTCTTCAAATAAATGCTAATTTTTTTTTAACTGTGCTCACACGATGTGTTTGGTGATCAGCTTCAATAGTACAGAATATATATCAGAGGCAAAAAAGCTGATTGTCTTTTCCAGTAGTATTCAGCTGCTACTTTCATTAAGCTTGTTTAATTACATTCCAGATGCTAATTTGCAAGTTGATACCAGAGGGTGCAGGACAGTTTGCCTTTGAATCATTTCTCTGTGATGTGATGGTCTTGAAGCACACCACTACCCTCCAGTAGCCCTAGCAAGATATTCTGACAATTAGTGCAAGAGAAAGGAGCATTGATCTTGACAGACAAATAATAATTTTCTACCTATTTCATTAAATTAATCTCCAGGAATTTTAAGTTTATCTCCAATGCCATTTCATAGGAAGTTCTATGTAAAATATACATAGCATACTTCAGATTTAATCTGGATTAACTTCAATAGAAATATTTGTTATTTTGTTAATTTACTGTAAAAAAACCCCACATCTGACTTAAAAGGTAAATATTATAATTTGGTAGCCATAACAGAGTATGAGGAAGTACAATTGAGCTTTAGCACCCAAAACTTTGCTGGTTTGGTTAATACACTTCCTGAATTGTAATTAGATATCAGATTATCCAGGAAAACCAAAGGAAGAGTTAAGGTACATGCAAGTCTCAAAATCTAAATATCTATTTCAACGAATTGGTAGGCTGCATTTCTACGTGCTTGTTATAACAGTGACTATCTGCTGCCACTTATGGTTGTGTGTGAAGACAGTTTAATGAGGATGACCTTTCTAAATAGGAAAATTTGGAGATTTACCAATTTTTGGTGCCTTTTTCGGTTGCTCTTACACAGAAAATGACTTAAAACACAAGCCTGAAAACTAGCCGAGAATCAGATGAGAATCTGAGTTGCACAGCACAGCTCTTTGCCGTTTGTCTCTGAGAGGGCTGCTGTGGATTCCCAGGATGTCAGCCCATGTTTTCAGTGAACAGCACACACACCAAGTGCACAGTCACCCGGGAGGCTGGAACAGGAGACTGCTGTTCTTACAGCAGCACGAGGGGAGAGGGGAAAACAGGGAGTCTCCCTCTCTGGAGCGGCTCTATCAGCCATCTGCTGCAGTGCTCCCTCCGAAGACACTCGAGTGCCTACTGAAAGTATTGCAGTATTTCTGGTAACATTTATAAATATACTGAAGCCCAGTCTTCAGATACTGCCCAAAACACCGTGGCAACACAGGAACCGCGGTCCTACTGCGTGTCCATACCTTTGCACACCTACAGCTACTGCACAAGCACTGACAGGAAAGGAGCCAGGCCCGGGGAGAGCTGGAAAACTGCTCATTACCAGCACTTGAGCAATTAACTAATGGCAAACCTCTCAAAACAAGGTGGGGTGTTTGTTTTAAATCCACTGGTATTAGACATGGTGCCTCTCAGGCACAGAGGTACAAGAGATCACTTCACATTTTAAATTAATCTATCAGCTTTACAGAGAGGAACTCGGTGGAATGATGGGACCATCACCCAAAAACACACTGCACTTGCAGGGGAGGCCCTGACGCACAGCAGCTGCAGAACAAAAATGGGGAACATCTGAAGACCTCTGCTGATGTAAATAAACTTCCCTTTTCCACCTTACTCAGGGATACTGGAGAGCTGCAGAATTTGTTTTATCTGCATTTTAGACTGAAATGATCGTGACTGTTAGTGTTACAAGTAATTTTTAATGGGTTCAATTTTCAGTTTTGTGTTCAATTCTCATTTTTTCTTTACTGGGAAATTATTAATCAATTGGAATGAGAAGAAGCGTTCACAGAAAGTCTGAAGAGATTAATGTGGTTTAAGAGGGCTTGACATTACTGAGGCATTTTACAAAATATAGTTACAGAAAGCCCTGTAATTGCTTTGGGGTTATTTTCATCAATAGTGGGTTTGGAGACAACTGGATTTTCAGGGTTTAGTTTAGGAGCACTGAACATGGTGTAACCAAGTGTAAGGAAATACTATAGAAAATACAAAAATAATGCATCCATTTGTAACTAAACAGCTTGTTCTGATCTTATGACACTCAGATTTTAGTTCTCCCAAATGATTCTAACAACCAATCAAACATTTTTCAATTTTTGTCAGTATCAGCATCAAAACACAAACCCCACAACCTTAGGAGTCTTCTGATAATCAACTTTCAAGCAGATGTTAAATTGCAGACACTAGTTCTGAACTTACCCAATCAACCAGGACTGTTTCATGTACTACCTGAACACTTTTTGTGGCATTCTCTTTTCAGGACTGAGAGAGAAGGACTGACTGATAAAAACCCAGCAATATTGACTGTGCAAGGGCTGATAAATTCCTGAAGTCAACTACAACCAGTAAGCTGTATTTAAACTATAGTCAACTATAAACAGTAAGCTGTTTTTAAAGCTTTCATCTACATTAAAAGCACATTCTTCCATATAGAAATATAGCTTCTTGCAAGTTTATTTATTTTATCCATCAATTTTTACAACTTCACAGTAAGCTGGCACTAGAACATTTAAGTGCAGCAAAACTAGAGCAGTTCTAACTTCTTTAAAGCCTCAAGCCTCTTAAATTCTTGTGATCACAGGGATAACTGAGGGAAGAAACACTGAGATTTAAAGCCCCAAGGTTCTTACCTCCATGTCGGGTTTGTACTTATCCTCGAACACTGCCATGGCTGCCAGCGACCCAGAACCTGTGTGACAACATCAGGACACTCCTTTAGCCAGTGGAGTTACATACGGTATTTTTTTAGAGAAAAGTACAGTAAATGTCAGCAGCACGAAGCAGAGTGAAGCCCAGCCCAGCTCACCATCCGCTCTGAAGTGCCTGCGCACCTAATTTAAGCCCAGGGGTGCACACACGTGTCACGGTCCCGTCCTGAGAGCCTTTTGCTTCTGACCAGTTTGAACACCAGATATGAAGATGAGATTAGAGAAAGAGTTAATGGAATCCCTGCTCCTGCCCTGCTGCCCTCCTTCCAGGGGATGTGGAACGAGGAGATGGCTCCGAGCTGGCCTGGCACGGTCATCCCTGGTAACCCAGCCTTGGGAACGGGGCAGGGGCTGCTGCCATCAGCTTCATTTCCCCCAGAGACTTGGAAACGGGCTGTTGTGCATTTACTCTGTGCCATTATTTTTACATTGAACGATAACAGCTGAACAAAGCGACAGAGAGGAAACCACGAGTTTAATGTTCCTTCTCCAGGAGGGATGAGGTGCAGCGATGGAACAGGAGCCATCTCTGCCCAGAGCACTGGCACTGCAGGGTTATAAATGGGCTTTCCATGAATTAATACAAAAAGCAGGATGATACTACCTGAAACTGTAAACTTGCTTTGTTCAGAAAGAGTGAGCCTTCAGGAAGATTATCCTGTCTGTCCGTGGCCCTACCCATATTTCAGAGAGCACTACTTTTGGGGAGTGAATAAAGTTACCTGCAATTTTTTACTCCAATTAGAAGATTTTTTGGCATTTATTACTTTTTAACTTGTTTTGCATACTGCTATCTGTTTAGCTGGGTCACAGAGAAAGCCATATTTCCTATTTAAAATGATTTGTGTATATCGCTTGACCACCTCAATGGTTTAGTGAAAGCAAAAGGCAGCGATTAAACAGTTTCAAATGAGGTGTCCTGCTGATTTTATCAAGTCTGCTGAATGTATAATGAAAAAGGAGAAGCTGACAGTGACACTGTTGAGAAAATACAGACTACCTTAGCTGAACCATTTAAGGAGGCCCAATTATAGATCAAATTTAAAGGGTTGAAACAGCAGATTTACAGACACAAATCAATGAACATGGTAATCCCGATGAATATGACAGATATCCCTGTTACAGAATAGTGCTGTGGTTGAGGATCATTACCTTTACAGTACCAAATACATCACATCTAAAAGCAGTAGGACACTCTAAGTGTGTACTTGTATTACAGGCAATGACTATTCATTTACACCTTGGAGCAACACACAACTCCATTTTTTAAATGCTGAAACTGGGAATAAAACAGATTTTTAAGCAGAAATGAACTGCTGGTACAAACAGCTGATATCACAGAGCAAATCACAAATAAAAGGAATTTTACTGATCCTTCAAACAAGGTCAAAATAAAGTGTGGGCCAAAACAAATACAGGACCTGAACCACAAAACAATAATTCTTCCAGAATGACATAGGAACATTTCTAATGAGGAAAAAAAATATCTGAGCTACGGTCTCAAACCAAGCCCACATTCTTGCTCCACCCAAATGAAGGCCTACCATGAGCAAAACGGAAATCCTCAAAGCTGGGAAACAATCCTACCCTTGGAGAAGGGTTATTTGACAAAATTGGAGTGCAAAGACTAAAAAATATGCAAGAATGAAATATATAAAAGGTATAAATGCACAATTTGACTGAAATTAACACATCAGCTACTGAGCTAAGAAAAAGTGGTTCTAATTTCTTAAAAATTCTACTGACAAGTAAAAATTATTGATAACACAATCTCACACATGGCTCAGGCTGGATTAATTCCTCCAGTTCCTTTTACAATAGAACCAACGGGCAGAAACTCAGCAGACTTCAAGGAAAAAACAAAAAATAAAAAGGTGGGGGGAACCTTATGTTGCAGTAAATGAAATCCTTTATACATAATTACACTTAATTATTTATCTCACTATGTTACCAAGATACAATAAATGCCAAATCCAGTACCAACTTTAAATAACTAAATACAGACAGTCCTACAATGTAAATTTTCAAAGAGTTGTTGAAAGTCTTAACTTAATTAAACCTACATGTAGACATTTACATCCGAAAACCAAGATCCTAAGGAGGTTCTAACAGAACAGGAAGTAAAGCTGGAGAAGCTGAACAGACTCGTTTGCTTTTTTCTCTAGTGCTTATAAATCCCAAACATAAGCTTTATAAGCTTGCATTTAAAAACTGCCTTAGCAAAAGCCTCCCAGCACAGGCAAGCATTCTCCAAGAGAACAGATTTTATCTTAAATAGCACAGTGAAAATTCTCCACTCTTCCCAGCACCAGATGTAAGGCCGGTGTTTTAGCACCGATGGATGAGCACTTCCCAGTGTCTCCCCCAAAATAAACCACACCACGTGCTGTTTGCCAGCAGCAGTGGGAAATCCTGCTGGCACACAGACATCCCCGTGTGGCACAGGAGGCAGGGAATGCCCCCCTGCCCTGCTGGGGACGGGCACCAGCCCCTGGCCACGCAGGAATGCACAGCAGCGCTGCCCAGAACTTCCCTCTCCTCCTCACATTCCACACACCATCCAAACAACCTCACAATGTTCCAAGCACTCCAACCGCCTTGTGAAAGCTGCATTGTAACAGCAGAGCAGGCAATAAAATCTGGGAACTTAAGTAAACACTGCAATAAGGTTTTCTTATTGCAGTTCCTATAAAAACACAGAAAACTTGGATATTAAGGGTCTATGGAGAACTTGTTTGTATGTGTGGAAACAGCTGCTCTCTTGTCCATGCACTCGCACAATAATTCATTTTTAACAAGCATGCTTTGCCTTTATGTAGAAACAAGCTTCACAATTCCCAAACATAATGTCTGGAGAAAGATAAAGTCCAAACACAGCAAAACACCATCCATTAATTAGGGATGGATTTCCCACCTCATACACACAATAACTGATTTAAGTCACTACCAGTTCGGCCTCAGCCCTCCTGTGGTGTAGCAGCTCCACCTCAAATCCATCAGAACCTTCAGGGAAGCTGTGTCATTAAACAGTGTCTCTACCTGAACTCAGATTCCAGAGACACCAAACCAGCTGTTTATCTTAGGTAAGATTTCAAACCAAGGTCAACACACAGCCGACGCAGAAATAGGAAATTTCCTTCATTGGATTCTTTTTTTTTTACCTGTTTAAAGTTCCTCTCTCTGCTGTGCGTGAGCAGTAAGAATTCGAACAAAGAATAATTGTAAACTTATCATTTATTTGTATTATATAACATTCAGTGAAAAACCCTTTCAGCTGGATCTTTAAAACCCATTAACTGCTAGGAATGGTTACATTTAACACCCTCAAAAACACAACCACCAAGAAAAAGATGCCATTTCAATTCCGAAGAAATTTTTTTGCGTACATTTTCAGTAAGCCCCACTTTAGAAACAAATGCTCAGGAAGTATTAATCTAGTATGTAAATATATAAAAATATTGACTGCCAAGCAAATTCTAAAGAACTACAGAAGCTGAGAGGTAAAGCTCTACTCTGAGACAAATGCTTTTCAGTCTGACGACTGGCATGAACCAGGTAAGTTATGAGACCGTAAGAGAATTTATTTTTTTCTTAAGTAGCACTGGTCATTTCCTGAATTTTCACAACAAAGTTATTAAATGTCCTAGATGCAATTGTAATAAATTCACTTTAAAAATACTATCTGGTCTTCACTTGAGCAGCTGTACCACTTCAGTACTGATTTAAAGTGGAAGATAATTATTGATACATAGCAAAAAAATCCAGCTGACAATAATTTTCACTGTGTTTTGTAACTGCAGGAGCTTTTCTAAAACAGATGAACTGGATCTTGTGAGCAGAACCTTCACTGAAGACGAGTTCTTATTGCTAAGCACAGTCCATTTCCTCACCCAAGGACCTGTTTGCCACCCCACCTGCCACACTGGAGGATGTGCAGAGCCTTGAGAGAGCAACATTTAGCACTTCCCAATCCATCACTGCCAGGGCTCCCTGACAGGGCATTTATTCACCCGCACTCATTGTTATTCAATTCGCTCTTCATCCCAGGTAAGAATTCCGTGATCTCCGCAGCCCCACGGCCTGGCATCATTTTTCAGCCGGATCCTGGCTGGGGGCTGGCTCCCAGCAGTGGGAGTGCTTGCTCTGCAGCACGACACTGCCAGTGCATGAAGAGCTGATTTATGAATATGAAGCACCACTGGCACCGGGGGAGCAGCTCCAGCCACCAGAGACTCCTGAACACTCCGCCTGCTTCCGAGAGCTCAACTACACACTCCAAGTGCTTTAATTTTATGCATGCATTTCATTAGAAGTCTTGGCCAGAAGCTTTCCTAGACAAGCCAAGCCATCAGACAATCTTGCATCGTTTGCTGAAATCCAATTTTGTCCTTTGTCAGCATAAACAGTTTAATTTGATGTTCTCACTCCTGAGTAAGCACCAAGTACCTTTTAAATTTCCCTTGCAAGGCAGGACACCACTCTGTCCATCCACCGGCAAACTCCAGCACACCAAAATAAAACCCAACTTCTCGACCTCCTTTCCTATTTAACACTGAATTTCCAGAAGCTAACCGGCCAAAAATACCTACCCTGATTTAAACAAACTGCCTTTAGAACACTTGGGGAAAAACCCAACAAGCAACAGATCAGGCTAAATAAGACTGAAATACAATTCCAATTGCTGTCTATGATTTGACTTTTGATAGTTTTTCTGCTGTCTCAATTCTATCTTTCATCTCTATGCATAAGCTAATTTTTTACTAAATTTTATCCTAGTCACTGGAGGAAGTATCAGTGCACCAGGAGTGAGAAGGTAAAGGACACTGATGCTGAGAAGGGCTTTGTCTGACTGTGAGACCAAAAGGAGTGTGTAAGCACCAGCCAGACGTGGTACTGCCAACAGCAAATCAAAGTTTAAACTACAAGGAACTTAATCCATTGATATCCTACCTCCTACTCGTTTGAACCTAGCCTGCTACTACGTTATTTTTGCGGAGGGAAAGAGGAGCGGCCAGGCTCCTCAGAAATGCCACCTACTAAAGCAGGGAGGTCACCGTGTGCCCCGTGGACAGCGCGGGGCATGCCCCAGGGGAGTGAGCAGCAGCCGCCGGCACGGCTCAGCTGTGCAGAGCCTGCTGCTGGGAGCGGGGCAGTGCTGTGGATCCGGGATCCATGGAATGCCTCCAGTACGGCTCAGCTGTGCAGAGCCTGCTGCTGGGAGCGGGGCAGTGCTGTGGATCCGGGATCCATGGAACACCTCCGGTACAGCTCAGCTGTGCAGAGCCTGCCGCTGGGAACAGGGCAGTGCTATGGATCCGGGATCCATGGAATGCCTCCAGTATGGCTCAGCTGTGCAGAGCCTGGTGCTGGGAATGGGGCAGTGCTGTGGATCCGGGATCCATGGAACGCCTCCAGTACGGCTCAGCTGTGCAGAGCCTGCTGCTGGGAATGGGGCAGTGCTGTGGATCTGGGATCTATGGAACGCCTCCCGCACGATGACGCCGGTGAGCAGGCGGCCATTCCCGGGGCAGCGGCGCCATCCCGCGGCCCCACGCCGCCACCGCAGCGCCACCGCAGCGCCCTCTGCGCCAGGTCACCGGAGCCCACCACGGGCACCGCCGCTGCCCGCAGCCCGCGGGAAACACCCCTCACCCCCCCCGCGAACACCCTCCGTAGGTGTTTCACCCACAGGTGCCAACCAGGCGCAGAAAAGATTAATGACAACCTACAAGTTTACGTTTTCCCACCGCAGAACCAGCATAAAAGCTGCACCGGGCACAGGCTGAATCTGATTTATTCATCTGACACAGTACAGTTTCAGACCAGTTTTCTGATCCATTTATTTGGACTCTCCCTCACACTTGTATGGTTCTACCAAAAACAAGCTTCCCTTTAAAACCGCCCAAGTCTTCCAAATGAAATACAAGTTCCCCAAGTGAAATTTTTATGAACCACAAGTCAGGACTATATGCAAACCACACTTCGGAGGAATTTTTTTCATTCAGCAAGTTCTTGGGAATCCCACAATTCTCATGTGGGGAACACACACAGCAAAGCTCCTAATACCAGCTTTTTGGCAGCTGAGAGTTAAACAGTATTCCAGCCCACGTTTGTAAAGAAACAGAACAGTGCACCCGCCTTATAAATGCAGGTACAACTTTATCTTTGAAGTCTGAGGTCCGTACAGCTCTCAGCAAACAACGGAATTCAAATAAAAGCACTTTCAATAACCATTTGAAGTGTTCCCCCGTCCTGTCACTCACCCATGGTGACGTAGGGCAGCTTGTCAGTTGATCCATGGGGGTGGATGCTGTACAGGTGAGGGCCTGTGACGTCCACTCCCCCCAAAACCAGGGCAGCACCGATGTAGCCTTGGTACCTGAGGGCAAGGTTTGTCTGTGAGTCAGAAACCCCACAATACAGCTGTGGTTCTGTTTAGCACAACACAGGCATTGGAGAACTGTCCCACAACAGCCAGTACAGCTCTTCCATCAGCTGAGAGCAATAAAGTAAGAAATTTAGGAAAATACAGTTTACTTCAGTGTCCAGCAGACATTCTGAGGCAGTGATTCTATTGCAAGTCACATAAAACTCCCAGTTTACAAGCCTGCACATTATATTATTACTGGCCGAGGCATCTCACCAAAGGTACACGACAGTTCTTCATGGGTGTGATCAACAGTCTATTAAATTAGTACATTTCTATTTCTGCCGTCTGATCACTGCACCATGTCACAATTATAGTACCAATTCTCTAAAACTTTCATTTCTCTTCCATCTCAGTTCAAAAGCCCACAAAGCAGAGAGCAATTACAAAGTCTTGTTATGAAGGGTAAGGAGGCTGAGGGAGGATGCTCCTTAAGCATCACTTAAGAGTTTTTAACAGCACTGTTAATAAACAAGAAGCCCACTCAGTTACCTGAAGAGCATCTGCTTGAGCATCCGGTTGGCCGTGACAACCCTGGGAAGTCGTCCCGTGGACAGGGAGTGGAGCTCCAGGTTGGAGGAGATCAGCTGAGTTGTCATCTCAGTGTCTGCAGCTGTTCCAGCACCACAGCAGCTGAAGAGCATTATGAGCAAGTTAGGAAAGGTGGGGAGGGCAGGGGAGGCAAAAGCCTCTACGCTTCATGCAACAAGTAGAAATTCTCTCTTTGTAAAATCGAGGAAATTCAGTTCTCATACGGTCGGTATTTTCAGAGCATGAAACAAGACAGTCTGCTTAAGTGTAAATAGAAAACCACAAATCCTCGAGCCTTGCTAATAAATTATCGTTTTCAAGCACATCTTAGTACTCGGTGCTAGCAAAGGACAGAGCTAAAAACCCCACTAGCATTACCAAGACCATCACACAGTAATGGACAAAATTAGCCATTTATTACACAATAAACAATATCAACACTTACTAGATATTGGGGGAAATGAAGTGTATTTTTGAGCAGTTCTTGTCAGCAACAACCATCCCCTCGGTTGCTCTCGTATCCGCTCCGAGCACGATGCCATCCTAGAGGAAGGGAGAATTGTTCCCGCTCGCCTCGGGGCCCTTCCCGGGGCCAGCTCGGGGCCCTTCCCGGGGCCAGCTCGGGGCCCTTCCCGGGGCCAGCTCGGGGCCCTTCCCGGGGCCAGCTCGGGGCCCTTCCCGGGGCCAGCTCGGGGCCCTTCCCGGGGCCAGCTCGGGGCCCTTCCCGGGGCCAGCTCGGGGCCCTTCCCGGGGCNGCGCCGGGCCCCCGCGCGGCCCCGCCCGCCCCCCGCCCGCCTCACCTTGAACACGACGCCGGCGATGGTGGTGCCCGTCTTGCGCGGCGCGGGCACCCGCAGCCCCTTCTGGGCGAGCTCGGCCTCCAGGAGCGAGTTCCTGCAACACAGCGGAGTCAGGCGGCCGGAGGGGTCCCCGGCGCTCCCCCGGCCCGGCCCCGCCGCCCCGGCCCGCTCCCCGCTCGCAGCCCCGGGCCTCACCGCGCGCAGTTGTCGAAGCTGAAGCCGCCGGCGGGCGCGCTCAGCACGGA
>VZRE01003669.1:1364516-1417298 GCA_013396775.1 Cephalopterus ornatus
AGGGGCGGCGGGGAGGGTGAGGGCACGGCGGGCTGAGGGGCGGTCTGGGGGAATGGTGAAGGCCGGAAGGGGCCTTTGAGATCATCCAGTCCAGCGGTGCCACTGTAACCCCTAAAGCACTGCCCCCCCGTCACCCAGCGCTGCGTCCGGACACCTCTTGAACGCCCCCAGGGGTGGCGGCTCCGGCACCGCCCGGGGCAGTTCCCGAGTCTGAACGTTTGTCTGACATCTAATCTGGGTCTTATAAGGACACCCTGAAACAACATCTCAGCCTGGGCCATACTGATCACCATCACTGCTCTGCTCTGGCCTCCAGTCGGGAGGTCTGGAGACACACTATCCACAACGCTGCTGCTTCTTTTGACAATACACGCAGGATCGCTCTCGAGGAGAAAAGACAACGCGAAAAGAACCGTGTCCTGTCGGTACCACCTGGGGAGCCATTCTGCTGTGCCTTTTGCAGCCGGACGCGTCTGTCTCGCGTTGGCCTTTTTAGCCGTCAGCGCGCTTGTATCAAGCGTGGGTAGAGCCCTTCCCAAACCTTGGTTCGCGAAGCCCAGCCGTGGTGATGATGATGATGAATCTGGGTCTGCCCTCTCCCAGCCTCAGGCCGTCCCCCGCCCCTCTGACGGCAGGCAGAAGGTGCCGGTCTCCCCGCAGCCCCCACCGAGATCCCCGCACGACACCTCCTGCAGCCCCTCACGGGCCCCGCTGCCTTCCAACCCTCCGCGTCCTTCCCAAAGGCAGGGCCCATCCCTTTGCCTCTCTTGTGCTGCGTTTAGACGGAAGCTGTTCTGCGTTTAGAGTTGTACGGCTTGTCTGAAGGGTTTTGTAAGAAGCTTTGAGAGTTTCAAAGAAAACGAAAGGAGGGAGAAGGACAAAACAGGGCGGGGAAAAGACCCAACTTTTTTGTTTCGGTCTTGCAGAGAATATGTAACTGCATGAGGAAAGGGAAACCGAGCTAAAACTGATGTGCGGTTGATGTAATGGTTCTTTAGGGAAGCAAAATAGATAAATGTCCCTTTTCGAAATTAGGAGAGCCCTGCTGTATTTGAAGGTCAGTAAAATTAATTTGGTGTTTTCTGGGTAAACTACATCGGACCACCAATGTAAGTTTTCCTCCAGTTCTCTGACCCATTAAAGGAAAGCTCTAATGTATCCGTAGCAAACAGAACTTCTGGCTACATCTGCGGAAAGGTGGTGCTTTAAAGCAAGGCAGACAGGTACTGAGAATTTTCTGAAATCTACCACATATCTAATGTGCCCTCTAGATGTGTAAGTGCCTGAAATTAGAAAACCTGTTGATTCAAATAAATTAATTTTTTTCGTTCCAGACATTAAATGTTAATTACATGGGGGCCCTTTCTCTTGCAGAACAACACAACAACGTAAGTAGCTCATTGGCTTCTTGCCTCAAGGAAACTTTCGCCAAGTATACGAGTATTTTACCATGGAAGTGTCTCCCTTCTTGAGGCAGGTCGTGCTTGGAACACGATGCTGTTGGAGTAGGTGCCGATGCTGAGAGGAGCTCCTCTTTTCATTGCGAGAGGAATGATGGCTCCCACATCAGAAGCGACTCAGACGTGGTGCAGCCTCCCTCTGAACGGTACCCAGTCAGCTGGTGGCCTACAAACAGCGCTGGGGTCCCACGTGTCCTCCCAAATCCACGTCTCCGCACTGTCCCTCCGAATTATTGAAAAATGAGTTTTCTCCATCAGGGTGTTCTTCAGCTGCAAGTAAACAAACAAAAATGGTGGGGTGGGCAAAGCTACTGGGTGATGTCTGCTTTTTCCTCCAATGCTCAAAAATACTTGCCAATAGGAGAGAACAAAAACAGCCACAGGGAAGAAAACCAAACCCCAGCCTCTTTCTTGACTGTGCCAATCTTGCAGAAAAAAGCCACCAGACCACAAAAGACCATCTTTAAGATAAACACACAGAGAACCTGCACTGTGCACCCTGTTCTCCCCTTCTTTCAACCCTTGGGTAACTGCAATCCCATGTTCTTGTACACCAGTAAGGCTGGGAAGCTGTCTGAAAGACAGAATATCCTGCTGCTAGATGCTCTTTTTTTCATTCTAACACAGTTGTTTTTCTCATCACTTGATAAAGTTAAAATAAACAGTCTCTGGGGTGACTTACAGGCGTCAAAATTGGATTGGCATACAAACTGTAGAGCAGTTGGTGGTGGGGAGTCTGGGGAAAAGGAAACAGCAGGTTTTAGCTAGAGGGGACAACAGCTTTATTTCCCTCTTGGTCCTTGACAACTAAGCAGATGTCCTGCAGTTATTGTTTTACCTTCTAGTAATATAGAGCCTTTCCAGATCCTCCCAGGTACGCGACTGGCTCTTTTGCAGATGTGCAGGTACATCTCTTCCCTGGTTCAAAGCCACCTTGGTGCACCACTAGCTCCATCTATTGCTGGTTAATGGCTGGCTGAGAGTCAGACAAATCCTTTTTTCTCCCTCTCAGCTTTACAGGGTACCTACTGCCAGTCCCATTTATGTGGATAGAGCTGATGGTCATAAGATCTTCTCTGATCGTCTGACATGGGCTTTGTCACAGCTGCTGTACCGTGGACTTTGTCCCTGGGTGATGCCCTCTACTGTAGACACGGGTGTCCCGTTTGTGTCCTTCGGAGCCCTGCAGTGCCGATGTCACTAAACCCTGACGACAGTGACCGTAGTGGGGCTGTCACTGGGCACAGCCTCCGTCACTGGACACCCCCTGTGCTGGGCTGGAGGAGGCACACTGGGGTGGTGCTGTCCTGAAGAGCTTGCAAAGCCCAAAAGTATTTAGAAGAATAAACACTGGGGAAGAGAGTGAGAAATTCAACTAATGTTTAAGGTTCTGGTCCAATATATAAAGGAGTGCCTGTGTGGGCTCCTGACAGACAGCAAATGGCCTGTTCAGCTGTTGCTGTCTAGCACAAGGAAGGTCAGTTCTGCACTGAGATATCCTCTGGGAACATCTAGGGCTGCACACTTCAGACCTCACCTTAACGTGCTACGATGAACTGCGCTGAAGCCTGAAAAATGCAAACTTTTCCGCTTATTTCTTTGTAAAGCAGTCCTGGGATCTGTTTCTAGCCTTAACAAAGCTGCAATCCAGGTTTATCATCCTACGAGACATCTGACAGGGAAGTTAAATAGCACTCCGGACTCGTTTTTAAAGACTTAGCTGGGATACCAGGAATGTTCGTGCTGTCTCAGCAGGTGGGCACTGGAGCTCAGTGTGTGTGTGCAGTGTATTAACTCCCAGGTATTTGGGTGTCTGCACTGACACCTACCTGGTTTCCCAGTTTTGTGTTCAGTGCTTTCTCTTCGTGTGAGTGCCAAATAACATCCTGAATTCTTGGACCTTCTAAAGAGACACTGGGTGACTTGGAATGTTTAACAAAGTCTTCAGTACAATTTTTCTCCACAAAGTCTTCACCTGCTCTTGCAGTACGAGAGACAAACACGCTGTTTCAGGGTAACTAGAGTAAATCACCTGGCAGTTTTTTGCTCTCTAAAATAGGGGAGTTACAGAAAGTCAAGTCTCACCAGGTGAGGCTGGGGCCCTGCACCACCCAGCCCTGCAAGAGACAAGTTTTTATTAGAGCTGACCAGAGGCAATACAAACTGTCCAGAAACTGAAAGCACTTACATTGCTTCTGAACCCTCATCATGGCTGTGTCTGGTGCTTATTCCAACATATTCTTGTGTCTGGTGCTTATTCCAACATGTTGGAATAAGGTGCATGTTCCTAGATCCCAAACTAGCCAGCAACTCCTGTAATGTCCCAAGGTGAACTTGTGTTCGGAGTGGAGCCAGGCAGAGATAATCACTGAACTGGAGAATAAATGCACCATGTGTCTCTCCTGTTCCAAATCACTCTAATTTCAAACATCTTGCCTCAACAACGATCTGTTAACAAGCTGCAAGCCAAGAATCTGTCAGAGAATTTAAATACAATTCTGACAAGATCAGAACTAGATAGACTCAAACTTTACCAACCTGTGGCTAAACCAAAGCTAATCGAGTAAGTGTTTGCCCAGGTCGGGACAGAAGGGGATCTCACCGGGATCTTCTTCATTGTGACTGAAACTTCCAAAAGCAGGAGACTTATTTGAGATATTTAAATTCATTAGGGGAAACAGAGTTGACTTCAGTCCAAGAGGATGCCTTCATTACTCTGAAAACTGAAAGAAGAGGTTGAAGCTGGGAGCAGACGAGTGGTGCAGGCAAGGGGATGGTGCACTGAGATGTAAAGCAAGTCCCCAAGAGTTTCTGAAAGAACCATTTTCTGAATGGGAAAAGTTGCTGGCAAAGGTGTAGATGTAGGAATAGTCAGTGTCCCTCCAGGGGAGGGGACAAATGAAGTACCTGGGGAGCCCTTTGTTTGCTTTCAGGCAAATGCTGAAGGGCTGGAAATTCAGGAAGGCCAGCACTGATCTTGTGCTATTTCTAGCATCACGATGCTCTAGTCACTATGACACTATCTCTTGTCAATGCTGTTTAGAAGTCCCTGAATTTCTGGTGCCCTTTGACAATTGCAAAAGTCCTTCTGCTAGTAGTGTTGGAATCAACTTTCCAGCTTTATTTACGTTCTGGCAGAACAAACTGGGGAAACCTCACAAGTTGGAAGAGGAGGAAGAGAGTTTCAGGTTTGAAGAGGTGTCTGTGCTGTTCTCAGAGATGCTGCTGCGTGTCAGCAAAAGGGATGTGAAGCGGGGAGTCCATTCATTCTGGGAATATGCACTGGAGTTGACTGAACTCCAAAACTGCAGAGGCACCCAGGGCTCAGCTGGACACAGTGTGCTTACGCTTTCTCAGCATCTGTGTTCCTGTAAGTTGATGTGGAACTGCTTATGCCGGTTGTTTGTAGACCCTCCTGCCTTGTGACTGTCATGATTAAATCCAGCAAAGAGATGGTTTCTGTACTGCCAGGTTCCTGCAGCGAAAACTTGGGCCATCTGCTCAATGGTCTGTTGCGTTTCTGGTCGCGTGGTGCTGCCGCACTGGCTGGAGCTCTGCTGTTGTGCAACAGCCACGTATGGAAAGCTTTATCCTTTAATGGGAAAAATGGGAAAGACAGATGCAATCTGGCTCTAATATTATTCTTGTACTTTTTCCTCTCATCTCTCAGGAGCTCTCTCACTGCTGCGTTTCCTCACTCTGAGCACCAGAGCCCCTCTTTTTCCTTGATAAAGCAGGCGCAGTCACTGTCCCCCAAAGCGAGCTCCCTGCCTCAGGGTGTTCCTCAGATCTCCAGAGGATGTAAAGCATCTCTCCGTGATGTTTGTGACCTGAGCCCATGCTTATCAACACCTCACAGGAATGACAGTTTGTGGAGTTTTTGCTGGCTGTGATTCCAGGTTCGAGGAGGTGCACAGTGGATGTCTGGTTAAACCACCAAAACCCCTTTATTAGAACACTATGGAAAAAATATCAGAGATTTAGTGTCTCAAAGAGGATCAGCACCAAATGCCCTGTCTTGCTGGTAGGAGGATGGGAGATTTAGGAGTAGTTAGGAACCTGAGGGGAAAAAAAACACCAAAAAGATGAATAATAAAGGCAGCTCCTGTTTTTTCTATTAAGTTTCTAGGCTAGACAGATTGGTTATAAATGATGGCACTAAATAACCAGCCGTGCCCAAGCTCCCTGAAAGGCTCTGTAATATCAGCAGCTGATGTCCCACTGCGCAGGGACACAATTGGGTCTGTTCCTCCAGACAATACACCTGTCACTGGGAAACAGAAAGCTGGCAATTAGTGGGGAGGCTCTGTGTTGGGCTTTCATCCCAGACAATGAGACGGGCCTGGAAGAGTGAGATTAAGGCTGGCATGTCCACATGAGATTGTTGAAACAAACCTCACTGAGACTTGGGGGCATTTAAGAAGCAAAACCAAGAAAATAAAACCCCGGTTAAATCTAACTCTACAAACAAGTCTACAAAGCAAAATAGCACTGGAACAGGATCCTTTGCCTTAGAAATATAAGTCTGGGGTTGTGGAGGAAACTTTCTTCTCAGCTGAGATGTCTTGTCAATGTATCATAGAAAATGAAACCAGGTGGGGTTCCGAGCACCAAAACTGCAGTGGGAGTTCTGCTCAGCCAGGGCCAGGACTAAGCACCAGCCTCCACAGATTTTTTTACCCAAGAAGTGCAAGTTCTGAGCCCTGGGCTATTCTCCATAAGTGGCACTCTTGCTGTTTAAAAGTCTCCCAAATTGCTGACCCTACAAAGGCTCTGAAAGCTCGGGTACTGTCAGCTGCTTCTTGTGCCCAGTCTCGAACCTGGCAGGGAGCAGCTGCCCACCTCAGCCATTGCAGAGTGAGCTGTTAGGAGGAACTAATTTGGTCAACAAGTACCAAACTTTTTTTTTGCTGATACAGGAGTTCTACCAACACACAGGAATCAGGGAAGCCAGAGGGAAATTAGGCAAATCTTTTCCTTGCTATCAATTCCATCTCCCCAAGCATGTAACTTTGGATTGCCTCATGCCACAGAGTAGTGTCTGTGTGTCTTCAGTGACTGAGCCCACACTGTGCTTCGAGCAGGGCACAAAGCAGAGGCAGAGCAGCCCACTGCAGAGCCCCTGCACAGTCCCTGTTCGCGGGTGGCTGAGGTGTGGGTGCTGTGCTGGAGGGAGGTCACGCTGCTACTGGCAGGGGCACAGTAGGGTGAGCACTGCAGGGAGAATTGTGCATTTTCTGTGCGAGGAGGTGACCTGGTACAGGCAGGCTCTTGATCTGCATGTTGGGTCACTCTGTCCCCTTGGGGAGGTATTGCTCTGCCTGCCTGTGACCTCATGCCCTCTCCCCTCAGCTTCCTGGGGGACATATCGCTCACCTACCAGGCTTTTGATGTGAAGCCTGTAGCATCAGGAAGTTTGGTCAACCCTGATGTGACAGGCTTGAAAGGTGAGGGGGAGAGGAAACTAAGAGAACTAGACAAATAATGGCATTGCCAAACATGCGGATGTCTGGCCATAAAATCACATCAGCTCAGACCCTCAGTGTGCAGGGTGAGGAACTTGTTTGGATACCTGAAGAATTAGCTTGAGCACGTGTCTTCTATGTCCCTTCCTGCAGAAGTGTGAATAGGAAATGGCATCTGCCATCCAAAGTCCAGCCTGTGCACTTGATGACTCCTGCTTGTCTGGTCAGTGGTTGCTGTGTAGCTACAGACCAGCCTTCTGGGTAGGGTGTGTATGGAAGTCAGGTGGTGACACTATGCCTTTGTCCAGAGGAGCTGGAAGAGTTGTCTAGATTTTTCCAGACACCGCTGCTTCTGATAACTTGGTCCACGAGAGAGTGTTAATGTGTGTTAACAGCTTGCTTGGAGTGACAGAGATGGGATGTCCCGCACTGACAGCTCCCTGTCAGCAGGAGCAGCAGGAAGTTGTGCCATGACCAGAGCACTGCAGTGCAGGGTTAATTGTTTCCCGAACACTGATGAATCTTCTTTTGGGAGAGCTGGCCTGAAGGTCCCGCAGGAGCAGAAACCAACAGCCTTTCAGCCAGCTTGACTCCATGGGACAGCAGTGACTGCCTCACTCTTCTTTCTGAATAGTAAATAGTTGGGGAGTCAAATATGGTTTATTAGGATGGAAACTCCATGCTCGCAGTTCCTTGCCTTGCAGAAACAAAGAGAAACATCCATATGCAGAAAAATAAAGGGCCCACGGCAGCTCTGAACCGCAGTGCTGGTATCAGCATGAGGCATCAGCACCAAACAGCAGCTTGTGAAACATTCAGAGGTGTGAAAGTGCAACATAACTGAGATACAGCAGTGGTGTGACACTTTCACAGCCCCAGCGCTGGGGAGGGAGGTAAGTCTGCTTCTCTTCTACTGGTGCCTTCTGAGTCAGCACTTGTCAAATCCTGCCTTGGCTCAGAGCCAATTCTAATGCAAAGTTTGGGTGACGCTGAACTCCATGAGGAGGAACTGGGTTAGAGAGAACATCTGTTTTGAGCAGTAAAAAGTCGGGGGGAAAAGGCTGGAGGAGAATAACATCTAGAGCTGGGCTAAGGGAATGCTGTCTTGAAGCATAACTGCAAGGGACAGGCCTTCCCACGAGCGGGTGATCCCTGACACACACCGTGCTTTGTTCCATTTCTCAGTGCATCTTGCTCAGACACATGGCTTTCTACTCCACTTGGCAAATATTTGATTTATAAAGATTAACATGTTGCTCACCCATGTGCTGGGAAACTCTTCCAAGGGTTGTGTGAAAGATGTGCCTTGAGGGTGGCAGCTTGGGGTTTACTCCCTGTTAAGGATAACACTCCTTAAAATGCACCTGAGCTGATTTTTTAAATTGCCTATGTATGAACAGAATTGCAACCTGCTCCAAACCAGGCTAACCCGGAGTGACAGCATCACCCAAATGGTGCAACACAACTTGCCCTCTGCTCAGCTGCTTATTAGAGAGATTTACCAGCATTGAAAGTGCATTGGGATTTTGCCATCTAGCCATCCCGAGGTCATATGTCTGCCTGCCAAGGTCTTCATGCACTGGATGGAGACCTCTTAACTCTAGGAACTCTGTTATTTCTAATTTATTTTGAGATATGTGAGTGGAGGTGACTCCAGGAACTGCAGTTGCCCTAAGGAGACAGCTGACTGGTTATGTGGGAATTATTGCCAATACCATGAGGAATTGCCAGCACTGGTGATGGTGACTCTGCTCCATGGCAAGGAGCAAACAGACGGCAGTGCCCACATGTGCAAGGAAATCCTCTGGAGAGTGGGAAGGTCCAAAGGAATTGTCCCTCAGGCCAAGCACTGCACCCACTTTGTGGACTGTGCTCTTTGGGGCTTTTTCAGTGTGATTTTAGGTGGAAGCACAATGAGATGCCAAGTATTGGCTTCCACTTGCTGTCTCTGACCTTTTCTTTGAAATGCCAGTGACGCTTTCTTGCCAGGGTCTCTAGAGCTGTCCTTGATGCCAGCCAAAGCATCAAGTCTTTTTTGAAAGTCCAGAATGTAATTATGGAAGTTAGTTCAGATTTAAATCTAAAGAACTTGTGTAGGTGAGGCTGGAGACTCGGGTCTCAATTCAGTGATCATGGGAAATTTCTCTTCACCTTTCTGCATGTGCACAGAGGAAGGTTTATTTGTACTTACAGAAAAGAGTAGTGGGGGCTGGGAGCTGGATCCTATTTCTAATGCTACCAGAAACCTGCATTTTGTGCTGTTACAAAAGATGATTCATTCTGTCTAAGATACAGGCATAAGGAACGTAGTTTACTGTCTGCTGCGAAATGCTAACTCTCATTAAACGTAATCCAGTCCTAAGTTTGAAATAATTTTGTTCTTTCCTTCCGAAGATGCTTGGTGTAAACTTGGGCTCTGCCTTGTGCCATTTGCTCCCTCCACTGCCGAGGGAGGCAGGATCCAGTTTTGGCCAAAACGGGGGGCATAGAGCCCTCTCCTGTGCTGCCATGCTGTCCACAGGCCTTTGGCACTCCATGCTGCACTGTCCAGGAGCACCAAGCTGTTTCCCAGCTGGCAGTGGTGACTAAGCAGCCCAGAGCAGCTGCCTCCAAGGTCCATTCTTCTGTGGGAGATTTATTGCCAAGAGCAGAGGCATTGGGATGGGTTAATTGCCTTCATTCCCAGGCGAAGACCCTGAAGAACAAAGGACAGTTGCTGGTGAATCTATAGTGTGATTCAAGCATTCTCTGGGAGGGGAGAAGTGGGAACTGTGTTCCTGTTGCTGTAGCAAAAGTCAGTGGGCTTTAACTGAAAGAGCAGCTCTGCCCTGTGAGGTGGGGAGTGGGGGGTCACCCCGTGGGGGTGACCTGGACCCTCCAGCCTTGGCATCTTCCCCGGGGCTGCTGCTGACCCTGGGGTAGGGAAATGCTGGAACGCTGAAGCTGCTCAGCGAGGACATTACACCAGGGGCACACTGGACATCTGCAGACCTGTCCCTCTTCACCTGCCCTCTGGGCTGCGTGGGGCTCCTGCTACTGTGCGAATCCCTGGTAACTCCTCTGCTCCCTGACTTCTTTGCCAAGATCGTGTGCCACGTTTCCTGGGAAGCTTTACTGAACACTTCCATGGAGCGGTGACTGCCTGGGAAGCAGATCCCGGTGCTGCTGGGGAGGGTTGTGAGTGCTTTGCTATTAGTCGGGGCGAGGGCGTCTGGAGCGGGGTGGGCTGGAGGGGCGTCCTGGGGTGGGATGCGGGGCGCGGCGTCGGGGGCAGTGCGGATGGAGGTGCGGTGATGTGCGGGGTGGGGGTACCCCAGCCCGGCACCGCCCCGGGGACTCGGTGTCGCCGTCCCGCCGCCCAGCCCAGCCCAGCCGCGCCGGGCGAGCCCGGTGCGGGGAACGGCGGCGGCTTTTGGGAGCGCCGGACCCGGAGCAGAGCGGAGCCGGGCGGAGCTGGGCGGGCTGTGGGTGCGGAGCGGGGCGCGGGGGAGCTGAGCGGGGTGCGGGATGCTGTGAGGGATGCGGGATGCTGTGAGGGATGCGGGATGCTGTGAGGGATGCGGGATGCTGTGCGGGGCGCGGAGCTGTGGTCCCGGACCGGCGGTTCCCGCTCTCCGTCTCTCCAGACCCCCGGGCTGCTCTCCGCCGCCCCGCCGGGCTCTGGGCTCGTCCCGCGGCCGTGCCGGGACTCGGCCCTTCCCGGGATCCCCAGGGCACTGCCAGACCCGGGCTGCGCTGGGTCCCCGGGCACTCCCCACTGGGTCCCCGGGCACTCCCCGCTGCCCTATTTTTCCTGCTCAAACCGAGTTCCAGGTTTCCTCTGATCCATCTTCAGGGCCCTCCCTGGCGAAGTGCAAACCTGGGGCTGCGGGTGCCAGGCTGAGGAGCGGGAGGTTGGCAGTGCTCTGTCTCCGTGTCTCACCCGTCAGAGAGGGTCCTGGAGCTGCATTCAGTGTTTCCAAAGTCACTGCTGAACTTTGGAAGACCGTTTGTGAGCACAGAGCCAGGGCTGCAGCCCTGATCTCCGTAGTCCCTTAGCAGCAAAGTGCTTCAATGTGCTTTTACTGCGCACAAGGGAGAGCCCTGCCGAGAGCAGAGATCACTCCGGGCTGCGGTGCCAGTGTTTGCATTGGCGCTCGCATTGCCAGTTTCCATCTTTGTGTCTTTATGTACCCTCACCTATGACTTTACTAGGTTTTTTACTGCCATACACTCAGGGTTCCTTCCCTGTGGGGCAGAGGTGGGGTGGTGGGAGCTCACCGCCAAGCCCTGGCACTGGGCAGCTCTCTGGGACGGCTCCATGGTGCTGGGCTGTGTGTTGGGGCTCATGGAGGCTGGCCTTACTGCTCTGCAGGGTCTGTTCTGGTGCTCTGTTTGTGCAGGTTTTAAAAGCAATAAGAAAAATTGCCAGTGATGCAACACCATTTAATGATGCCATTTACGGCGGCTTTTTTATTTAGTTAATGCAGATAAAGAGGCTCTGCGAACTTGCCTGTTCATAAATATCACACATCTGTACGCTTTATTCTTAATTTTTCTCTATCCTGCAAACAAATGTTAAACTGAGACCTTGCATTCTTCAAGAAGAACTGGGAATTCTTTGGATAGGATAATACCCAGGACAGGTATTTCAGAGGGAGTCGTTTTCTCTTTTTGATTCAAGTCTTTCTGAGGAAAGCAGCTTTGTCTGGGAACTGCCTTTCTGCAGAATGCATCTGCGATGCATCTCCACTAATATTTTGTTTATTCCAGCAAAGAGTGAAAGCTTTCCACCTGGTCAACATGTTCAGGAGAGATTTGAGACTTGATTCTTGGTTCTTCAGCTTTCTGGTGAGTTTTACAGTAATTTTTATAATTTCAGTATTTGAGATAGTATTAATGTTTCTATGAATGTTACAACGTATCCTCTCCACCAGGTCAGCCTATCCAGGAGTCTCCTTGCCTTTGCAGCCCTTGCCAAGAACCAGACTTCTAAAGGTTAGTGTTTTTATCAGCACTCTATGTGTTTACAAACAACATCCAGCACAGAGAAATAAAAGGTGTCCAGTGGGAGAAACAAAGGTAAAGAAATTTTTTCTGTTTCCCTGCTTTGATCCTGAAATGCTGTTTGCAGAGCTGAGTATTTGCCAGGCTGTTTGCTCAGCTGCTGCTCCGTGTGCCGCTGCAACTGCAAACAAAACAGATTATTTTGTGCCTGCAAATTGCATCTGCAAGTGTGGAAGCTGGGAGGAGCTGGGAAGTGAGAATAAAATGAGAAAATTAATTTGTTCATAACTGCTTTGAACAAGCTTTGCTGAGGGTCACCCCTGGGCATACCACAGTGAGCTTTTCCTTTGGGCTGAGCTCGGCATGGTCTGTGTGTCCCACAGGAGCAGGCCCTGCTCCAGCCCTCAGCCAGTGGGCTGCTTTGGGAGCAGGCTCTGAGCTGTCCCTCAGCTTAGGTCTGATCCAGTCTGAGCTTGTCTGTACCCACTGAGCAGCCCAAGGGCTGCATGCCCTGCCATCAGCTCCTCCAGGATGCACCAGGCAGTGTTTGTAACTGCTTGGGGAGGCTGTGAGAGACTGACCCTGTGTGTGGCGTGAAGGTGAGTTGGAGAGGCTTTCTGTTTCCCCACATTATGTGACTTTCTCCAGGTTTTGCCCCTGTCACGTTTGAGACCTCAAGCCACACGTACGAGTATGTGGCCACTGCTTTGGACTGGTGGCATGCTGACAGGTACTGTGAGCAGCGCTTTGCTCAGCTGCTCTTTGAACCCCAGGACAGTGAGCAAGATTCCTTCAGCAAACTGCTGCAGTCCCAGCACATCAGAGGTTCTGTCTGGCTAAAGGAAAGGGATGGTGTCCTGCTCAAACCAAAGAGGAGACGTGAGTAAAAGTGGACATGGGCTATTTGGATACATGTTTCTTTACTGCTGAATCCTTTTCGTTCAGAAAAATCAGATTGGAAAAGTTTTCACTTGTTTTTTATTGTCACCTTATTGGCCCTTGCTTCTTCTCTCAAGCTGACTGAAATTTCTCCTTCTAGGAGGCCACAGTGTACCAGTCCTGGTATTCAGAGACAAAACGGACACAAAGTATGTGAAGGTGCTCTCTGACTTCCCAGCCCTGCCTGCTGTCACAGCCTGTGCCCACCTGCAGTGGGACACCGGGACCCAGGAGATCGCCACCATCTTCTCCTATGCTGTGCCAGCTTTCATGAACGAGTTCCAGCTCCGGGGCTCTGTGGATGAGGAAGGCTTTGTTCGGTTTGCTCTCATAGTCCACGGGCACCACTCCCCATACCTGCCTGTGTTCCGTGCTGACGGACAGTGGCATCACTTCTGTGTGACCTGGCAGCAGGAGAACGGAACCTGGGCCATCTATGCCGATGGGAAAAGGAGGGCATCTGCCAGTGGTTTGTGTGCTGCAGGACCGTCTGCCCCCCAGGCCATCTACGGCCAGGGGACCTTCATCATTGGGCAGGACCAAGATTCCCTGGGGGGCACCTTCAGGGCGAAGGAGTCCTTCAGTGGGAACATCACTGACTTGCACATCTGGCAGAAAGTCCTTGGCACGGAGCAGATTGAGCAGGTTCGGTCGTGCTGGGTTGCAGAGCAAGACCTTGTGTTTGGGTGGAGCTCAGACACCCTGGAGCTGGAGAGCACCGTTCAGACAGTGACCACACAGCTTCTTTGCCCAGGTAAGACTCACTGCCCTCGCTCAGCACACAGGGGCAGTCTGAGAAGCCAGTCCCATCCTTAGAGAGGGAATTTGGTGCAGTTCGTGGAATGAGGCTTCTCCTTGGGGAAGGAAAGCAGAGCTGGGCTGAATGTGCACAATTTACAAATTGTACTTGGAGTCACAGTCATCACAAAACCCTTGGTCACTGGAGAGCTCTGCAGTGCCCCTGGCACAGACAGCTGCTTGGATGTCCTGAGCCAATAATGGGATTTCTCTTCTACTGAGGGAGACAGCTTCCTTGGCAGGGATGTTGTTCTCCAGGGTTTGCAGTCAGTGCTTCATTGCTCTGCTGGGAGGGAGGAATTGGGCTCTCAGCCAGGCTGGACTGACAGTACTGATCAGTCGTGAACTCAGGACCTGGCACTGCCCTCTCCCAGTTCCCTCTGGAGAGGAGGTACCAGCTGGGAGCAGTTTCTGAGCCCAGTCCCTGCTCTGCTCTGGTTCTGGGGCCACCTGAAGAGCAGCCCACAGTGTCTGTCATACTGGGCTTTGTGGACTGCTGCAGGATATTGCTGTTGATACCCGCTGGAGATGGCATGTCCCTGGGAGACCCAGCCCTTCTGACTGTGTGTGTCTCCACAGGGCCTGTTGAGGAATGCCGAATTTTGGAAGTTGGCAGCAGTGGATTCAGTTATGCGTCTTGTTTGCAAACTTTGCCTTTCATCTGTCAGTACAGAAAGGGTAAAGCATCTGTTAGTTATTTGTTCATTACTTCCACCACACGCACTCCTGGAGGTCCAGGCTGGGGTGATGCCCAGAGTGGGGAAGGCCTCGTGCCTGCTCTGAAGGGATGACATGCAAACCCTGCTGTAGTTGGGACTTTGCTCCACTTGCCTATGCTCTGGCAGGAGGTTTTACTATTCCCCAGCTGAGCAGTGGTTGTAGACATTCCATGGCTTCTGGATGCAGTGCTGTAGAGTGCCTCCCAATCCAGGCATCTCCAGGCTCCTTGGCTGGGGGAATATGGGGGGAGGCAGAAAAGGAGTGTCAAACTGTCTGTCCAGATGGGATCTGGTGCTAGAAATAAAATACAGCTGTGAAGTCTCCTTGTCCTGCCTGTCCTGCAGGCGTAGCCACCATCTGAGGACCATTCCCCAGGCTTTGAACATGGCATGTGTTAACCGCACTGCTGGATACCACAGCAATGGTTATGCTTCTGGTTCTGTTCTGTTCTCAGATGCATACTGGCAACTGAAAAGAGCCCAGCTGGAGTCCAGCCACTCGCTCGGCAGCCACGTGAACACGCTTGCAGCGAGGACTGTGGTGAGTCCTGCAGCCCCAGCAGCGGCAGGTGACACCCAGAGCAGGGAGAAGCTGTTGGGGTGGACGTGCTGGCACCTACTGCTGTTTGAGGTCACTTTGCCAGCAGTTGTGCCTGTGACCTTTTCTGATCTGCTGTTGGAGATTGTGGCCAATACAGCTGTAACTCATGCTGTGACCAAACGAGCAAAGCATTGCTTCAGGTTACTCGTCCAGCTGAGGCTGGGAGCCTGGACAAGGGATCCCTTCCCAGGATATGCCTGGCTGGCCAGACGGGTGTCCTGATGCCAGCATGGGCATGAGGAGCATTGCCAAGGCACAGCTGATGGTCAGGCAGAGCCAGGGCTCTGCACTGAACTAAACCATCTTTTCCATGGCAGATTCCTGACAGCGTCTTCACAAGTGATGTCCAAGACATGAACCTCTCTGTGGCTCTTGGTGCTCTTGATGTCTTGGCAATGGTTCTGAGGGAAGGAGAAATGTCCATGCTGGAGCCCTCTGACCTCCTTGCAGTGCTTCAATTACTGAAGCAAGTTGCAGATATGGAAGTGCAGGAGGGAGATGACCTGGAGATGTTGGAGCAGTTGGGCCAGTATTACATGGAAGTGACTGAGTTAATCCTGGAAGAGCAGAATATTGGAACGTGGTCATCGGTCAGCCAGGTAATGGTGTCACCAGCAGTCTGAATGCCATGTGCTTATTTAATTATTTATTTCCATGTTGTTTTAAGGGCTTTTTATAAAGACCAGCAAGTTTCTGTCATTGCCAGCCTTGCCTCTTTGTTGAAGGAACTGGGAACATCCTGTAGGAAGAAATCACAGAAGAGCAAAGTCAGAGCCTTGAGTCCCAACTTCTCTTTTTTTCTTTCAAGGATCAAACATTTCAGAAAACCCTTGTGAGCTGTGGGAAGGGTGAGCTGGCAGTGCAGGTCCTGGTTTCCATTGCTCTCTCTGTGTGTGCAGGTCATCAGAGGGCCCATGGCTGTTGTTGAGCTCTGTGACAGAGTGCTGTCACTCTTAGTCCCACTGCTGACTGCAGAGAGGACAAGGATCACGATCCAGTACCGGAATGCTGGTGAGTAGCACTGCCAGAGCTGGGGGGGGTATCTCACCAGATCAGTCTCCCTGTCTGGTTCCCAGTCCCAAGTCCACTCCTGGCTCTTCTCCTCTGGCTCAACTCTACAGCCTGCTCCCCATTTCCCTGTGCAAAGTGTCACAGTGTGGGGGCACCTCTCACACTGTGGATTGCAGGAGGATTGTAAGAAACCTTTGGACATGGGAGAAACTGAGCCCAGATGCACATGGTTTGCACTGAGAGGGACCTGTCTGCTGCAGCTGTGGGTCTTGGCTGAGACTGTAGTGTCCTTGTGGTTCTTTGCTGTAGCAGTAGCTCTGGCAGAAGGCTGAACCCTGGTTCAGCACCTGATTTTATCCCTCCCCAGGGATGGAGGTGAGGGAGCTGGATCTGAGCGGGCAGGAGCTGAGCGGTGAGGCATACGTGGTCCAGACTCCTGAGAAGAGCAGGCATGACTTCATCAAAGTTCCTGCAGAAGAAATGGAAAGACTGAAAGCCAGAGGTTGGTTATGACACCAGAGCTTCCCTGGGTCTCCCCTTGGGGCTTCTGCAGCACCTTCCTTAATGGCACAGACTGTTCACCCTGACACGTGGTCTGGAGAAGGTGGGGAGGGGAAGCCCTTGGTGACAGGGAGATGGGCCGTGGGGGAGGAGTTATCTACAGCCCCTCTACAGACACATCTTGGAGCTAAGGTGTTCTGGCCTCCCATTATCACCCCCCAGATTAGGGCAGTGGTGCCCAGAGCTGCCTGTGTGCCTGTCCCTGCCCCCATGCTCTGTCCCTCCAGGTCTCCGCAGGGTCGTGGTGAAGAACCTGTGGTTTGGCTACGGGGCCCTGCAGCGCTGCCTGTCCGGCACGGCCGTGTCCCAGCACGCGGCTGCCTCCAACGGGGGATACAGGTGAGTGGAACAGACCCCCCCGTGGCCCAGGGCTGTCCTCAGCAGCATGGGAGAGCTCATTTCTAAGTCTGCATTGATCCTCTCAGTCCCTCGATTTTGGGGTCACCTCCACCCTGACCCATCCCAGCCCTGGTGCTAGGGCTGCCTGTGTGTGTCTGGATGCACTGTGGTACCTCCTGTGTGCCTCTGGTTCCCCTGGGGTTACCAGCTCTACTGGGGTGGCTGGGGACTGCTGCAGGGTCCCCTCTGACTGGGGCAGAAAGCATCTCTGGAGATGGTGGCGCTGGTGGCTCCCGGAGCGGCGGGAGCTCCGAACACTAGGTGGGGATGGCCACCCGCACATCCCCGCACACGGGGGAGCTGTGCCCAGCTGAACGGCTCGGGATGCTGCAGTGCCTGTCCGCAGGGGCACCTCCTGCACTGGGGGGGTTCTGTTTGCCGGGTATCCCAAGGTACATCGTGCCCCGTGTCCAGGCCCTTGGCTGGCGGCACTGACGCGCTCCAGCAGTGATCTGTCCTGTGTGATGTGAGATCCCGTTTGCTCAGCACGCCCTGTGGTTCCCGTGCCTGTGAGCGGCATCCTCTCCCTGGCAGGTACGTGAGCACTACAGTGGGCACTGGTGTGATCTCATCCACTCTGCTCGGCAACTCCCAGGAGATCAGCACGTCCGTGCACTACCACCTGCAGCACCGAGCCCAGGTACCCCGGGCCGGGGCTGTGCTCCACAGCCACCTCCAGCACCATGTCTGGGTACCCTGGGCAGGGGCTGTGCTCCTTAACCTCCTCCCAGCAGCCTGGCCTGGCTGTCCCCAGCCATGGCTCAGCACCCCAGATCTTTGGAACTGAAGGATGTCCCATGCCCAGGGCTCTCCCCCTGACTCCTGTGTCCCTGGGGAGGGGTTTGTTCTGTGCTGACAGAGCCTGTTACAGCCCAGTGAGTGAACTGCACCCATCTGTGTACAGCACATGTGTGACCTCTGTCCCCTCTCTGCCTGCAGGACCTGCCCGAAACACTGGTGTGGCCCATCTGTGCCTTCTGGAACTTCAGCCTCAGGTGCCTTGTTTCAGTTCAGGTCCTCAGATTTATGAGCTTTTATTTCCACTGGAAACCCTAACACCACACTATAAATGTAATGGTAGGAGTAGAGATCTGGAATTCTTTGCCTCCGTTGCGTGCTGACATCCTCTGTCTGCTGGAGCAAAGTGCTCTCCTGGGAAGATTTCCTTTGGAGAAGTCACTCACAAGAAAGTGACCTCTAATGAGGTACCTACAACTAAAATGGAAAGCCCTAGTTAATTATGATCGTTGCCTGTGACAAAGAAGAGTTGATCCAAGATCTATGGCCCAAAGACATGCAGGACTCCCAGCCTCATAAATCCTGCCTGGCACTGGGATGTGTTTTTGCTGAATGTCACCACAGTGAGAACACTGAGGCTGTGATATATTATGGATTGGTAATTAAATCATTCAAGAGCAAAAACCTCCTTACAGTCCCAGGCTTGTAACAAGCATGAATCAGTTTGGGGAGGGTGGGAAGAGGGTATTTTTGGAAGCAGCTGATCACTGTCCAAATAGTCCCACCAGTGCTGCCCTGACCCTGACCTTCCCGTGGTACTGGGGAGGCTCAGAGGGGCAGTGCTGCCAGTGGAGACAGAGCTAGCCTGCTCCCTGCCCCAAAAATTCAGATGGGGATCTTTGCTGGGTGGCTTGGACAGGCTGGCTTGTCCTGAGGATCCAGAGACTAGTGGCACTGCACAGGGTTTGTGGCAGACTGGGCTGGTGGATGTGGTTAGACATGCCTGGCCCAGTGATGCTCTCAGTGAATGGGCTGTACAGGGAGCTCTTCCCAGAGCTGTGCAATTGCTCAGGTTCTGTTTGAAGTTGTGATGGCTGAATTCTGCCTTTTAATTGACAAGTTGGCATTAGATCTGTTTTCCTTTGAGTGCCTGCTGGATAAGGCTAAGCTGCTGAGACACAGGATGAGTCAAAGGGAAGTCCATATTGAGACTTGTCTCTGATACCCTCATCTTCCTCCTTTCAACACCCCTTCTTCTGGGAGAATGAAATTCCCTTCATGCCTTGGCCCTCTGTGGAAGTGGGCGGTAATTTCTGTGTGTTCTCTCTGGTTTTGCTGCATGTTAGCCCAGATGCTGGTGGGATGTGGTCCACAGATGGCTGCTCTGTGGTGATGTCTCTCCAGGACTCCACTGCCTGTTTTTGCAACCACACCACGAATTTTGCCGTCCTGCTACAGGTGTATGAGATGCAGGTATGTGAGGAGCCTCTCTCTGCCCCCCGTGGGGTGGGTGCCAGGACTGAGAGCAGTCTGGTTAATTCAGGGGGCTTTGTGCCTTCTGTTGTTTCATGACTGGAGCAGATGACCACCAAGGAGGAGTTCACACTGCGGACCTTGACTTTAATTGGATGTGGAGTTTCCTTCTGTGCCTTGATAGTCACCTTCATTTTATTCTTGGTGGTTCGGTAAGAAAAGTCTGGGCACTTGTAGCCCTCTCTGTATTTTTTGCTTGATATTTTACTTCAGAGCCCTTGTCAACGGAGTGGTCGGAGAGGGGGTGCAGCCCCTGTTGTTTCTGTGGAGATGCTCATGTGAGCTGTGCACACAACTGGGTGCTCGCGGCAAGATTTTTATCAATAACAATGTTTACCATAAAAGCTGGTCTGCTAGAATTAATCTTTATAAAGTAAATGGAGCAAAGACTGTTTGCTTTATTGCCAACCATTCTGTGCCATGTGGCTAGCACGGAGATCTGCCTTGTGAGCACAGCAGTGGCTCCCTGCGGTCTTTGCAGCCAGTGGCAGTGGGATCACGGGTCAGCCGGGCAGGTCTGCACAGCCCAGCGAGGGCAGGGAGGACGAGGGCACGCGTTTGTTTGGCTGCAGCTCAGGGCTCCCTCTCTCCTTCCTCAGTGTCCCCAAGAGTGAACGAACAACCGTGCACAAGAACCTGATCTTTGCATTGGCTGCAGGAGAAGCTCTGTTCATGTTCAGTGAGTTGGCCAAGAGCAACCAGGTGAGCTCACCAGGAATGTCCTATCCAACCAGCAGGGCCAGGCCTGCTCCAGCATCACTGTCAGAGCAAACAGAAGTGTAAACCCTTTTATTAGTGTTTCATTAGGTACCTGTAACTGGCATCAGAACTGTGTCTCTGTGTGTATGTATATGTTGTGCAATCCGTCAGGAAACTCACCTCTTTTCTGACACGTCGTTTCTGACGGTGTGGTTTCTCTCCAGGTGCTGTGTTTCATGGTCACTGTCTTCCTGCACCTCTTTTTCATGGCAGCCTTCTCATGGATGCTGGTAGAGGGGCTTCTCCTCTGGAGCAAAGTGGTAGCAGTCAACATGAGCGAAGACAGGAGAATGAAGTTCTACTACATGACAGGCTGGGGTATCTGCACACTCCTCTGCCTTGGGTCCTCAGGAGAATGTTCTTTTTCTTTGTCTATTGAAGGTTTTAATAGGAGAGATTCCCAAATGTTTGATTTCATTTGGTATGAGAGCTGGATGACACTGCTCTGCAGAGGCTCTCTGGAGTTATGTGTCAAATTGCCAGTCTTAGAATGCAAGTTGAACAGCATTTCTGGTATTTTTCTAAATGCAAGAGTTCAATACAAAAAAGAAAAAGGAGGGGAGATTTATGTTACGTTCTTGTTCTTGGAGAGCATCTCTACTGTCTGCTAGTAATTAAAATATAAATACCTTCCTGACTAAGCACCCTTTAATCTGGGGGAGCCCTTTAAGGACATAGAATTCATTTGAACAAGCTGAGTTTTGTATCAGAGGAGCCTCTTGAGGTCCGTGCCCCTCACAGAGCACACGCCTAGTTGGGCACTGGGCAACCACTTCAAGTATTTTGGATTGTTTTATGTCTTTGATTGTCCATTTTGTTAAAAAAGCAATCTGAAGAGTAAATTGCTTTGGTCAGGACTCAGGACTTGGAGCGCTTTATACCTCAGAGAATGATGCTGACAGCTTGTAAATCTGGTCCTGCAGAGCCAGGACAGATTTCAGCTGCAGTGAATTGATGTTGCTCGTGGGGTTTCGGAGGCTCCTGCTGGAGCGTGTCTGGTCATGGGAGTTTTGAAGCAATTGTCTGGTGCACAGTGCCCTGGTGGAGCATCTCTGCTTTTCCTGGGGTTTAACTTGTGTTTGTTTCTGCAGGTCTTCCAGTCCTTATTGTGGGGGTGACCCTTGCAACTTCCTTTAACAAGTATGTGGCAGCAAACCGCTGCTGGCTGAACGCACAGACCAACGTCATCTGGGCCTTCGTGGGCCCTGCGCTCTTCATCCTGGCTGTAAGTGCCAAACCCTGCTGGAAAGAGGTGATTCCTTTGGATCTGGTTCTGGAAAAGCATTGCAGAGATGGGGGTGCCAGCACCTGCTCAGGGGCGCAGCTCACAGGGCTTGTGCCTGCTGCTTCTACAGGAAAAATGTTGTTATGCTTTGTACAGAATTCCAAAACACAAATAAATCTCTTTAACCAAAGCAGCTTTTTTGACAGGAAAAAGTGCTTGAAGAAAATTTTGCTGACCAGTTCTTGTGTTGGCTGTTCAATTAGGAATGCAGATAAATTTGTAGGTTGACCGTGACATTGCCTTAGCTAGAGGTCTGATTTTAATGTGAGAACATCTACATCCTTGAAGTAGTGTCAATACCTTTATACAAAACATAGCAGCAGGAAAAAGGACGATGTTGAAGAGGTCCAGGATAAACACTTAACAGGGAAGACGTTCTGTAGGAGAAGTTTTGGGATAAGTTTTCTAGGTTTCATACGTGTTTAAATAGCTCTGTGAAGTTTTTGATTCACTGCTTCCTTGGTACTGATACTTTTCTCCCGAAGTTCTGACACCAGCTCCCAGCAGAAGTCGTCTCACCTGCTGGAGCTGAGCCCCTGTGTGCAATGGCTCTTCCCTGGCAGGTGAACACCTTCGTGCTGCTCCGGGTGGTGATGGTGACTGTGTCCAGTGCTCGCAGGAGATCAAAGATGCTGACACCCAACAGCAGCCTGGAGAGCCAGATCGGAGCACAGATATGGTGAGCAGGGAAGGGGCTGCCCTGGGTGTGAAATACCTTAGGTAGTGACAGATATATGGAAGAAATTCTTCCCTGTGAGGCTGGTGAGGCCCTGGCACAGACTGCCCAGAGGAGCTTGGCCAAGTGAAAGGCTGTGAGCTGTGGGAGTCAGGGCAGAAGGGATTCCCTCCCCCAGGGTAACTGTGCCTCGCCCAAAGGCAGTTTGGCCGCTCTCGTGCCTGTGCCACTGAGAAGCCCAGCCAGCACCTTCAGCCTGGGAAACCCAGTGCTGGACTCCATCTGCCTCACACTCCTGAATCTCACCCCTTTGGGATGGGAGACCCTCGGCAGTGCAAGCCTGGCACTTGGTGGGTTGAAAGTAAGGCTGGTGGGGGTTACACACGCAGGGAAAGAGGCAGTGCAGACTTCTGTAATCAGTCAATATTGAGGGACCTCTAAAAAACTGCTGCTTGAGTCATTACTTTATCATCCCCTGTGAATCTTTATTGTTGTTTGCTGGCGCCGGATACTCCTGCTAGACACGCATTGTTCCCCTGTAGCATAAATAAATTTTCCCAAATTTACAGAACTACAAAGATAGGGCATTGCTGGAGGGCAGGGTGACATCCATATACAAATAAAACAAATACAGAAGCTCGCCTTGTAGCAGAAATTGGGGGGGAAATAGCTGTTTCCTCATGGCAAATGATGTCAAAGAGCTCCCTTCTTGCTAACTTGCAGTGATAAAACAAAAGCAGGGGGGCATGCTAGGGGCTGGGAGATGAAATGTTTGGTTTTTCCCATCTTAACTTATTTTCTTTGCAAAGGAATTTTTTCCATAGCTACTGTCTTGTTATTGTTTCATCTCTGAAATGTGCCCGGGTAACCCGGAGCTCTTCCTCCTGCCAGGGCCATGGCCAAGCCCGTCCTGGTGCTGCTGCCCGTGCTGGGGCTGACCTGGGTGTGTGGGGTCCTCGTCCACCTCAGCATCATTTGGGCCTATGTCTTCGTCGTTCTGAACTCCCTCCAGGTGAGTCCTGCACCAGGTGGGTCCCCAGCTCACAGCCAAGCAGGTGCCTGCACTTTCTTGTGCTTCAGAGGGCTGTACCTGGCCTCCTAATTGTCGGCTCTGAAGCCAGCCCAGCTTTCACAAACCTCTGTGCTATTTTGTCTGAGAAAACTCAGTTCATCCTCCCAAGATATGAAATACCACTCTGGACACCTTGTTCATCTAGTGGCTCTTCAGCACCAGTCTCTGCAGTGCCCTACTGATGCCACAGCTTTCCAGTTCAAATCTTGTTTCTCCTATTGTTTCTTCTTTCTGACATCAGCGTGGTTTCAAAATGGCAGTTACAAACCGACATGCTCATAGGGAACTTCATTAGAGTTTTTATTTGCCCTTTAATGGGTAATTAAAATGATACCTGCACACTCAAATGGAGCAGACGTCCCTCCTGCTGTTTGCCTCTGTGCTGCAGGACAGGGATGGGCCGAGGGTGCCAGCATCCCTGTTAGAGCAGGGCTGTTCATGGAGAGGATCTCAAAGGTCACGTCCAGCCACACTGTGCTTGGCTGCTGCTTAGATGGTGTGTGCTCTGGGATGAGTGTTTCCCATCTGGCTGCTGTTCAGACGTGCTGAGAGGTCGTGGCCCCAGAATGGTACGGGCAGAGCCACCTTCCCTTCACCTGGAGGTCAGCTTTACTGCAGGGAGGCCGGACAGGAACTAAGACTCAAGGGCTGAAAATCTTCACCCCTGAAGTCCGTGTTGTCTGCAGCCGTGCAGCTGCTTCCCTGGGATGCTCCCAGTGTTCAGTGAAGCTGCACTGGACATGGTGGGATGCAGGAGTGTTGGGTGGAACAGACTGAGGTGTCAGCTGGTGATCAGAGCTTCACATGGGGCATCTGGAAGTGTGAGGGCTCTGACTTGCAAGACCTTGGGTGAGTCATGTCATCTCCTTCTGCCTCTTTATTCTTTTTTTGGTAGCATCACCTGACTGCATTTTCAAGGCTCTTTGCTTCTCTCTGCTATGTGTCAGTCATGTTGTTAATGGGTTAGTGTTAATAGGGAATTCTGTAGGGCAGCAAGTAACCCTGGTGCATAAAGCAACACTTGATATTTACTTCAGGGTTAACTGTTTTCATCAAAAGACTTTAAAGCTTTAACCAGCCTGTGTGTGGTTAAGAGAGCAAAGCAAATTGTGTTAGTCCCAGCAGCCAGGAGCACTCAGTTCTGCACTGAGCTAGGACTGTTCCCAGGACCTCGGGAGAGCTAAAACTCATGATGACAAAACATCCTGGAACATGGGGTTTGTCACCTGTAATTCAAAGCATCGGCAGAAGCTTTGCAAAGCTCGAGAGAAGGCAGCTGTAGATGGAGCTAGAGAAACACTGAACATGGATTAACACCACAGAACACCACTGCTCCCAGCATGGTCCCAAGGGGAACATGGAGCTCTCTGCAGGCAGATGCTGGCAGCAGGGATCCAGGCAGAAAGGAGCACGGATGGGCTCAGTCCCACCCCTGGGGCTAAGGCTGTGCCCGAGGGTACCCCAGTGTCAGTCCTGCCTCTGGGCACTGGGTATTCAGGGTCCCTTGCCCAGTGCTTGATGACAAATCCTACTCCAGGGCATCAAAGTCAAGAGAGCAACTGGGCACTACCCTCCAAACCACTGGGATCAAAAGAGTTTTCCACCCGTGTCCCTGTTTTTCCTTTGGACTCAACAGGAATTGGCTCCTGCTGGAGCTTGCGCTCAGGGAGCAGCCGAGCTCACGGTGCTTCCCTCCGGCACACTTGGCCGGTTCCAGCGTAGCACTGGCCAGCTCTGCAAGGGTGAATGCAGGCGCTATCACCACGTGCACAAGTTGGGTGGCTGCTCAGGGATGCTCTGCCTGTGGCTGGCGCTGCTCCAGGGCCGGGTGCTGCTCACGCACATCCGTCGGCGCTCGGATGGGGTGTTCCAAGGCCAGACGAGGGCTGCCTCTCCGCAGCTTCTCTCCTAAGGATATCAGAAGGGTGGCAGGAGGCCTATCCTAATGGTAATTAAATAGAGCATCAGTTCTCCATGCCTCCTCATGCCGTGCTTGGGTTATTGAGCAGGAGAACTCCAGGCTCAGTGCCGTGTGGACAGGCACAACTCTGCTGTGCTCCTTTGCTTCTGTCCCTTCATTACCAAGTTCAGGTCAATCTGTAGATCACCCCAGAGGAGAAATGCTAGTGGGAAGCTGCGGAGTTAAAAGAAAGCCATCCCATTTCAGCCCCCTTGCTGACTGCCTTATGGATCCCCTGGAATTTCCTTTTAGGCCAGTGTGTTTCTTCACTCGAGTCCTGTGCAGTGGTTCTGCTGCTGGGGTTGTTTGTTTGTTTGCTTTCTGTTTGTCTGTCTTCAAGGCTACTCTGTGCGTCCAAACGAGACACGACAGCTCCTTCTCCAGCCAGGCAGTGAAGGAATCCAGCCAGGGACTGAGCAGCAACAGGGAGCCGGTGGTGCTGTGCCAGAGGGGGCTGCAGTGGCTGTCCCAAGGCTGGGGCCAGCCCCCACTTTGGAGGTGGGAGCACAGCACCCTGTAAAGCACCCAGTGCTGTTAAACAGCGTTGGTAATACCTGTTGGCTTCACTGGAACTTGGAGAGCTGGAAGGATGGTCCTGAGACTGGCTGAGGGCAGGGGCTTACAGAGCCACTCACCAGGAGGGTGGAGCAGGCGGTGCTGTTGTGCCCAGCTGAGGACGTGACTGCTGGACAGATGGGCGCCAGGCAGGAGCATCCATCCTGCTCTGAGGGTCCCAGCACGTGCTGTGCCTTCGCTGCAGGGCCAGGGCACGGTGGGCCTTGCTGGGAGAAGATGGCAGGCGGGTGGAAGTGTGGATGGGAGCAGAGGTAGGAGGGGGCTCCTCCAGAGCCGCATCTCCACTCCCGCCCGCTGCTGCAGCTGGGCCTCCTCTCCTTCCTTGCTCTCCTCCCAGCCGACCTCTCCGCTCCCCCCTCCCCACGCTCATCCAGAATGATTCTTTCAAGGAAGACCTGCCTTGGCAGCCTGGCCAGAAATCTGGTCTGGGGGAGTGACCGGCATCGCTGGCTGAAGGACAGGTCACGGCACGGTGCCAGGGGGCTGCTACCATTGTGCCTGCCAAGAGCTCGCAGATGAGAGCAAGGCTCATTGAAGACAAGATGAATTGCATCTCTTGCTGCAGCTGATTTATCTAGCTGCGATAACAAAACACCCCACAGATATAACATAAATCTGGTGGGCCAGATAGGGCTGCTTTAAGGCCAAAATTGTTGGTCTGGAGCTGTAATTAGCCCCAGGCTGTGGCCCCCAGGCAATGCTCACTGCAGCCCCAGCCTGGGCACTTTCCCTGAGCACATCCCGCCCTGGATCCAGACTGGGGCTGAGCATGTCATCGTTTGCTGGTCCCCGGTGTGTGAGAGGCACCACTGCTTTGGTGAGCAAGAAGGGTGGCTGGGACTGTGCTGCCGTAACCCTGGTGTGCCAGAGGGAAGGACTGTCCAGACTAGGCCTGAGCAAAACCTCTGGGTTTGGGTCAGGGGGTCTGGCTCATGCTGTGGTCTGTCACTGCAAGGGACAGAGGAACCATCCCATCGTGCTGCACGTGGTCTGTGGGAGGCTGGCTAGAGCCCCCCAGGGTCGGTGCTCGGCAGAAAGGGAGGTCTGCTTCCCAGATTTCAGTTCCCCTAGCAATTAATTCCTGGTGGTTTCTGTTTCTGAGAACAGGAGGTGTTTCCTGGGGGATTTCACATGCATGAGTGAACGGGAGTGTGGGAGAGCTTCGGGCTTGGGAAGTGGAGTGCCCGGTGAGAGATGCCCACTCCCCCCAGATGAAACGGGGGGAGGAAAAGGAAGAGGGGGTGCGGCAGGGACTGTCTCTGCTTTGGACCCTCTGTGAAGAGCCCGGTCTCAAGTGTGAAAGGCTGTCCCTGGCTGTTTGTGCCCACCATCTGTGCCAGCCTCACCCATTCCAGTGCTCACCAAACTCGTTTCCTCTATTGAAGGAGCACAAACCAGCTGTACATCTCTGACCCTTCCTCTGCTCTCTCCTTTCCAGGGCCTGTACATATTCCTGGTCTATGCACTCTATAACAGTGAGGTAAGAGGTGCCCCTGGCTGGGCTCAGTCTCTCATCACAGCAACAGTTTATTAGCAGTTCGGAGGTAGCTGGGTTTGTAGGAGTTGCAACAGGCAGCACAGCCCCGACTGTGCTTCTGGAAGAGTGGCTGCTTTTTCTCCATGACTTACTGGAGAATCTCTTGCTGTGATAGAGCTGCTCTGGCCCTCTCTAATGTCCTTGCTCTGTTCCAGGTGAGGAATGCCATCCAGAGGATGAAGGACAAAAAGAAGGCCCTCTCGTTCACAGTAAGTTGGAAGGAATCCCTGCTGCCCCTTCATCCATCGGGCACCCACTGGAGAAGGGTCCAGCTGTATCTTTGGTCTGGTTTGAGGAGATTATGTCGGAAAGAAGTCTTTTTTTAAACTTTTGTATCCCTTCTTCGCAGTCCTGTTGGACAGCACAGACCCAAAGATAATCTATCCCAATTAGGCAGCAGCCTGCTGTGCCAGGGTAGGGTGGGAGCCAAAGTCCACAGTGCTGATGAATCGATCGTTAAAGTTGGATCTGGGTCTAGTGAAGACTCATATTGCAATTTTCACTGTCCTATGTCTCTTCCCTGTGATTACAGAACTGCTCTCATCCCATCAACTACTTATCAAGTCCAAGAAATACAACCTCCTGGGAGACAGGGAAGCTGGGTCCTGCAGCTGAGAGTGCCCTGCCAAGCCCTGCACAGACAGACCCTCCAGTGAAGAATATCACCAGCAGAGGTAGGAGGATTGTCACTGTTAGCCCGGGCTGTGTGATGACACGCAGTAAAACGTTATTCCCCAGGCTTGAATTTTAGTGCCCGTTCCCTGGCACTGTGTTAACCCATTTGCACACTGTGTCTGTGTGAGCACTCGGGGTCTGGTGCTGCTGCTGCTGAAGGGTTCCTGGGGAAGGCAGGGTCCTCCTGCACGGGGGTCTCAGAGGGGTCAGGTCCCTGCAGGCTGGCTGGGCATGGGGTGGGGGCTTGTCGGCATGTTAGGCAGCATTGCATTCTCTTGAGGCAAAAATCCGTGTTTGTGTCTTACAATGAATTTTCTGCAGAAGGACAGGCAAAGGTGGCAGTGGGAAATAGGGGAAATGATTTTTTGTATTCTCCAACCAGTTTGTGGGTGCAATAGCACAGATGACCAGTTTGGTGCCTGTAAAGCATGACTATTTCTGGTCTCCAAACTTATTGTGCTGCTTCACCCCGTAGGAAATTTTGGAGCCAAAATTCCCGTGGGAATTTCATCAATTATGTCACCTGAGAGACCGGTATGTAATGTCTGTTATTCTTCCACCATCACCCTCAGACAGAGCACAGCAGTTACGTGGGGATGCCCCCTGAGCTGGGGCTGGCCTGGGCAGGGACAGGCAGCAGGGACAACAAGGGAGGGCACATTTCCAAGGCAGGAGAGGAGACAGCCCCAGAACAGCCGATTTCCAAAGCAAGAGCTCAGCCCTGAGCCGGTGGGGAACCAGCCCCGCTGCCATGTCGGGGGTGGTTATTGCAGGAACAGAAGGTGCCAGTGAATTTGAACCATGAAGCACCAAACTGAGGTTGGTATGGGTCAAGACAGGAGATTTTTTCCAGGGACAGCAAATTAAATCAGGCAGCAGGAGCTTGCTCTCCGTTCCCTGGGCAACTTGCATCTGTCCCAGGAGGGCAGGCTGGGTTGTGCTGCCTGCAGTGGGATGGAGAGCTCAACAAGGCATGGCCTAAAGCAGAAAACAATTTAAATTTGACTACTCTACTGCCACTTCCATCTCCCACTATTGAAATGATCATCAGTCCTTGTGCACTTGACATACAAGTGCTGTAATTTCCTCAGAATAAAATCCAACACTACTTTCATGAGTCTCTCACTGAAGGATCTCTCTTTCCCTCTCTAATATTTATCCTTTGAAAACCTGTGTCACATAGACAGCTCTTATTTATCCAATAGATAATACTTCTGTAGCTGGCATATCATTTTGAAGCCACTCAATAAAATCCATATTTCCATCTCTCATGATTTATATTGTGGCTAATGCTTTTCCTCCCCTCGTGCTGAACAACACCAGGACTTGGTAGCAGGTGATGCTTTTCCCAGCCAGCCAGGTGCTGACTGTGTGAACTGGGGCCAGGGCTAAGCTCCTGGCACCAGATGTGAGATGTGGGATGCAGGGATTAGACCAGGGGCCCGAGTTCCCCAAGGCAGGGGCCTTAGGAGACAGCAGATCTCCTAAATGCCAAGGCCGTGGCGTTTCTGAGCAGGCAAAGACAGAAAGTGCTTCCCTCCGTGTGAGGGTCACCGAGGGCTTTGCTGTATCTTTGCTGCATAAACATTGCATTTTTAATGTGCTTGTTTCCTTTTTGACTAACGCGGGTGCAGCAAGGGCCGAGGCTGATGTCGGTGCTGCGGCAGCTCCCGGTGCCCTGCGGTGTCGGTGCCAGCCCCGTGGTGCTGAGCTGGCGGTGGGAGGGTCCATCCCAGCCCCAGCCCCACCGCAGCGGTGGTGGGCACACTTGTGCCCCGCGTGGTGCCACCCCGTGCTGGGTGGGGGCTGCTTTCTGCCTGCACAGGGGCTGCTTTCAGTGCTCGCCAGTTATATAAGCCAGGGCTGTTTTTCCTGCTCCCCAGCTAAGTGAGTCATGGCACTCGCTGGAGGAGCCGCGGACTCAGAATGTCACTGGCAGCTGCACAATAGTTTGGATGAAGAGAAGAAGCTACTTAAAAACGTTTGAAAACACTTAAAATGACAAAACACTGAGCGAGTGAAGATACAAACACAGACGAGATGTTCTTCGTGTTTCAGCTTTTTTAAATGTTGTTTGGTGATCTTTGTTGTTGTTGGACTGGGAATAGGAATTTCACATCTCCCAGAGCATTAACCAGCCCCTAAGCACAGACTGTGCAGGCTCTTTCCACCACAGCACAGAGGGACAGAGCTCTCTCTCCTCCTTTCCTGGATTTTCCTGTGGTCTTCAGGATGGTGTCCAGCCTGGTGGATCACCACAGGGCTGGAAGGGTCCCTAGAGTGGGTGTGTGGAGTGGGGTGTCAGCTCACCACTGCTGAGAGGTGCAGCTCTGCCAGGGGCCTGTCCCTCGGGGACAGGGCTGAAGGCTGTGGTTCGCAGCTGCTGGTGGCTCAGGGGTGGGACAGAGCACTGGGTGCTGGGGAGCCCTGCCTGGGCCCCGGGCGTGTGGCGAGGGGCGACCAGCAGCCAAGCAATCAGACCTGCACCTTCTGCTAACACATGTTCTGCCCTCTTTCAGGCCGTAGAGCTGACAGCGTTCAAATCCTCAGGTAACATTTGCCTACATCATTTTCCGTAATTTTGGTTACTGCTGATGCTGGGTTGTGTGGTGGAGGGCTGCCCAGAGGGCAGCTGGTTCCTGCTCAGGCTTCAAGAGTTGTTATATGTCCAAAGTGCCCTGGTGGGTCCTCTCCTGGCCAGGCTGTTGGGATATCTGAGCAGATGAGGGACAGGTGGGGGAATATGGAGCCCCAGCAGCTCTGCCAGTGGCACTGCCTGTCCCGGCAGCGCTGCTGGCTCAGCTCACCTGGTTTCTCCCCATGTCTCTGCACCTTTCTTGCTGCCCATCTGTGCAGGGTGTCACTGCCCACTGGCTCCCTGGGCCCCTCTGTGCCAGCAGAGCTGCGGGTCACAGGCACCATGGGCGGCGGGGGGGCAGGGAGGACCTGCAGGTACCTGATGCTGAGCTCTCTGCCTGCAGCCCCCAGCACAGCCGCTCCTTGGGGTGCAGCAGGGACCTGCCCTTGCTGCTGGGCAGAACCTGGGCTGCTTCCAGGGGTGGCAGCAGCTCTTTGCTGCCCTGGGGTAGTTTAAACCAACAGCTGTGGCAGAAAGTGCTTGTGGGTCCTGGGAGTGCCATGATCCCAAGGAAGGGAAGCCAGGGAAGGTGGGGTGTTCAGACAGAGCTGGATTTATGAGCTTAAAAGCAGCCATTTAGCATCTTCTGTTTCAGGTTGTAGAAAGGCCAATGTCACCATGGAGGTGGGTAAAATTAAAACCAGAAATCCCTCCTAAGCCCCAGACCTCTGCTCGACAGGAGTGGTGGAGAGAGGCCAGCCAGCCACAGCTCCCTGCTGCCTCCTCAGCTTCCCAGCCTGGCTTTGGGCAAATCTGCAGCTCCTCAGGAGACAAATGGAGCATATTTAGCTTTATTTTCTTTACCAACAACTGCAGGGTACTCCCAGTGCTGCCAGTGCAGCCTCTGGATGGGGCCCCTCAGGGCAGACAGAGCAGTGAGGAATGATCATATTTTTTCTGCATTGTGATATTTTCTTTTGTCAAGGGAAGCAGTGCATTAGCACGTTTCTGATTTTGCTCCACATGAAGTGTCTAAGCAGGGCATCCTCAGACTATTTTCGAGACGATGCCACCCAGAAGCAGCACAGCTTTCCTCCTCCCAGTGGACACATGAGAAAGGCAGAAATGGTGGCATCCAGAAGTAGATGTGCTGCAGCATTTCGGGCATAGAAACAGGGTCTCAGACAGCGAGGCCTGCACCCAGCACATGCTTTTGTGCTCCAACCCACCCTCATCCACTCCTGGATATTTTATGACCGACATGTGTTATTAAACTCCAGCTGTGCAAATAGGTGGGTTGTTAAGTCTGGTGTTATTTTCTCAGGTAGGCCCTCAGTGCGTTTTTAAAGGCCCATGTCTGCCCAGAGGGTGATGGACACGCCGGGCTGTGCTCAGTCGCCGTGGCCGTGGCAGCAGCCGGGGTGTGCAGGGAGTGCTGTGCGCGGCCACCCCCACGAGCCCCCCGAGCGGCTGCTCCCACCTGGCCCCGGGGCCAGGGTGCCCGTGGCTGGGCGGTCCTTCAGCCCAGGGTGAACGAGAAGATCTTGAAGCAGAAGAGCTCTCCTCTGTGCACTTGTGCACGTGGAGCCGCGTGCGGCACAGCGCCGGTGCCGGCCACGCTGCGCTGCTCCGGGCTCAGCGACAAGTGCTTCCAGCCATTACAGCAGACAATAAAAGGCCGTGGCACCCAGCTGCAGGGGTGCCTGGGGGACTCCAGGGCAGCTCAGCCGCACACAGGCCTCTGCCTTTGCAGCTTGTTCACAGAGCAAGGTGCTGTGGAGATCTTGGGTAAGAGATGCCAGGGTCAGCAAACCCAAAACCAAGAGCTTGGTGATGAACAGGGACAGATCATTTCAGCTCAGACACCATCCCCTCTTCTAGTTGTCGTCTCCCACATAGTTTAATGAAAAGAGACGTATTTGCCCCAGGTATCTTTATTTCAACGTTGCCAAGCCACTCTGATGAGAATGGTGCTGCCAGTAGCAGGAGCTCTGGCAGAGCCCATCTGCCCCTCAGGGCGGTGGGGAGAGTTGGGGACAGTTCATGGGTCTGCTCACAATCTCCCAGGGAAGTTGTGCTGGATCTGGAATTGGGTCCAGCTCTTATGTGCTCCAGGGCCTCTGAGAGTTGTGGGCATGGCACTGGCTCCCAGCTCAAGAGATGGCCAGTGGGTCCATGGGGAGGTAGGAGATGGGATGGGTGAGGAAGAGGGTAGATAAAACCCTGGTAAATCCCGTGCTAGTTTCAGAACCATGGAAATGGGGAGTTTTGCAGCATGGTTGCGGCCAGAGGCAGGCATGGGCTTTCTCCTTCCCAGTATTTGGGCTCCCCCCACCAGGGCTCAGATCACACAACATTCTGCAGTAATGAGCTCCAGCCCAGCTGTACAGAGCTGCCCTGTGCAGCGAGTGCTGCCACCTTCATTGCACCCTTTTTGTGAGCAGGGGATGGCTGGGGGGGCTCACATATTTGCACAAACAATAAGTCCCGTCTTCCTTGTCTTGGCAAACAAGGGCTCCAAGAGGCTTCCACATCCTCCATCTCCTCAAGTGATGGCTGCTTTGTTTCCCCACGATAATTTCATTATTCTGTTTGAATACGTTTATATGTTGCTAAGCCACACATAGCAACATGGATCTTGTCTCCACGGCCCAGCCTTCCTCTGATCAATACTGAGTAATTCTGCAACTCTCACTGTATTGCGTTAAACAAGATTGGTTTGAGAATATAAGGAATCTAGGAGTCTTTGGGATTCAAAGCCAGGCAAACACCTGAGTGTCATGGGGAGAAATGCAGGGCCCCCCTATGCTGACCCTGCTGGGCTGCCCTGTGGTGGGATCACTGCTGGTGCCACAGTCCTTCCCAATGGGCAGCAGGTCCCCTGTGGAGGAGGTGCAGCCCTTGGGCCATCGGTGTTTCCTTCATGGCAGTGCTGGTATTTTCATTGAATCCCTTTTAAAGCTCATTCTCCCTCAGCAGTGGGTGTTGTGCTCAGGCTGGTGACTGAGCAGGGAAGAAGAAGTTTCTCCTACAGCCACGGCCCTGTGCATGGCTGCTGCTTTGGCTCCCTGCCATAAGGAATGTGTTACAGAGACCCCCAAAGGGGCAGAGGGCTCTCTGGGCAGGCAGAGCTGTACCAGTGACAGGCTGTGCCAGACCAGCACCACCCCTACCCACTGCTCTGTCCTGCCACAGATTTGGGCTGTGCTTTCTGCCAGTGTGCTGTGGGACCCCCCTGGTGCTCCCAACAGCCCTGGGAGGACCCCTGCCCTCCCTCTGCTGCCAGCACAGCTGAGACTGTCTCTCTTTCGCTTTAGGTTTCTGAGAAGTTTCTGGGTAATGAGCCTACAACACCGATGGTTTTCCAACAGTTGGGAAGGACGGCAGGTCGGAGGAACTGGCTTCCCCTGGAGGGCTGTCCCTGCTACCCTGCACTTCTCCCCAGCAGCGTGCGCAGGTGAAACCGAGGCAGGACTGGGGTACTGTGGGGTCTCATGGGATTTCATCTGCTGCTGCTGACGGCCCTACTCCTCTCCTGGGCATGCAGCCAACAGCAGGTACTCGTGCTGGGGGCCCCTGTGGCTCGTGCAGCCTCTGCCGGGGCAGCCAAGTCTGGCCTGCGGCAGTGCCCCATGTCACTGTCACCACTGGCAGCCCTGGCAGCGTGGTTGTGTACACTTGTGTGATGCCAACAGGGCTCATTTAGCCTGGGGCACCTGGAGCAGTAGGATGGGAACAAGCCCAGCTTTGCCCGTGGCAGCCGTGCCCATGCTTGTGCACACCACTGTGCCGGGGCAGGGCTGGGGATGGGCTGCATAGGAAGCAGATGCACTAGGGAAGCCAGCAGCTGGCTCCAAGCCTTTTCTAAACCAGCTGACATCAATAGCATCTTCTGCTGTTTATGACAAAAACGCCCTCCCTGCTCCCGCCTGGGCTCCTGCCTGGCTGGTGTGGCCCCTCGCCAGCTGGGTTCTATTTTCCCTCCCTGTTCTCCTGTTACCTCTGTAGTGTTTAGAGCACAGACAACGTGGTGGGTTTTTGTTGATTATGACGACAGTAAATGCTGATTTTAAAGACAACCTTCTCTCCTTGTTGCACTGTGTCCAAGGGAAGGGGCTCATGCAGTGGCTCTGTGTAGCTGAGCACAGCCGAAGGGGTTTGGCCACAGTGCAAGGACCAGGGCACTGCCCACTCCGCTGTGCCCTCTCCTGCGTTCTCCATGTTCCCGAATCCCAGCACAGCATGTGCTGCCCAGCCTGTATTGACGTGTTGGGCTCTGCAGCCCTAGAGCCGCCCTGTGCTGGGCAGGGGCGGGAGTGGTGTGTGAACTGTCACTGAGCTGGGCTGGAGTCAGCCAAGCACCTCCAGCTGCCGGGGTCAGGGAGGGGTGGGCCTTAGGGCACCCCCAGCACTGAAATCTTACAGACAGTCACCACGTCTATGTCAGAGTCTGTGGCAGAGCTCTGTGCTTTGCCATGGCTTTGCTCCCTGCCATGGTGTGTGCCACGCCAGGGGCCGTGGTAACCACCAAGAGCTACATGAGCAACCCAAGTCTAAGATAATTGCCCATAAATGTTGTCGTTTGTGAGCTCACTTGAAAAACACACTCAGAGTCACTATGGCAGTTCCCTGCAGCACCTTTTACCAGACCTCGAGGCACCAATGCCTTGAATCCCACAGCAGCAGTGGCCCCGTCCTGCAGCCACAGTGTCCCGGTCCCACAGAGGCAGGCAGCACCACAGGAGTGGGCACCGGGGGCCAAGCACTGCTCCTCTGCCCATGGGGAGCTGCGGAAACACCAACCAGGAGGGGTAGAAAGCCAGTCAAAAAAGACAAAGTTTGCCTTTTTAAATGAACTGCAAAATTTATTACAGTGGTTTGCTCCTGACAAGGAAGTTGGTAACCTCCTGCCTGGGAAGGAAGGGGGAGTAGTAGGGAAGGGGAGGGATGAGAGGGAGAAAAGGATGTGAGAGACAGAGAGAGAGAGACACTTAAGGACACTTCTCATTTTCTGAAAATAAAACATCTTTACCTCCCAAACCATTTTCTCCAGTTCTTTAAGTTCACAAAAAGAAGGTGAAACCAAACCACAGACTTCAGGAGGAAAATGCACAAACGTGTTAAAGCAGAGACAAACATACTCTTCTGCGTCTAACAAGCTCCACAAACCACGCGGCTCCGGGCGCAGCCTCTGTGGCTCCTCAAGGCACCGGCTCTGCAGAGCCACGGCGGGCGATGGCCCCTCGGGCAGGGAGACCACCCGCCCTGGGGAGCAAACCTGGCCGGCCCCGCGGAGCCGGGGGTCGGGCCGGGGCAGGGGCTGCCCGGTGGGGCAGAGGAGAGGAGAGGAGAGGAGAGCGTGGCTGAGATCGAGAGAAAGCAGCAGTGAGAGTCTGGCACGTCCCAGCTCGGGGGGCTGCCGCCCCCAGTGCTCCCAGTCCTGTTTGTGAGCCCCTGTCCCGTGATGGGAGAGGAACAGAGAGCTCTTTGCCTGTGGCTTCGGCACAACATTTGCTGTCCCCTGGGAACACGGCAGACCACAAGAGGGGGTGTGGGGGCCCAACATGAAGTGCAGGAAAATCCTTATTCTTCCCTACCCATGCAGTTGGACCGGTAAGTGCAGGCAGGGGGCTGCAGAGCGACCCAGGTTTCCCCAAGCTCCTGGGCACGTGCCTGCACCTCCCTCCTGCCTGGCTGCTCTGCCACCGTCACCTGTGGGCAGGACAGAGCTGTGCTGCCCGTGGACAGCTGGGGGCTCTGGGCACTGCGGCTGCCACAGCCTGCAAAGCCACAGCTGCTGGCTCCAGCTCCAGCAGGCGCTGGGAAAATGAACCTCAGCTGAGGACTCAGCGCTACCCACTCCTGCCTGCCCTCGCTTTGTGGGGGCAGCGGTGGGACACAGCATGTGCACCTTGGGGTCATAGGACTGAATAGGGCCAACCCCTCCAGCCCAGCCCCAGCGCTCTGTGTGGCTCCTCCGTGTGCTCCCCCAGTGCCTGGAGACACCTCAGCTGCCACAAAACCACAGCGTGGAGGGGGCTCACCTCACTTCTCCCCTGCCCTGTGCACGAGGGGCCCTGAGACATGGGGCAGGGTCAGGAAGGTGAAGAAACAGCTGGTAGGGGGAGCAGGAGAGGAGCAGAAATAGGAGAAAAGCCGGGATAGGCTTACCCTTCCTTGGTGCTGCTGAGCCCGCTCTGCCAGTGACAGGCTCAGGCACCAGGCGTGCAGGGGAGCTGGGGCAGCGCTGTCAGCGGGGCAGGTCAGCAGCCGAGCCCACAGCCCTGCAGCCTCAACCGTCCTTGCTGTGTATTATACCACCTGGGACGTTTCCAATAGCAGAGGTTAAATAGCATCACTGAGGAAGGCAGGGTGGAAGGCAGCCAGCCCCGGGCACCCATCCTGCCCCTGCCACGCTGCTGGCGGCACTGGGGCTGCGCCGCGTCGTGCTGGCGGCCACACTCAAGTCCGCTTGGCATGCAGCATCTCGATGAGGAGGTTGTTGCAGGGCACCTCCCCGCTCAGGTGCTTGTGGTACAGGTACTCCTCTGCCTGCATGCTCAGCGCCCGGACCTCCGCCAGCCACAGCAGCAGCTGGCGAAACTTGTCCGTGGAGTGGGGGTAGTGACACGCCGTGTACTCCAGCAGCGCCGCATTGGCCTTCTCCTGGGCATCCTTGGCCAGCGTGTGGTTCTCCAGATACTTCACATCTGCAAGGAGGAGGAGGAGGAGGAGGATGAAATGGTGCCAAACTCATGTGCCTGCCCCATCCATGCCATGCTGTGCTGGGTGAGCCAGGAGGGACCCACACTCCTGGGTCAATGCTCCTTGTGCAGCAAAAGACAGTGCAGAAGGATTCTCATCCACCATCCCTGTCCAGCCATGGGCTCCCTGTCCCTCCTGTGCCTCCCAAGTCTCCCCTGATGCTGAAGACAGACTCCAAACCCCCTGGCAGCAGGACTGGTGTCCCCCTGCCCTCACTGCCCAGGAAGAGACAAAGCCAGAAGGTGCTGCCAGCTGTGTTCACACACCGGGAGCCGCTGCCATCAGCCCCCTCTAATTCCTGAAGGTCAAGGAAGCGGCTGAATTAATTCCCTGATAAACCTGGTCTTTCCAATGTGGTAACCAGGCTCACCAGCCTAGAAACCCTAATCCTCCACGCCTCACCAGGGCTGAAGGAGCTTCCCATAATCCCACTGCCAGCTCTGCTGCCAGCAGGGTGGGAAGCAGCACAGCAGGCAGTGCACCAATGTACAGGCAGGGTCTGGCAGCAAGAGGCTGCTGCAGTCCTGAAGGCAGAGCTGCAGGAGCTGGGGCAGGCACAGCCCCAGGGCAAGGGGGTCTCCTGTGACTGCAGAGACAACCCATGCTCACGGGCTGGGGTTTCTCCAGGCTTTTGGGGTGCCCTGAGCTGGGGTTTGCTCTCCAAGGATGCTGCCTCAGCACTCAGGTTGCTGGGAGTGCTCTGTGGTGAAGGGTTGACTTCCAATCAGTGGAACACCTTAACTGGCCCTGCACAAGGATTTCGGTGGCTTTAGGGAACCGGTGCCGTGTCTTGCCCCATCACCACCTACAGCTACACACAGCAATGGTACCAGACCTGCCCAACAGCGACCTTGCTGCCAACCCTGGCCCGAGCCCAGCTGGGGCAAGAAGATTTAATGGATTTCCTGTGCAGCATGAGGAGCCCAGCAGTGCTGCCTCAGTCACAGCCCCACCGAGTCTGCTGCTCCTGGCCCACAGATGCTGATGCACGGCCAGATTCAGGGAAACAGGGCAATATGGGCATGGGTTCTGGCCAAGGCAGCTGAGAGTTTGGGGGCTATTTCTGGTTTTCATCCCAAAAAGGTGGGGAGCCAAACGTGGCTGCACCCAGAGGGCTGAGGAACATTTGGAAGAGCAAAACACAGTGCTGGTGATGAAGGTGCCTGAGCAGGAGGGGACAGGACCCCTGAGCCACTGGGTGTCTGTAGCCCACCACCACCACCCGGCCCCACAGGGCTCCCTCGAAGGGACCGTGGCACCCCAGGCTGCTGCAGCCCAGCAAAGCCAGGAGCCCCCAGGGGTCAGGGGCTGGGGAGCAGAGGTGCAGTTGGGGGGACTGCAGAACCCCCAGGGAGCAGAGGCAGAGCCGGGGGGCTGTGACCCCCCAGGAGCCCCAGCCTCCAGCCATGTCCACGGCCAGGATGGGCCCTGTGGGTGCAGGCACAAAGGGCACAGGTTGCACTTTATCAGATCACCCTTCCCTTTTCACTGGGCGGCACATTTGCTCCTATTGTCTCCTCCTACCCGGGTTCTTGTTACGAAATCTCTTTATCTGCATAAGGTTATTGTGCATGTCATTAAAAAAAAAGAAGTTATATTGATAAATGTCAAATCTATCCCCTGAGTTGGTTCAACAATAGCTAGTTCTACTCGATGAACTCACCTGGTTCTCTGAAAGACCCTATTCACTGTTTAATTGAATATTTGAATAATCTTTTCATTCCTGCAAGGAATAAAGAATGTTGTCCAAATAACATTGACTCACTTCATTTAGAGACACTGCAGCAGTTGCAAAGACTGTCCTGTGACAAAGCCTCCCATCACACATACAGATATGCCTGGGATTATTTCTATGCCCTCAAGTGTTCTTCCTATTCACAGCTCCTTTTGTTTGGGAGAAGCTGCTGATAAATTGCAAACGCTTAAGGGAATGTGGGCTATAAAAGCCTCTCTTCCTCCCCTCCCCAAGAGTAGCTGCTTCATGAATGTAAGTCATGAAATCGAATGATAGGTCAATCCATTAAGGCTCTATTAAGCCCTTCTGTAGAACAAAGCTAACCTGTGCCGTCCTCATAAATATTGCTATTTTGAGAAGCCCTAATTTTAATTAAATCTCTTTACCTGCTCAGGAGAGAAATCTATTTAGAACTCAAATGGCAGCTCTTGTGAGCAGGGCTTGGCTTTGACTGTGCTGTGGCAGAGTGGTAAATGTGGAAATTCTCTTGTTAAAGGCAATTACATCCTGCACATAATACACAGTCCCGTCCTCTACAGCTGAGCCTGCGAAGGGCAAATTACTCCAAGTGAGCTCTGCAATATGGAGAGAAAAAGTTGCATTTGGGGCAAAATGATGTATGGGAAAACACAGCTATTGGATTCCACTCCCTTTCTGAAAGCCACTGCTCCAGGGAAACCATCAGGGTGGACGCTGTTCCTGCTCCCCGTGCCACGCCGAGGGGGCGAGAGGGGACACAAGGCAGCACGGTGGGGACCCGGCTCTGCTGGTGCTGAACCTTCGGGGCAGTGGCCGAGGAAGGTCCTGGCTCAGGGTACGAGCCCCCCCAGCTCCTTCATTTCCCAGCCCAAGCACTGTTTGTGCCCCACCTTATCACTGTTTGAGCAGGGAATTATCACATCTCGTTTCTCTGGATTTCAAAACAGTTCCAGAGGAAAGGAACACTGAGGGAGGAGATGCTGCAGGTGCAGAGGGATGGCAGCGCAGCTCCCACCCCTGGTCCCTAGATAGGACCTCATGGATGGAGAAGTGCAAGCACAGACTAAGGCACTGGGGAAGGGGCAGGGATGGGCTGGGATAGGGACAAGGACGGAGATGGAAACAGGTCTGCCACAAGCTGGGCTCATCATCCCAGATCAGCACTCCGCAGCTTCCCTGGGGAAATGCCGGTTCCCATCCCGTCCTGTGGGTGCAGTTATCAGCCACTGAGGAGGCGTGGGAAGGGAGGCAGCCACGGTGGCAGAGCTGTGAGCCAAGAGCATGGCAGCCACATGAGCCCCACGCAGGCCTCACGCCAGGAGGGGAGAGCTGCCACCGAGGGGAAGGTGCCAGCACCTATGGTGATGGCAGTTGGGCATCCTTGGGGTCCCTGTGGGGCTCAGCACCACCCACAGCTGCATTGCCCTGCCCAGGGCTGAGATCCCTCTGATGGGACTACACTGGGCACCCCTGCCTCGGGGGGAAGCCTGCAGGGAATGGAGGCACATCCCTGGCTGCAGTGTAAGTGCAGAGGCTCCCTGCAGTGTGGGCAGCATGGCCAGTGTGGGAGAGGGGTGGGAGTGGGGCCAGAGTGGGGCAGGAGCAGCGTAGGAGCAGGGCAGGATCAGAGCTGAGCCGCCGTGCCACCCCAGGGATGTTTCCGGCTCTGCCAACAGCGCCTGCAGCTCGGTGTTATTTAGTCTGGGTGAGGTGGGAGGGTGTGAACCCACCGCCTGGGCCCGGCCGCAGGCTCCGGGCTGAGCCTAATCAGGAGCACACGAGCCCTGTCCCACTGCGGCGCACGGGCCCTCTGACGCAAATCCCGGGAGATACGGCCGGCTCGGCCCGCGGCCGCCCCTGTCAACACGCCTGTTTTGCCGCAGCCTTATCTGTAGTTGTTTCCCTGCCTGGCCTGATGGGCAAGTGACCAAAACAGGCCCCACTTGGCCAACAGGATGGCAGTGTCCCCTGCAGCTGGAGCAGAGCCCAGCCCGCGGCAGGAGACCTTTTGGACCCCTGGTGGGGGGGGAAAGGCAGGTCCCAGCCGTGGTTCCTGGCTCCTCATTAAAAGCCCCTTCATCACACAGCTGGACCCTGGGATGTGCGTGCTCCCCCCAGGACCCTGCGCCCCAGCACGGCCATCACCCCTGAGAGTGAGCCCCTCGTCCCAGTGCCCCCCGCAGCAGTGCTTACCAAGGCTGAAGAGGATGAGGAACTTGAGGCAGACAAATTCGTGCCGGTCCACCTGGAGCGAGTGCAAGTGCAGGACGAGCTCCTGCGCCCGCAGCACCAGTGTGTTCAGGATGGAGCCGGCCTGGGCTGCGATAGTCGACATGTCCACCTGCGAGGATCGGGACGGCGTCAGCTTTGGCAGCCCCAGCCCCCCATAACCTGCTGCAGGGAACCCCACACAGGGCAAGAGCTGGGAACCAGCCCCGAGTGCCCACTGAGAATTAGGGGTGTCAAACAAAAGGCTAATGGGTGAAATGGGAACCTCATTTAAAACAGGAGGGCTCTTCATAGGGTGCTGATATTGTAGGCACCCCATCTCCAAAAGCCACCCCTAGGGAAGGAAGGGGCCCCTCTTCACATCCCACCACTGAGAGTACAGGTAGGGCTGTTGATCCTTCCATACAAAATAATTTTCTCCAGAACCAGGAGCTGTGTGGCGGGATGGGATGGGATGGGACGGGATGGGATGGGACCTTCTGCACAAAGAGACCCATAGGGTAGCAAACCAACCCGTCTGCCCTATGCCTGGTTGGCTACACTGGGCCAGAAGTAAGAAAAAATTCACCCCATGCCTGCAGCCAGCCCCCACCCCTCCAGAGCACAGTCCCCCTGGCCATTGCTCACCTCCTGGCCGGTGACCAGCAGCACGCTGTGCTCCTTGCCATGCTGCAGCTGCCGGTAGACATGGTCAAACACCAGCAGCTCACTCCAGCAGTTCTGCAGCAGCTTCATTTGATCACCCACCTGAAAGGGAGCGGGAGCAGCACGGCTGACACCCACCACACTGCACTGCACAGCACCCACCCTGCACCTGGCACACATCCCATGGCAGGGGGGCCCCTGGGATGAGCAGGGAGAGCTGGAGCTGCATCCCAGAAAGGGGGACCCTGAGCAGGAGGAGAGGAGAGGGGCAGGTGGCTGTGCAGAGCTGGCTTCAAAGCAGCTCAGTGTTTCAGTGGCTCTTGCTGGCTCTTATCAGCACTGGTTTTCACCCGCCAGGCACAACCTCCCCGAATTGCACACAAATTTTAACAAAATGACTGCTGGAGGGACGTGCAGCAGCTGCACAAAGGGCCCGTGTGTCCAGGCAGTCCCTCTGGATACTTTTAAACGAAAGAAGACAGTGCCCATCCTGGCCTCCCCGCCAGGGATGGGGGGTTTAGGGGGGCAGCAGGGCTGTGGGGGAGCCAGGGCATCGCTGTGCCCTGCAGCTGCCAGCCCAGCCCCTGCCCACGCACCACCACGCGTGGTCACGTGCATGCTCACACTTGTGCTGTGTGTACGTGCAGGCACCGGCCCAAAGCAACACCTGGGACTGTTCCTGTGAGGAGCTCGAGCCAGGACACAAGCTGGAAGGGTCCCCAAAGGTCCTGCAGGGTGCCAGGGACTGCAGGCAGCACCAGTGACTGGCAGGATGAGCTGCCAGAGCCAACGGCTGCATTTGGCAGAACTAAGAGCTCTGCCAGGCCCCTGTACCCAGAGTCATGTCAGAACACAGGGCACACTCCTGTCCCGGCACAGGGAGCTCAGCTGCCTTCCCACCACCCCACTGAGAACCACCACGGGCCACCACCTTCATCCCTCAGCACTGCTCTTCTCCAGACCCCAGCTCCTTTCCACAGAGAGCTGAACTCCTGTCCTGCCTGGACCCCCCCTTTCCTGCAGGGCTGGCGTAGGGAAAGGGCTGGGATTACGGTACTACCTCCCTGCGGAGCAAATCCAGTGCCAGCCGCTGAGCTCTGCAGGGCCATTGTGCTCCCCCTTTAATAGAGGGAAGACAGATGCAGCATCACAGGGCTGGATAATGCCCTCGTTTTGCTGAAGAGGCTGCAATAAACCGGCGCTGGGAGATTGCAAAAGGAATAGAAGCCAGATGAGAAAGAGCTTTATGGTCTCAGAGCCTCAGAGCTGGCGCTCCCCGCGAGCCGCCGGGATTTGTTTCTCAAGTGCGGTGGGTGGTCGGAGCGGGTCCTGCGGCAGCGCGGGGAGGGAGATGGGGTGGGAAGGCAGCGAGGAGGCAGGGGCTGCAGCACCCGCTCCTCCTGGCACAAACCCCGCTGCAGGGAGGGCAGGGGGCACGGTGGGGCTGCCGCTGCCCCGTCGCCCAGACCAGCGAGGGAGCCGCGGTCTGTGGCCCAGCAGCTCAGGCTGTGAGGCTCCTGTTCAGCTGCCGAACAAAGACCTGCGGAAAAGCTCATTCTGCACCAGAACAGAACGGAGATTTTCTGCATCCGTGGTGACCTCTTCCCCGAGGCTCGTGGCCCTGGCAGGGCGCTGGGGTCCCGGTGCACAGCTCTCTGCCAGCCCAGCTGCACACTCCCGCACCGCGCCGAGCACCTCCGCTCCGGCTGAGCCGGGGCGTTGTTTTGGAAGCTCCTTCCTGTGCCTCATTCCTGAGTGAGATGAGCTCCAGAAGGGACAGACGGAAGGTTTTGCCTTGAAAAAAGTTCTAAAAAGATTTAGCTTTTCCGAAAGAAAGCACTTCAACAATTTTTTAAATCTTTTTTCCTTTAAAAATTCCTGATTGGCTCCTGCCAAACTCTTTGAGGGGGTTCTGCTCTTTCCCTGCAGCCCCTCAGCAGCACATTTCACCCTGTGTGGCTGCTGCATGGCTGTTCCCTTGCCAGCACACTCCGGTGTGCCTTGGTGTTCCCTGGGAGAGTCGCAGTGCACCAGAGCCACACGGCCATGGCGTGGGGGCTGACGTGGTTGGGAGCATGGCAGGGTGGGCTGGGGGCTCAGTGGGCCGGTCAGGGCTGCGGGCCATAGAGAGGTCCCCAGCTCCAAGCTGGATGTCCCCGTGCCCCAGGCTGGGTGGCAGTGGGCAAGCCCCATGGCCCCACCGTGGCTCTGCTGCAGGGGGCTCTGCCCAGGAGTCACCTGGCTGCCCCCCACACTGGCCTGTTCTCCCCGGAGCAGAGGGCTGCTAATGGAGGGGCACTCAGAGGCAATCAACCCTCCCAGCGAGGCGGCAGCACACAGCTCCCCGTTAAAAGTTAAGCAAAGGATCTTCCTCTTTTAATGTCAAGGCTTTTCCACGGAGTGCTTTGTCAAGGGCCTAATGCAAGCTGTCTTTGAGAGGCAATTTTTACCTTTTTTTTAAAGCAAGCATTTAACCCATTCACAAAACAGGCTGCAAACAGCCTCCCTCCCCCCCCCACCCAAGCAGGGAGAGCAATCCCCTGTCACGGGGGCTGCTGATGGGCTGTGACCTACAGAAAATGCAATTCCCTGTGGGAAAGGGACTGGGATGGCGCCAGAGGGGAGGGAGGGTGTGCAGAGTCAGGGATGATGCTGCCCCGGCAAGGGCTGCAGGACCTGCATATGGATGTAGTTTCAAACTCCTACAACCCTCCCTGTGGGTTCATAGCTGAGAGGTGAGGAAGCCCCTGGGAGTGCTGGGGCTCCCAAAATGCTCCCAGGCCACATGGGGATAGTGCAGCCCCACTGTGCTCACTGCTCCCTGCACAGCTGGCTCAGGGCATCACCCACCTTGGGTACCACTGCTGCCCTCCAGCATCTCTGTCAGGAAGCATAGTGACCATCGGCAGTCCCACTTTGACAGGAAGCCCTGAGCGGGTCCCAGGGCATCAATCCCCAGGCACGGGCACAAGGAGTGCTCGGATGTCCCCGACCTGCCTCCTACCCACAGATGCTCCACCCAGATCTCAGGAGCAGGATTTGTCCCACAGCCCTGACACAGGTGTAGGACACACATCAGTGCCCTGAGCTGCAGCCCCAGCAATTACTGGGTGTGAGCAGGACCCAACACCTCAGCTACTGAGAAGTGCGAAAGTGGATCGGTGTCCACCAGCCACCTGCAATCGAAACCTCACAGTCCAAGGTGTTAATGGTGAATGCATGTCCCCATCCCCCTGCCCAGATACCACGACGATGGGCAACTTAAAGCAAAAAAACACCAAAACCAGTGTAGCAAGACCAGAATCTCGTCTCCCAGCTGGCTCCCATGCTGCTGTGGCCCAGGCTGCACAAGCACCATGGCTCTGCAGGCAGGGCTGTGCTGGCCAGGACACCATAGGCAGGGGAAGTGTCACATTTCCCCCAGTGCATGGGATGCTAAACATTGCTGCAGCATCCACGACCAGAAGGAGATTTTAAATCTGCCAAAAACGCTCTGGCCATTGGCCAGGAGATGGGGTCAAGATGACCCACACATGCTAAAGGCAGAGAAGCAACTGACTGCAAATAGGCTTCGTCGTGGCGCTGAGATCTCTGACGAGGACCGAGGGAGAGCAGCCCAGCAGACAGACCCAGCGACCGCAGGGACCCCTTGGTCCGTGGGAACGGTGCTGCCCTCAGCATCCCCCATCACTGGTGCGTGCCTGTGGGTGGAAGGGTGGTTTGCCCCAGTCCCTTGGCATGAAGGGGCCGAGGAGGGGGTCAGCATCATCCCATCACCCTGTGGCTGTGCTGTGCCCCTCTAGCAGCACAGGGACCCTCTGCACACACAGCCCAGCCTGGCCTTCGGGCTGAAACCGTGGCAATTTGTTTAACATTCCTGGCTGCTCATCCCAATCTAAAGGTCACTGCAACCCTGTGTGCACAATATTGATATGTAGGTACGGCAGTGACACCTACATAAACCAGGCTGTGCAAGACATGTGCATAAACCACTCCAAAACCAGACAGAATGTGAGTGTGCAAGAGCACATATGTGTGTGCGTGCACATCTCTCTGTCTGTCTCTCTCCATATATATATAAAAAAATTACATCTGAAAGGACAAAGTTGCCTGAGACTCACGACCCAACAAAATATATTTCACCCCTGGCCCATATTTTTCTTCCTGAAGAGATGCTGCAAATCTTCCCTCAGTCCTGACACATCTCATCTAGACTCAGTTAAAGTTCGTATTTATGGGCGTCAGCGCTGACCTCTTCCACCTCCGCCCGCGCGGCCTCGCGCCGCGGCTGCCTGGCCGGCCCTCGATAAACAAGCGGGCCCCCAAATCCCCCTCTGCCGCGCAGCGTTATTAGTCTTGCCTCCGAAGGCCAGCGCAGTCCGTAATTCTCCTCCTGGTGACACGAGATGAGCGCCGCGACATCAGTCTCCCGGCGGATTGGCATGGGGACCCTCGTTTGTCAGTGGCAGACTGACAGAATTACTGGCCCTTAAATGAAACGATATATCTGGGAAGTTAAATCTGTTTTCAATCTGACTGCCCTGCGCCTGCGGGTGGACGTGGCGTGTGAGCCGATGTCAAGAGGCCATTACCCCATCGCCTCCCCCTCCCCTGGGCACGGCAGTGGAGCTGGGCGGCCTCTCCCCAGCATCTCCCAGTCCAGCCACCCCGTGAGGAGGAGAGGGCAAAGTACACTGTCTGCCACTCACCAGACTGCTGGGCCAGGAATGAGAATGGGAAAAGACTGGCCAGCTCCAGGGAAACCTGCTCCCGCTCTCCCTGGGCAGGGACCGAAGGTTCATCCTGGCCAGGCGTGAGCCAGCAGGTCCCTGTGTCCCTGAGGTTTTCTCCTTCCTCTCCAGGCCCGCTGTGAGGCTCTGGGGAGAAGCCAGCTATCTGCAGACAGCACTGTGGAAGCACATGAGTGCTTAGGAGAATTCAGGGAAGGCATAGTGTGATGGGGTCATCTGCCTGCACACCCCTTCTCACCTGCCTGCACTCCCTCCATGTGTGACGTGAGCCCTGCACGATGCCCTGGAGCAATATCCCAGCACAGTGCCCCTCCAACCTGGATCCCCATAGTGGCCTCGGCCAACAGCCCATCCCTGCTGGGCTTGGGCACCCTCACTTTCACACAGACCTTCCCAGGGGATGGAGAGGGCTGCCGGCATCCCTGCTCCGAGGAGCCCCAAGCACCCAGCAGGGACTGCCTGCACCAGTGACCATCGATCTCAGAGATTGCCATATCCCCATGCTGGCTTTAGGGCACAGCCATAAACCCTGCACTGGTAGGAGTTCATTTACCGCCCCAGCAGCTGCTTTCTTGTGTGCTGGGCAGGAGCAGGAGTGGGGATTCAAGATCTCAAACCTACTCCTTCCCACCAGCTGCTCTCTCCATGGCCAAGGAGAAGCCACTGCCCTGCACCAGGGAGTTTGCACCACGCTGGGGAGGCAGGGGACAGCCCCAACACCATCCAGGGGAGCCTGGGCACCTCCACTGTGTGCTGGGGCTTGGGCGTGCCCGGCTGTGCCGCAGAGTCAGCGCAGGGGACGGAGCCAAGGACGGCGACACCGCGTTCCCCCCGGAGCAAGAGTGGGACGAGGTGTCCTGAAGTCCCTGGCCCTACGAAATGCTGGGAATCCACAATCACCATGCGGATGAAGGCAAAAACATGAGCCCCTGAGATGGAAGGGATTGATGCAGATCCTAGCTGAGCTCCCATCCTTGAGCACCGAACCCCATGTCCTGGGCATGGCAGGGCACATGACCTGCTCCTGGAAGGACACAGCTGCCCCTGCCCAGGTGAGGCCTCTGGCACTGTCATCCCCCTCAGATGTCATCCCACAGCAGGAGGAGCACCCACCAACAAGGATTCACACAGAAACAGCCTATTTTAGTGGCACAATCAGGCTAACAATGGAGTTACAAGGCTACACAGCAATAGAGCCGGGAACTGATTTTACACTGTTTACAATATCTCCTGGAAAACAACAACCACCCTGTTCCCAAAATCCAGGCTGGACACTGATATGATTGAAATAAGCCTGACCCACCCCCACAATGCTGTTTCCTGACACTGTTCTGGCAGCTGGGGGCTATTTTGAGCTGTGAGGCTTGGCTACACTCAGCCCCATGGCACCCATGGCACCACTGCACAGGGAAGAGCCTGGTCCTGTCCCACAGTACCATCCCCACAGCCCCACGGGAAGAAGGAGATTTTGGCCAGTCAGGTAGCACAGCCTCACTCTGAAAGCACTAGAAGGCACCCATGTCTCTCAGATGCCTCAGTACGTGGCTCTCTGGATTTTGGCCACAACACAAATTTTCTTTCCCGTTTTTGTACCATTTTGGGAACTTAGGTCAGTGCAGAGCATGAATGGAAAATGTCTGAAAGCCTAGCAAGATGTGCAGGATGGCAGAGGCTGCCCCAGCCCTGCTAAGCTGGGCCCAGAAAAGTTCAGGGGCATTTGCTAAGGGGATGTCCCGGTGGGACAGGGCTCAGCACATCCCCCAGCCAGACACACTCATGGGCTGCCGGCAGCAGACACGGTTCTGGAGTGGGTTCAATGGTGTCCCCCACCCCAGTCAGCCCTACCCTGACTGCCTGGCGCTAATAGGACCCACCTGACCACATCGATTTTCCTCCTAAAGGCGAAGGAGAGAATTGTCTCAACTATAATTCCTCAACGTTACATTTTTCAATTATATCTTGAGCTTGACACCGCAGTCACTCTGCCAACGATTGCCTCCACACCTGCCCCTGCCGTGATGAATCTGAAATCACTAGCCCCACGCGACAGTGGGAATCGCTCCAGCACCGCAGCTGGGCCCCAGTGCCTCCAGCCCCGCCGTGCAGGGAGCCGGGAGTGGGACAGGGATGTGCCAGCAGATCTGCTGTGACAGCACCAGGCTTGTGCCCATGAGTGTTGCCCTGCGCTCACAGCATCTCCGCCTCAGTCCTGCCCACAGGAGCACCCCATCCTCACAGCGTGGCAGCCTCAATCCTGCCTGCCTCCCATCACCCGCCCAGAGCAGCATCCCTCCCCACTGCCAGGCTCCTACCTCCAGCTCCTTGAAGAAGATGCAGCTCCGTGCCCACTCCACGATGGAGAAGAGGGTCTGGTCAGCCATCTTGCACATGAGGCCGAAGGTGCTGAGCTTCTCATGCCGGCCCTTGCCCTGCTCTTGCTGCAGGCAGGCCAGTATCCGTGTCTTCACCTGGGCCTCGTCAGGCTCCAGCTGCAGCAGCTTCAGGATGACCTCAGGGATGTCAGGGGGAGAGCTGCTGGGGTAGGTCTCTGGGTACATGTAGGTGGGCACAGACTCGTGCGCGTTTGTGTAGTGGTCGGGGTACTCAGACTTGATGGTGCGGTTGGGGAAGGAGGCATAGTGGTATCCGGGCAGCGGCGCGTGGCCGGGCACAGTCATTCCCAGGGAGGGTGTCCCGTAGGGGCTGCGCTCGTAGTCGACGGGCGTCAGGGCAGCGGGGTTGGGCGGCAGAGTCTTGGACATGGCGTGGATGCTGTGGATGGTGGAGGACAGGCTGTAGTCGCTCTGCACCGGGGACATGATCTGAGGCACCGTCTCCAGCTTGAAGCCATTGGCACGGATCAGAGCTTTCTTCTGCTGCTTTAAGGCACGGTCCCGCTTGTACATGGGGCCAAACTTGTTCCTCCCTCCGCGCATCCGGTCTGCACGGACAGCTGGGGACAGAGAGAGGGCAGAGGCTGCAGAGAACCCTCACAGAGGAAGACCAGGGCTTGCACACAGCACAGAGAAAAAGGGGGGATGGGGAGACACATGGCTTGATGGTGAAAAGGGTTTGTGGGGCACCAGGAAGACCTTCCCATAAAGTAGACAGCAGGTTGTGCCACTCAGCCCAGTCAGTGTCACTCTCAGAGCCTCTGGGAATTGCAGGAAAGGAAGAGACATTTGGCTTTAACTATAAAACAAGCTGGGGGATAAAGTGGCTTCCAATCCCCATGGACTGAGAGGACAGCCCTTGAAGCCTGAGCAGACAAGGGGGCTTGACGTCCACTTTCATTTTAACAACGCCTGGCACTGGACCAGCCCTGGGATTTCCTTGTTTCTGCAGAGCCTGGGACCCCACAGCCCCCTCAGGATCCTGGTTCCCTGCATCCAGGCTGCACGTGCTGCTTTTCTGCAAATCTCTCTCTCTTTCTCAGGCAGCACAGCTGGCAGGTCCCAGTGGGTGCACTTCACCTCAGCCTCGGCCTCGGGCAGGAGGCTGCCAGCCCTGCGGGTGCAGCCTCGCTGAGGGGCTCTGCCGGAGCATCCCGCTGGCACAGTCACTCCGACAGCCCATCGCAATGTCTGCCTGCAGCAAAGCAGATGTTCCCATTGAACACCAAAAGAGACCCAAGAATATGTGAACAAGCAAGAGAGCAGGTGCTTCTCTGCAGCAGGAGCCTGTCCCTCTGCACTGCCCTGCTGTGCTCCCAGGGGCTGCTGCCCTGACATACCCCTTGGAAGCGCCTCAGATCGCTGGAAGCCAGGAGCTGGACGACAGCACAGAGGGATGGAGGAGCGAGACAGCGAGAGCAGCTTGCAGGCTGAGCATCAAAGGCAAAAAACTCTCTGCTAGTTCGTGTTCCTGCTGACAGCCAGCAGGTCTTGCTTTTTGTCTCAGCTGTTACCTCTGCCTCTCTTTTGCCTACTTATCCTGGGGCACGCAGCCAGCCCCCACAGAGAGCCAGAGCAGCTCCCCAGTGCTCCCCAGGCAGGCTGGAAAGGCAGGAGTGTGGTCAGGAGCAGCAGCATTTCCAGGATGAGCAGGAATGTGCTCCCAGGAGAGCCGCCCTAGCTTCCTCCCTCATTCTTTATTCATGAAAACAGCATCTCGCTGGGAGCGGGCAGCCAGCGGCAGCCTCTGAAGCGAGGGGTGCTGTGGCCCCCTCCCCAAGAGCCTCCCCATACACCTCTGGGCAGCAGAGAGCTGTCCCAGGGCAGTTCCTGACTTAGGGGTACAAGGGAGGTGCCGCAGTCAGCCCTGTGCATACCCAAGCCAGGGTCTCCTGTGGGCAGGTACAGCTGGCAGCCCGAGCTGGCACAGGCAGGCCTGGCAGCCCCAGCCACACATCCCAGAGCCAGAGCACACTGAAAGCCCGAATCTCACGCCCACTCGAAGTGGTGTGTGTTCACCACTGCTTGAGGTCGGGCCCAGCAATGCCCAGGGATTGCATCCCAAAGGGACTCCCATGGCCCTGGGAAAGGGTGCACAGGCAGAGATCCCTCTGGTGCTGCCTGCACACCCCACACAGCTCACAGTCCAGTCTCACAAACCCTCTGCAGGCAACTCCATAAACCTCCTCCTCTCTCCCAGCAAGAACACAAAGGGAGAAGAGGCCTTTTAATTCCCTCCTGCTCTGCTTTTCCTGCCATTTGTGCCACACTTGGGATCAGGAACAACTTGCCATTTGCTGTGTCCCAGTTGGCAGCTAGGAAGGAAATGATGTGCCCCGACCTCCAGGGCAAGGGGGCCTGACTGGAGCCACCCACAAGAGTCTTCAGCCCCAGCAACCCCCCCTCAACTCTCTCCGGGTGACCGCCAAGCCACACACCCACATGACAGCAGGAGGGATCTTCAGCACCCTGCAGCCCCTGCTTCCCACTCTCACTGCCTTGCCTGCCCTCGTCCCCATGCAGACCTTGGCTAGGGCAGGCTGCTGGCCAGGCTCTGCCTCCCCTTGCCCAGGTTGGGGCATGGAGGGTGCCCAGGGTAGTGCCCAGGGGCTGACCAGAGCTGCGGGCAGCCTTGGGCCAGGGCTGTGCTGTTCCCGGGCCAGGCTTCCCTACAACCTCCCTTCAGGTGCTTTGAGGGGTGACTGTGTCAACACTGCCCCCAAAATCAATCACCTTGGGCTTGGTCTTGTCCTGTGGAGCTGGAGACTCACTTCCAAAGCATCACCTCAGATGCCTTGCCCAAAAGTACTAGGAGCGTAGGAGAAGTGGTCTCTGTTTTTTACCACAAAAGAAATGGCTCCACAGGAATATCACCCTCCGCTGGGTGATCCCCTTGACTGCCCGGCTCAGCTAAGGGGCTAACAGCAAGAAAATAAACAAAAAAAGGCTGTTTGGGACAGCCCTGGGACCAAAGGACCTGCACAGCGAGCAAGACAAAAAGTGCTGGAAAGGGATAAAAAGCCATGCCTGTCTCCCTCGGGCATCCCAAGCGCTGCCCCTGCCCACTGTCTCAGGGCCCCCAGCCCCTGCTCGGCACCCAAATCCCCCTGAGACATCGATCAAAGCTGCCAGAACATGCACGGAGTGATTTAGGTCACCAGTAACTCCATCCAGGGAGGAGAGTGAAACTGGGATCTGTTTTGGAAGCCAGCCCAAGCCGGGAGTTTGCAGAGGCTGATTTTGCAGCTCGATGTTGTGTCTTGCTCCTGTGCCACTGCTCGCAGGCTCCCATCCCGCTCCCGGAGCGAGCGGCCGCCCGGCGAGAGCACGGAGGACTTTCCGATAAACCGCTCTGTGCCCCGTGCAGCGAGCCCGGCAAGCGAGGGACTGAGCCCGGCAAGCGAGGGACTGAGCCCGGCAAGCGAGGGACTGAGCCCGGCAAGCGAGGGGCTCAGTCCAGTTCCCCCAGCTGCAAAACACAAACGATTTCAGGGCGAAGAGGTGGGAGGACGGCTGACTCTGGGGTGCGGGGGCTCCTTCTGCCTCTGCTTTTGCTCTGCCATCCCGTGCGGACGACCTGTCCTCCAAACACATTTCGTTGCCGCTTGCTGAGCGTTGCAGAAGCCACAACACGCGACTCGTGGCTGTCGGAGCCCGACTTTGATGCCGGGATCGACTGCGCCGACAGGAGACAGGCGGCGGCTGTGGGGCTGGAATTGCCCCCTCGAGGGTCAGAAATCCGTTATATTAAATGTCACTGAGAGGAAAAATATAATTCGTGGTGGGTCTGCGGCAGTTTTATTGCGAGCCCCATCATTTCTAACGTTTCCTTAAGTCTCGGCTTCTGGAATTATGTACTTAAGGAAAACAATAATTTATTTGCTATTTCCCAACCTTCCTACCAGCAAAAAAAATCCTGGAGAGTTGAAGCCGCAGCAGCCGAAACCCCGGGGGGGG
>VZRE01003669.1:1418517-1443681 GCA_013396775.1 Cephalopterus ornatus
CGGCCAGCCCCCCGGGGCTGGGGAACCTCCTCTGGGAGAGCGGGCGGCTCGCGGCGGCGAGGACGGGGCGGGGGCGGAGGGACCCGCCGGCCCGGGAACCGGAGACGCGGCGGCTGGGCTGGGGAGCAGCTCGGCCAGGCCTCGGCAGCACCGGGGATCCCCCCAGGGACTCCCCCGGGGACGGGCAGGGGGCACCGCTCTGTGGGAAGGGGCGCAAGACTCTCCTTACTCTCCTGCATCATCTGGTGAGGAATGACGAGCCCCCCAACCTGCCCAGGTATCCGGCCTGAGAGTGGCACGATCCACTGGAAACCAGGAGTCCCGGGGCTGGAGCACAGACTGTGAGCATGAGCCTGCTCTGCTCAGTGCACATCTCTGGACCCCTGGCTTTGTCAGAACTCCCCGTTACACCTCACCAGCTGGCCCTGCCAGCCCAAGGAGAGCTGCATGGGGAGCGCCAGGATGTGCAGCAGCTCCTGATACCTCCTCTGGGGCCACCACTAAGGAGGTGACAGTTTGGACCTAGCACCAGCCACCCCACCTGGAGCACCCACTGCTAACAGTGTCCTGGTCTGCCTGTCAGACAGCAGGGATCAATTCAGTGCTTAGGGATTCTTAATGAAATATTCCATGACGGCTGCAGACTGGCACGGGAGCACCCTGGCTATGGGCATGTCCTGTTTATCAGGACGCTCCCAGGCCACATGCCACAGCCCAGGCACTTGGCCATGGGGAGCTCGAGGCACTGGAGCTGAGCCCATCCCACAGGAGCCTGCTGCCGGCACAGCCCTTGGGCAGTGGCACAGGAGGGAGCGAGGCTGTGGGTGTCCAGAGCTCTGGATGACCGAGGGCTGTGCCGCTGGCAGTGCCCTGTGAAAGGGAGCTGTGGCTGATGGCCTCACATGGCTGATCCCACACAGCTTGTCCTGCAGGACTCATCCCACTCACCTCATCCTGCCTGGCTCATCCCACCCCTTTGCCCCACACAACAGCTGCCGCCCGCGGGTGCGGTGGGTAGGAAGCAGCACTGGCAGGGAGAGCGGCAAACAGGAAACAGGCTCGGCACAGCATCACTCCAGAGCCCTCAGAAATGGAGCCTGGGCTAAGAATACGAGCAGAGCAGCCCATGGTGCCGGTCGGCCGCCATACAGCTGGGAAGAAGCACTCCGACCACCAGCAGAGCCCCTTGGCTAGGGCCCCCACACTCGCCAGGAGCTCCCAGGGGAGCAGCTGGGCAGCCGTGGAGCAGGGCCTGCCATCCGGGAAGACAAACTCAGGAGGGGCTGTGGGGTGGGAGAAGAACCGAGCAAACACTGCGAGGAACAAAAGCAACTCAGAGCCAGAGGCTCTGATCCCTGCCAGTGTGGGCTGGGGACGGGACATGGGCTCAGCCACCATCAAGAGTTGAGGGGTCCCGGACGCCTCCCACGCCTGCTCCAGGGTGTGGGGGCTGCCTATGCTCCCATGGGCAACACCCAATCCGTGGGTGACCGGAGGCCCCCAGCACCGCTGGCTGGCCTCCCCCTCAGCAGCCGGATCTGTCATTTCTGGGCAGCAGCGTGGCCGAGGGGCCAAGGCGACAGCGAGGCCTCGCCCTGCTGCCCACGGTCTGCAGAGCCGCCATCCCCATGTCCGCTGGCGGGGAAGGGGCGGGAAGCAGAGGCCCACATTCGGCTCTCGCTTCCTCACCAAGCCCTACCGTGTCCCCAGCTCTGGCCTTGGCCGCCACCATGCCGGGGAATGGCGGCAGGGGCTGGGAGAAGGGTGGGATGGATGAGCATGGTTCCCCCCACGGAGTCGTACTCACCGCGAGGCGGCTGCACAGCTGCTGCGTGTGGGGCCAGCGGGCGGGAGAGCCTCGCTCGGCCACCGGCCAGGAGCTGCGACCCGAGGAGCCTCCGTGGGCTGTGGGCACCGCTGCCCTGTCCACAGCAGGCTGGGGGATTTATGGGACCTGTGTCCGCTGGGAAGGTGTCGGGGCTCTGGCTGCGCACACACCGCCCCGAGCAGGACACCGGCCAATCTCCTCCCCATGGGGGCCAGGCTCAGATGGGATGGACCCACTTTGGTGCCTTATTGGCTTCCGTGGCCACGTGACCGTGCTGAAAAACATCATAATTAAGCTACAGAACGCTGCCCATAAACTAGCATTAGAAAGTGACAGCGGAGATAAGTGGGACCCCCACAGCAGATAACACGGCCGGGGGGGGAGACCCTGTTGGGAGCGAGGGGCACTGGCGGGCGGCAGGGAGTTCACCAGCACCCTTGCCCACCCTGATTTATGGCCCAGAGCAGGAGGGAGGGGGACGAGGGCATAGCACAGGACACCTCTGGGAGGAACGTGAGCCCACTTCACCCACCCAGGACTGGGACACAGCCCGGCCTCCTCGGCCAAGGGAGGTCTCCTCTGCAGGGGAGGCTGGGAGGAGGCTCCTCCACATTTAGGGCCCCACTCCTGGGTCCCCAGGGCTCACTGCACCCGTGGCCAGCAGCTCTGCTTGTGCCAGAACAGCACTTGCAGACAGGCAGTGCCCCTGGGCCCAGGCAGCCAAGCACTGGTTGTGTTTGCCATAGCCAATTCCCCATATTCCTTCGCTGGGCATGGTCCTACCCATGGGCACTGTGCCAGCTGCAGGGCTTGGGTCCCAACCATTTCATGAAACAGGGGAATGGCAATGCTGGGGCAGGAGGCTGCATAAGAAACCCCCCCATCCCATCAGAACAGGATCTGCCCCCGCCACCGGCCCTGCACTGCACCTCCACCATCACCACGGTGTCTTCCCAGTTTGTGCAGTGTCCCCTCTCTGCTTTGTCCCAGTGACGACAGACCCAAGAAGGAGTGGCTGCCGCAGCCTCGAGCCCCACACCAGCACAGCGAGGGCTGTGCCACAGCTCTGCTCTGGCCAGGTGGCTGCAGGCAACCCGGGTGGCACAGCAAGGCCCACAGTCCTGGGCTCAGGGGTCAGCGAAAGGCTCATCCCCTCCCTCTATCAGCACAGCCCTGACGTGGTGCAGCAGTGACGTGCCCTGCAGTGTACCCACACCGAGTGGGGGGAGCAGAGAGCCCCCGGTGCCGCGGGGACAGGAGCAGGAGCATGGGCTGCACAGCCCTGCTTGTTTTTTCCTTGCTTTGCAGCTGAAGAGAGGAGAAGAACTAATGAAAACAGAGCTCTGGAAGAAGCGCCAGGCCCGGAGCGGCTTCCGCCCTGATCCCCAGCAATTATCAGCCACATGCCAGATGTTCCGACGCGATGCCAATGTCAGAGAAAATAAATCTGTGGCAGGTTCAAGGTCCCTGCCGGGCCGGCATGCAGCAGCTCACGGCTCAGTGCTGCGCGAGGTGGGACGGGGCTGCGGGGCGGCCGCAGCCGCTTCCTCCTGCCAGGCATTGTTCCCCCGGGAAGCCCCGGCCTCACACCGGCCACTTGCTATTTTTGCAGCAAGGTGCTTTCGGGGGTAAATACGTCCCCACCGGCCTTGGGCCCTTTCCTCTGCGCTGGCCCTGGCCAAGGCTGTGGCCCAGCTCCTGCAGCGGGCGCGTGGCCATGGTCAGGGCCAGCACATGGGCCGCAGTGCAGCCCGGCTGGTCCTGGCTGGTGGCATGAGGGTGGATTTGGGAAGGCTGCACTGCAGCGACCGCACAGGCACTGGGTGGAGCTGGGTCCCGGCAGCCTCAGTGGTCTCTGGGGTCAGCGAGGAGGTGCAGACGGGTGACATTTTGGGGGCCATAGCACCCAGGAGGGATGGATGAGGTGGCTTGTGGCTTCCAGCCACACAGGACGTGCTGGGGAGGGGACATTCAGGGCTGGGGATAGGCCCCAAAGTTGCTGCCCTGTCACAGTGTGGTCACAGCCAAGGGAGCAGCACAGCCTCTATCTTGTGCCGGTGACAGGCCCAAGCACTGGCACATCTGTTACCGAAGCCCTGGCTGTTGGTTTGGCGACTTCCCTGCTCCACGTCCTCCCAGTGTGGCTGCGGCACAGCTGGAGCCTGTGGATCCACACCACTCGCTGCAGGCCAGAGCGTGCTTTGGCTCCTTGCTGGTGCATAGCCTTGATGCTCAGCAAAGCATATCTCCTGCTCGGATTTTATCTCCATCCACCTCAGCTTATCGGCGCGGGGCAGCCCTCCTGCCTGCGCCACGTTCCCGGAGCGTGCCTGCAGCAGGTGTGGCCAGCACTACTGTTTGCCAAACCCCGCTGCCTGCGCCGCCGGCTGCCCACAGTCCCTGACTCCGGGGCCCGTGCCGATAATGCGCGTGCGGCGAGGACGTTGGCGAGAGCGTTCCCGATGACATTACCTTGTCCCCCGCATTCTTGCGGTGCCACACACCTGCGCGCAGGGCGCGGGCGGCCCAGCACATGGCGGCGGGTGCAGATGCTGCGCAGGCAGCACTGGTGGTCTCCTCCCGGGGGGACTCATTGACATATCAGTCACATAGTTCTGCATAATTGGGGCTTGGATGCAGCCTCTCTTTATGTTTCCTCTTGGCAGTTGCCAACAACATGAAGCACTCCTGGGTCAAAATGACAGCCTTTTGTTTACTATTCCTGCTTATGTGTCTCATTTTCTTCAAGGATAAGAGCTCTTTATAGGAATCTTTATTGTGATGAGGTTAGCAGAGAGAAAGATTTCTTTCCAGCTTTCTCTCTCTTTCACAGCTGATTAGCAGGGTCAGCCCACAAGGACAGCAATGTGGAGCACAGATCCAGTGCTTGTCTCGGGGTACCTCCAGCCATGAGCCACATCCTCTCCAGCACAGTCCTAACCTGCAGAACCCCCAGCACCCAGACCCACACAGGGTGCCCAGGCACTGCTCCCCTCCAGCTTGTGGGGACCACCTGCAGCAAAGGTACCACAAAACTCATCTGCCCTCTGGAGCTTGTGCAGGAGCTTACCGGGAGCACACACCTCCTCTCCATGCTGTTACCAGCCCAGTTGTGGTGATACATCCTTCATCTGACCTCTGCAGTGGTGACAAACCCCATCAGAAGCACCTGCACTTGGCAAACCAAGATGTGAGAGACTTGTGGTGGTCCAGTCAATGGGCGACCCGCCAGCCTGCTGCACTCAGCAGTCTGGTTTTCAGGTTTAAACTCCAAAAGGACAGCGACTAGGCAAGAGATGAGATGTGGGACCAGTTGGCGACAAGATGGGGAGAGAAGCTCATGGAATAGATACGGTTAGGGATGGACATTAATGGAAAATGTCCACCAACCCTGGAAGGGGCCTCACAGGACCAGCCCAGCAGATCCTTCACCATTGCTGGGCTGACCCCAACACTGCAGGGAGGTGACCCAGCTGACCCCACAGTCCTGTCCCAGCTAGTGCCCATGGGGTGACACTCCTGGGAACAGCCACTCTTGTCAAGAGGAAAGCAACTTACCCTTGAAAGTTACTTTGCGAAGGTCAAGAGTGGGACTGTGACAGAGCAGCCTGACAAACGCTTCTCCCAAAGTCCTTGGGCCCCATAATGTATGTCCCGTGCAATGTTGACACTAGTGATCCACCAAAGATCAGGTTAACAAGTTTGACGTTAGTGACAGTGTGATTTGTTCCGCGCTGGCTCGGAATTCATAGAGCCGCTGGCCTTCGGTGATAAACTATTGCGCCGCGTGCACGAGGCTGTGGCAGTTGTCACCCGCTGGAGCACCGAGATGAAAAGGAAGCAGAGCTCTAATCAAAATACAGTGGTCAGTAGGGGTTGAGCTGAAAATTAAAATGTGCTGGTACTTTTCCCACTCCAGCCCTCCTTTCCAGGCAGCCCCTTGTGCCAGAGTGAGGGGAAAAGCCACCTTGTCCCCTCTGCGCAGCTCCAGCTTGGTTTGAAGGTGAGGACAAACCCATCACCCACATGCATGGAGCATCCTCCCAGGGAGACCCTCCACTGCCGACCTTCAGGGCCCCCTCACAGGGGATAAATCCTAGGTGGTACCGTGTCAAAGCCGCTGGAGCTGCTCAACCGAGGGGAATGCTGTCAGTGAGGAAAACAAACACAATGAGAGGGCAGGAGCCTTGAGAGCGCTCAGCAGAGGAGCAGGGCAGCAGCTCGTGGCAGGACCAGCAGAGCGGGGCCGGCTGCTCACTTGGAGATGCCTTTGCAGCAGCAGCACATCTCCTGAGCGGGCCCCCATGTGCACTCCCATGCACAGGAGTGTGAATGTGGAAAGTGGTGCTCAGGCTTTTAACACACACCCACCTTGGCAACACCAGGGATTGCTAAATGATTCCTCCAGTTCCACTCTGGAGTGCGCTGGCCAAGCATCTCTGGTGCATTTGCTTCTTTGGATTACTCCTCCTCCTGCTGCTGGTACAAACCCTCCGCCTGCCACACCCCATGGCGACAGTGACCGACCCAAACCCCGACACGTTCTGGTTATCCCTCAGATTGGAACCCCGTGGTGACAGCAGTGCTGTGGCTATGCTGAATGTGCAGGGCTGCAACAATTGAAAGGAGAAAATCCATCCTCCTGCCTTCTCCTCCTGGGACCCAGCCAGGAGATGGGGACCACTATGCACCCATTGCTTGGCAGGGCCCAGAGACTGTGAAAACCTTCATTCTTTTCGTTGTCTCCGCTCCTGTCACTCCCAAGGCGCAGGGTCCCCCAGACAACCCTATTCTCAGCACGGGCCACTGCCAGTCCTTGTTGCAGCTGCTCTGGGCAGTGCTTGTGCCCTCATCCCAGTCCCAGCTGCACCAACAGCACCGAGGCCTTCCCCGGACCCACAGATGATTACAGGGCAGCGGCAGGCAGGGCAGTGCCACGGCTGCCACCCAGACCAGCACTGGGCTCCCACACCCTGAGGGTGCCCCTACCCCCAGAGAGAGCCATTGCCACAGGGGGAAGGTGCAAGGGACCAGCAGACACCAGCGCTGCAGAACAATTCACATTTATTAGTTCATACAGCTAAACACTCGCTAAACATGCATCCAACACTTATTGGTCACATTTCCACAGGTAGTCAAGTCCCAGAGCAGAGCAGCGGAGCAGGGGCAGGTCGGGCTGACATGGACTGGTGCCGGTCCCGCCGCGTGAGGGGACCGGCGGTGCCGCGGTGCGCCCGGACACGGCACAGACATTCATTTGGTCGTAGCGCAGTGACGAGGGGCAGCTCCCGGGCACAGCACGGTGCCCGCTCCTCCTCGGGCCGCGGGGCCAGGGCGGCACCGGCCAGACACACTGTCCTGCCCCAGCCCCGGCTCTGAGTGTGCCAACGTTCACCGTGTGTCATGCCGAGGCAACATCCTGCTTCCCTGATTTACACAAGGGATTGTGGGAAAAATGAATGGGAGAAACCATCACTGGGAACATCAGCAGAAGGACCTGATAACCAGGACCAACCCTCCCGGAAACATCCCACAAGCCAGCGAGGGGCCGACACGAGCACACACAGCAAACCTGACCCGCTGCCTCCCCAGGCTGCCCAGGACGGACTCACAAGGAGCTGTGAGGTCCCAGGATGTAAACACAGCCTCTGCACCAGGACTGAGCTGGAACCAGGCCCGTGGCTTCATGGGCACCAACAAAAACCAAACTAACATGAGCCACCACCTCCCAAGGAGGGACGCCCACGAGAAGGGAGTCACAACTTCAGCCATCACAGCCCCTGTTCCTCTGGCAACAGACACTGGCAGCGTTCAGTTTTTCACACAATCCCTTTGAGATGATAAACAGGATGTCACACGAGGTAGTTTAGTTATGGAAATTGAGTCAATAATGTTATCAACTATTACAAGACATTTCATAAATTGAAAGAAAACAATGAATCACAAAAGGCTTTGTTAAGGTTGATCGTCATCTGGTTTCAATTTCTGTTTCTCTTTGCCCTTGGAGGCTTTTCTTCCACTGAACCATGTTGCTTCTTTCACAGACTTGTCAGAGGCAGCTCACAGGAACTATTTATAATTTTTAAGTTTTTTTCCAAAGGGAAGACACTGCCTGATTGGCCTCCTCAGCTTTCTGTGGGCCTGTTTAAGCTCCAATTTGCAGGTCCTAGCTGAGGGTGCTGGGAGGGGAGTTTCAGCCCTGCAAACTTTCAGTGACTTTGGCTCAGTGCTGGCCCTGCCCGTGGCTGGACGGGCTGTTCGGACACTCGTAGCAGCTGTAATCCAGCAGTACCCTTCTCAAACAGTCTGACTTTGACTACAGCCTTCTGCCCATGGTGAGAAAGTTGTACTGATGAAACTTAAGATGCTGTGATTCATAAGCAACAGAGTACAGAGCCCTGGGATCTGGCTGCCAGGGACACAGTAAGAAATTCCTGTTTCCCCTTTCCACGAGCACTCAAACACATTTAACACCCAAGGCAGAAGGACGAGGTAATGCAGAAATGGAGACAAACCTCCCCCAGACCCAGGAGCTGATGTGCTGGCAGCACCACACACCTTTGGGATGCTCTCCCACAGCACCACACCTGAGCCTTCAGCAGGCAAAATTTCCCACAGCCAAACCTAAAGCTTTTCCTCCAAATCCCCATATGGGGCTTTGCTCAGCTCCCAGACAAGTCATGAACGAAGCAACTGTTGCAACATCAAAACTAGGGTTTCTCTGAGTCACATTTTAAATACTTATCCCTGAGCTTCTGTGTATTGAAACAACACACCGTGAACCCAGAGAAACACCACAGCTTGACACTGACATCTATGCATTTCCCTCCATTTACACATCATCTACAACTTAAAAATTAGTTTCATACTTAAACTAGTTCCCCAAGTTTCCCCCTTTCTCCCGCCTTTCATGTGGCAGGGATGATTGCCGCTTATTATCCTGAGAAATAACAACATTTTCACAGACATCGAGCTTCATAGCTTCAAATCAAAACCAAGAAGGAAGAAAGAACGAGTGGGAAATAGCACATTCACAGGAGAATTTTTTTTTTTTCCTTTTTTAACTTTTAAAAAATGTAGTAAAGGTAAAAGAAATTCAAGTTTTTTTAAAAAAAGTTGGTTTGAAGGACAAGACTTAAACTCCTTAACCTGAGGTGGTTGTGGGTCTGTGCAGAAGCCCGAAGAGCCAGGGCAGATCCTGCCACGTGTGGCACAGGAGGGACAGCAGCGAGTGGCACTTGAGCCTTTGCAGGGTGGTGGCACAGCCACCCAGGCCTCCCCTGGCAAGCAAGAGCAGTCCAGGAGCCCTGTTCACACCACTGGGACCCCCTGCCCTCAATGCAACACCCCAGCAGTGGGAACACAGGTGTTACTGGGGCAGCAGCTCACCTGCACTGGCTGGGGATCCCACTGACCACGGCTCACCCCGAAAGCGCCGTGTCCCCCTGCGCTCTGTGTGCCACGGGAGGTGGCAAAAGATTTAAGAATTAAAGCTCCGGATTTCAGAGTTAGAGAGGAGTCCAGAGCTGGCCCCTGATGACCCAGAGCACACGGGCATGAGAGGAGAAAGACGACAGCCACTGGCACAACTCACAGCTGAACAGTATCTGAGGAAGGTGCAAAGCAGTGGACAGCGAGCTCCTGCCACAGCAGTTCTGCTGTGCCCAGAGCCCAACAGTTTTGGGGTACCCAGCACCCCTGAGCATCCTGGCTGCCCCTCATCCCCTGCCCTCTTGCAGGGCTGGACATGTCGAGGACAAGGACTCGCTACCCAGCAGGAGCCTGAGCTCAAGTGGCAGAAAACTCCAGCACCTTCCAAAAGCTTTCCTTGAGGCCCTGGGGTCTCGCCCTCGCCCCATCAGCCGGTGGCAGCAGTTCCTGCTCCACTCCTGGCACGGGGACACCTTCAAACTGCACAACAGCAGCAAGGGCCCCTCAGCACCAACCCTCTGAGAACGTGAGTCCGAGAGCTTCAAATTTATGTCCCAAATCTCTGCTCAGATTAAAAGTAACTCTTCAGCTTTCCATCTGCACAGATGCTTTGAAGGAGAGGAGGGGGTCAGCCAACTAATTTATCTTTCAAATCGGGGATAAAAATTGACTTGTCATGGCAGAAAATTCTACCAAAGACTATTATTGTTGATTGATTCCTCTATGACAGAAGGTCAGATAAGCAAGAGCAGATAGATACCTAAGATAATGAACTTCCCCCTACTAGCATTAAGCACAAATAAAATATGAGTCCCTGTAAACCAAATGTTACGTGAAGAATGGAACAAAAATTCCAACCTTTCCATGGTGTCCTTCAAACCAAATTCACAAATACATCTAGCGACTGACCTAACGTCTCTACGTCTCTAGCTACACTCCTACCTTCTCATAATACCTGAGTTTGCAATGCAACACATTCACTTTACCCTGTTTAAAAAATACAAGTCATTAGAGGACTTGGTGCAGAAGATATCAGGAATGACTGTCCGGTGATTCTGTTCTGTTTGCTGCTTCCTTACCTGTCAGTTCAGGAAGGATTTTCTACTCCCTACAGCAAATGAGTACTTGGGAACGGATACTGCTGCCAATCAACCTTTGGAAAATTTGCTTTCTACAACAGAAAGCAGAACATTCATGTCCGTTCATCATCACAACTGAATTTAGGTTTTTGGTTGTTGTTGGTACAGCATTAGTCTTGGGAGGCTATTTTGGAAAACCACAGATTACTCAACAGATTATTTTGTTGGATAGCTGGCAATAAGATGACTGTTTTTATGTACACTAATTAAAACACTTATTCATCAACAGATTATAATAATTCAGTAACTGTAGAATAAAATTACTCCTATGCAATTTTAACAATTCCTTGAGTGTATAAAACAGCAAGAAATAACCCGTAATAAAGAGATCATATCAAGCTATTCAGAAATTAAACTTAGAAGCTGAGAAATACTTTCTAACTTACAAACAGGTCCATTACAATCTTCCCCTGTACATGTGAGGTATAGGCTGTATGCAGAAGGCTTTCCTGAGAATATATGTGTGTCTCATTGTACTGTCAAAGTAAATGAGATTTACGGAACCACCTTTGGGTGTGAAGCTCCATCGAGCTGAGCTGCTGCTGGGCCCGGCAGCTGTTACCCGTAACATCCTGTTTAAATAATGAAAAATGAGCAGCTATGGACTTGGAGAAAAGGGAAACCGTCGAGCTGGAAGATGCCCAAGCGGGGTGGCCCAGCCAGCAGTGGGGCCCTGGTGCGGGGTGAGCACAGCCGCCGGCACTGCCGCTGCCTGACCAAGACGTGCCAAGCCACAGCGGGTCACTGCATCCCCAGGGCTGCAACCCAGGGAGCATCCGCTGCGTCGGGGGGAGGCAGGGAGGGAGGGAGGGAGAAGAAGACGACTTTGGTGAATGGGGTTTTCCTCCTGTTCACCACCACATTCATCCATGGCAGCTGCAGCCCCCCGAGCTGTGCTCGCCCTGGGCCACGCTGTCATCAGGGCAACGCAGGAAGGGAGCAACTCGTCTCTCCGACCCTGAAGGATCAAAAGCTGCTTCACCAAATATTTTTAAATCAGCATTCAAACACTTGTTGATGAACCATCTCGCTACACAAGCGTCAGATCTACATCTAAGGAGACAGGGAGGGAAATCTAGCCAGGACTGTCTAGGAGAGTGACCGAGTCTTTGAACATTAACTTCTACTGAAGGAGATGAGAACAAGAGCATCTCATCCATCCTCCCTCACCATGAGCAGGAAGCCATGAGATCACTCATGAGAATGCCCAAGTTAAGCTGAACACCAGCACTCAGCAATCACTCCATCAACTAATCAGTTGCCATCAAACCAGTTCTCCATCTGGAGTGGTGGGGAGCCTGCAAGATAGAAAATTCAAGCCTTGCAACATCTAGGACAGAGCAGGTCACCAAGGACTGCAGTAATGCTGTTTCTCCTGAGATTCCACAAGCAGCAGAACAGTCCTGGCAGGATGACACTACGGAACACACATTCCCTGAGTCCAGCAGAGAAAGCTATGCCAGATGACAGTGGAGTCCCTGACCCCTTTTCACAGGTCACATTTTACCACAGGGTACATTAACTGTTCCCAGAAATGGGCACTGCTGCACTGCAGAAGCCTCAAGAGTCAGGTACCACCTCAGATGAACACAATAAGGGGGGCAATTCTGCCTCTTCTCTAAGTAGGTTTTTCCTGCTTTTGTGAATCTAAAATGGATGTTAAGGAAGTACTTGCAGTTCTCTAGCAACAAGAGCACCTTTGTGTAATGCCAGGAGCCTGCTACAAACTGCAGGAACAAAATTTCAGTGGAATTGGAATGTGTTGTGGGAATAGTGAGAGGGCAGCTGGCCAGGAAGGGCTGGGGCAGATCCCCGCCCCGCAGCTCCCCAGAGCGGGACAGGGGCAGCAAGCCCCTCACAGTTCCAGACACTGCCATCCCACTGGGAAACCTGCATCTGGAAACTGCCAGGGGAAAAGAAACCAACTGCCCAGACAGACTTCTCCTCCTCCTCCAATCCCTGCCTTTTTAAAACTAAATTTAAAGAAAAAAGCTTGGCACTTCTCTTTTACCCACTTCTCCAAAGTCGCCCCTTTGGGATACTAACAGCTCTGTCAACGCGGTGAGGCCGTTTGCTCTCTACAACAAATGCTTTTGGATATAAATCATGGAAAGAGCAGTGCATGAACAGCATCTTCTCCTTGAGGTAGTCTTAGTCATCTCAGTCCCCAGCCCCAAATACAAAAGAACTAACCCTAACAAACACTGTAACATTAAACATCTTCACATTCTGTAAACCGCTGGAGAATGCATCTGCTGCATTCCTACAGAACCATGTGCATCGTGTTGAAGATCATACATTCAACTCTGTCGTGAAATAAATATATAGGAAAAAGAGTAAAAAAACAAAAACAAACAAAAAAGATCCTTGCTACAAGGGCAGGGACTCCCCTGCCCCACCTCCTGCCTGGATGGCGTTTGCCCCTCTCCTGGGGTGAGCCAGCTCACAGCGTAAGGCACCGGCCGGGGCCAGCTGGGCTCACTCTTTGCTCACACTCGTCTTGCAGGAATGTAGAACGGCCTTAAAAAGGAGAGGCAGCTGCTCCAGAGGGACATTCACCATTTTTCCTGGTAAGAAAGAAACCAGAATTAGCAGCCACTCCTGAATCAGATTTCAGAGACACCTAAGCCAGCAGTGCTGGAGATGGTTTTACCTTGAACCTCTCAGAGAAACAGTTAATCATCCTACAGCTACATTGGACATTTGATATTCATTTGGACACAGTGTGATTTATTATTTACTGAATAGAAAGCAAAATAAATGGGCGAAGTCAGATCAAAATGATTTGTCCACAATGGAGCAGTATTTATAGAAAGTGGGAAGGACTAAATCCCGTCTCTCCTCAAACCCCCTTGTTGGTCTCCATGAGTAAATTACAAGAGCTACTCTGAGATTATTATCTAGTTCGTCACGACAGAGTAGGATAAAGCATATGGAGCCTTGACACAGGGAAGCAAGTATCCCTCCTTTGCCATAACATTCAGGAACAAACAATTTTAGTAACACCAGACCTTGGAGATCTCATTAGTGACAACTGCAGTTGAAAATTCACCTGCGGATTTCTGAGGTCCAGACGAGTGGAACCCTGGGGGTTACACTGCAGGTCTGCCCACTGCTCCGATCACCTTCTCCTTACTTGAGCAGCATTTCAGGAATCTCTCTAGTTTTTATAAGATAACTGCTCAAACCAGGATCACATCCTTTTGAGACACAATGCCTCTGAGTTGAGATTGAAAGAAAGAAAAGGAGAACCTGACCAAAGTACTTAAAGGGTGTCAGGTCAGAGCAAGACACATCTTCCTGGAGCAGGAAGGAACCTTGTGCCCACCATCATCACCAGGACACCTTGCCAGTTGCCACTCTGGCTGGGTGAGCTTGAGGCAATGCCTTAAAGGTGGGTGAGAAGCTCCAACAGAAAAAGGTCCCACACAAACATCCTCCACCAAAGTCAACAAGAATTTCACTGTTACAAATTAATTTTCTTTTAAAAGCACATTTCATAACTTGCACATGATCCCAGTGGAAGAAGAGCTCAAGAAGTTACCTGCAATATATCGTATCTCTGGCAAACACATCATTAAATCTGGGAAGCGGTTTGGCTGGTGTGGGTATTTGTACTCCGTGAAGTCCTGGCAAACGTACCAGTACCGCTTATTCAGCTGCTCCAGTTGGGATGCATTGGTCAGCCCCCTGATGTCTGGAAGAGAATACAATACAGCAATGGAAACATGACAAAAACATCCCAGAAGAGCAACAGCCCTGCACTTACTGCCTCTTCCTCAGGACAGACTGGTTTCTGTCACTCTGAGCTGGGTCACTGCTTCAGAGATTGGCTTCCAGCACCCAGTTCCACCCATACTAAAATTCCCAACTCCCCTCCTGCCATGCCTGCGCCATGATCTTCACATGCACGTCTGGATACAGGTTATCCCTCCGCAGAGGGGGAAGAGAACAGCTAATGCCCTAAGCTGCTCATCTGCAGCTCAACGAACGCTCTCGGAGGTAACAGCTCCAGCAACCTGAGATGCCTGCCTGGCACGACGTGGCCGCGTGTCAGGGTTCATTCCTCACAGCAGATCAGCGTAACACCTCCTCAGGCAGAAACTTGCTGGTTTTAGCTGTACCATCTTGGCTGAAGACAGCGCTCAGCTCTATAATTTAAGGTATCACCACATTTCTCCCCATCTGTTTATGAATTACGTCACAAGAGCTTTACAAGCTCGTCAACTTATTTTTAAATCTAGCTCTGGCCATGTCAGGCGACACGCACAAAGGAAAAACGGACGGGCAAGAAGGGCCACTGGCACCGTGACCAACAGCGTGGGCACCCTGCTGGGGCCTGGGGAGGACCCAGCACAGCGAGGGAGCCGCAGGCCCTCGGAGCAGGCTCCCAACTGCGGGATCATCTGACGGAAGAGGCATTCATCTACTGCCCGAAAGCTGACTTTTAAAAATAAGTCTCAGGTATTTCACATAAAAAATTGCAAACTTCAACTAAAAATAAAAGAAGACAGGAAGTTAATGAAAATACATTTTGGAAAACAATGGAGACAGCTCAAGAAGTGCATTATCCAGTGTCAGGAAACTGCCCAGGGAAGCAAACCGGAACCTCAGCCCGGCACAGATTGAAGTGTCAGCACTATCTCCTGCTGGAAATGAGTGGGGGAGGAGGGAGCCTGCAGCACATTTTTACAGACTGTGACTATCTTTCACAGTACAAAATACTTTGGGGACATTTATTTCCAAAATTACAGAAGAATTGCTCTACTGAGCATTTGCCTCTGCATGGATTTTGAAATGCCCAGGGTCTTGAAGTAGCCAGGACTACCAGGCTATAGTGTGCTGCTTCATCAGCAGATTTACAGCCCTTTCCTAGGCTGAATTCATGGCCTGCACGTAAATACTTCATCCGTGATCACCTTTCACTGTGAAGAGTCAGATTTAGGTACTGAACCTAAAAAGCAGGAATCTGGCTAAGTACCCTGAGGATATATCCTCGAGGTAAGTACTTTAAAGAGTCAGAAAAGCTCTAAAAAGGGGAGGGCTGGTTTTACAAATTCACCCTTTAAAGCACAAAAATGAACAAATAGATTTTCTAGCTGTGAATTTTTGGAAGGTTGTTATGCAAGTAGTCATCATTTACTTCAGAAAAAAAGCCAAGCAAATTAACTGGTTTTAAAGCATCCTTTGGGCAATTAACTAAACAGTTACCTAAAGCAGCAATATTTTCAGCTGACACATCTATTGCCTGTATTTAAAGGCAATAAAAACTTCATCCCATTCCAGGTTTCTCCATGTGGGTACCCAAGCACTCCGTGTGTGAGCACGATGCCTCATACACACTGAGCATTCAGAGCTTGAGCTTCTTCATGGCTCCTGGACCCTTCCTCCAACTTCCCACCAGGGGAGCAATGACTGCTCAGACTGTTTCAGAGCCCCTCTCTGCAGACTCACCCTGGTTGAGGAAGTTGATGGCTTTCATACACGCGTACTCCTCGTTGCTGACCTTCAGCTGGTTAAATTTGCGAAAGAGGTAGATCAAGCGCTCCATCACCTCCATCCCCTCTTCACTGAATCTGCGGGACAGAGACCACACATCAGCACGTGGACCGTACAATAAAGGCAAGAAGCTTATTAAAGTATTCAGAGATTTTAAACATTTCGCAAGAGAATTGAAAAAAATTGTCATAAAAACTGCCCAAAGTCTGTTGCCATTATTAAATTAAGAAGCAAGGAGGGAAATGTCTCAGTTACAAACTTAGAGTCATAGAATCACTGAATGGTTTGGGTTGGAAGGGATCTCAAAGATCATCTCATTCCATCCCCCTGCCATAGGTAGGGACACCTTCTACTAGACTATGTTACTCAGAGTCCAGCATGGCTGCACTAGGGATGGGAAGTCCACAAACTTGACTGCTACAGATACTTATAGCAAAAAACCATCTCTTGGTGATTCCGTTCACCACCAGCCTGCTTTGACAGCGGAGAAAGTTTGATGGAGCCAGGAATCTGCACCAGAGCCAGTGATGGGTAGGACAAGGCACACTGATGCACAAGGAATGCGAATCTCCCAGAAGTCTCCTGGGAAATTGCCTGATGGAGATTTTGTGGGTGCAGAAGCAGGTCCTCCTGCTGAAGGGGGTGCCAAGCCTCTTCAGGAGTAAATACCCCATGTGTCCACCATGAATAAGCCACGAGGTAAGGACCAGGCTGGAGCAGGGCGGGAGGGTGTGGACAGCTGCCGGTGTCTGCAGGTACCTCCAGACCATCCCACACCTGCCCAGCACCAGAAGGGCCTCTCAGGAACACATCTCACAGCTCTACAGAAACCACATATTCAAAAGTGCTCAGAAGTGGGACAGAAGTGTTTCGGGAAGCTTCAGCGTGCTCTGGCATTGTGCAGCACAAAGCACAAGAGCACAGCCAGCAAGCCATCTCTGAATAGAACAGAAATAGAACCTTTTTCACTGAATAATACCTTATTTTGGCATGTGTGTTTGTTTACTTCAAAGTTATTTGTAAAATGCATGGTGGAGTTCAACCTCTGCGAAGTGAAAACAAGCTGTCTGAACTCCAGGTCACTTCTTCAAGAAAGTAATATTGTAAGTGATGAAAGCCTTGTCGGCTAATCTAAAGTTGTACAAGTTTTCTTGCTCTCCAGTTGACATTAAAAATCTTGCAGGTGCAAGATTGCAAAGCTCAAGAAGTTAATGAGCACAAAGACCACTCAGTCGTCTGTTGGGTTTAATTGTTTTTAGAGCATGCACATTTTTACCAGCCTCTCATCACTTCATAAATCCAGGAGAGCTCTTCTCTCATTCCTGCAGTTGAACTGTCTTACTTTCTGCACATACTTTCCTCCCCCCTTTCAAACAAAGCTGTTCTGTTTTTCACAGCCCTACTTCTTCTCGAGGACTGACTCCTCCACACTTTTCCTCGCAGTTTACACCAGGCGAGTTTCTGGCTGGGAGTTATCGGGATCAGCTGGGGAGGAGAGGGAAGGGAAGCACTATCAGGAGTGCTGGGGGAGGTCAGGAGTCTATTCATTTCATATTCATCTTCAGAAAAACAGCACAATAAAAGAAAACATTTGATCCAGCAGGCTAACAGAACATTTAGCCAGTTGTTAGAAGCAATTAAAACACAGGGGCTGGGGAGCTCATCCTATGCCTTTGTTTGTCACCTACGCATCAGCATTGCTCTTGTCATTCTGCCTAGAGCAGAAATTAACCCTGAAGTGCCAGACTGTCCCTGCTCAGTGAGATTTCTCCAACCATCTCTGAAGTTTGGTTTGCAGCCATTACTGATCAATGTCGGAGGAACCAGGGGCTCTCCGAACAAGTCGGACACCTCTCCGAGAGAGCACCACTCAAATCTGAAGGGACTGGCTTTTTCACAAGTGCTTTGGACAGGGAGACTGATACCCACGAGCTATCCCACTGCTGCTGGCAGACAGTGAAGCTACGGCTGAAGAACCATGAAGACAAGTGTGAGGGAGCCACGCAGCTCAAGACCCCTCATCTGTGCAGCTTCCTGCTAAATGGCTTTTTGGGTGTGCATTCTCCCAGGTTACTAATGACAATTAATGACACTTGAAAAGCTAAATCAGAAGAGACTGCAGAAGCATTCCTCTCCCAAGAACACCTATTTTCATCCATGTGCACAGACCTTCTCTGAAGGACCTTTGAGGCAACCAGCTCTGAATTGCCGGTTTCTGCAGGGTGAGGATTCCTCCTTTGTCTCGCTGTCTTAGCCCTCACTTGTATTTATCACAAACCCAAAATGAAAGAAACACTTCCCATGTGAGGGTCTGACCAGGACAGCAGGAACAAAAGGACAGCTGAATGCAGGAACAAGTGTCATTGTGGTTTTCTATGACCCTCACTGCTCCTCGCAGAAGCAGCACCAGATGCATGATGAATGGCCGGGCAGAACAGCGGCGCAGAGGAACCTGCCCCAGGAAATGAGACACCTGGGTCCAGCTCTCCACTCCACCCTGGTCTCAGCCCACCAGCGTCTCTGGCTGTCACAACAGACACACAAAGGTATCTCAAAGAACTGTGATACACCGCAATGGCTGAGGAGCACAGCAGTGTTTTAAATGCCTGCTCATCAGACATCGGATCCCCGGCGACTCCAGCAGCATCGCCAGGCCCAGCAAGGGCAAAGCGCATGAGGCAGGTGTCTAAAGGGAGAGGGGGCAGCAGTTTCCCTAAATCCTACCTATTCTGCCATAATATCGTGAGATTATAACTACTACCAAAAAGAAGAATTTGTCTGGCACCAAGACTACAAAACATCCAAACCAAAAAAACAACACCCTGGCCAAAATGATAAATGACAGGCAAGTTCCCCAGAGCATCAGATAGTCTGTACCATGGTAAAAACAAGAGCTAAGTTGCAACATTTTTAAATTTATGTAATCAAAACAATGAAATAGCAATTCATAATGAAAACTGATAATACAGACAACCAGCTTTGTGAACAGCCTTTCCAGTGGCCCAACGGGTTTTTAAATAAACTCTCTTTCCTGTATCTCAGAGTTACCAAAAGTGTTGGTTAGTTTTACTCTCCTCATAAAATGGTGCTTTGTAGGTCTGTGCTGGAGGACAACAGCATTGTTAAGGGAAATTCAAAGAGCACCATGCAGCACCGTGGCCCCTTCCCTGCAGAAAGAACTTGTGATCCAGCACTGACTAACCATGGTGTGCTTTCTAAGCCTGGAACAACTGTTCCTAAAAAAAAAGAAAAGGAAAACAGGCGCAGGTGAAGTGACAGGACAAGCGGTCACAGAGCACCTGACCACTGTCCTCCCCATGGCTCCTCCATCTCTAGATCTCACTGCCTTACCCGTGGGCTCAGCCTGACACCTCACCTGTGCAGCTCATCGTCAGAGGGAGAGTACTTGGAGGTGACATCTGCCAGGTCACCAAAGATCTGCTTGCTGTAAACAGTCAGGGAGGAGAGCAGGATCAGCTCCTGCCACGTAGAGCTGAGCAGGCAGGTATAGTCCTTGATGGAGAGTTCACAGAAGAACGGCAGCTTCTTGATCCAAGCAATCTGCCTGAAAAGCAATTCATCCGCCAGACGACACAACAACGCAAACAGCTCTGCCTGAGTCACTTTGTACCTGCAGGCACAGTTAAAACCAAGGCAAAAGACATTAAAAACATGGAATGAAATCACCTGATGAGGCACTTGAAAACAAGGCAAACACACAGGAATTTGTGTTCAAGCGGCCAATGTGCCAGTGCCCAGGGTGTCACCTGGCAGTGGGAGCCAGGATGGTGAGCACCCACCCTGCCTGGCTGGGGGCTGTGAGGAGATCCTCCCCCAGCCCCAGGGGTCACCCACCTCACCAGCACCCAGCCTGGCCAGGCCACACAGCCTGAAATCCTGTGCCAGGTCCGTGCACCCCAGCTCCAGCACCAGGCAAGGGCACAGGATACCCGTGGGATGGGGTCTGGTTTGCTGCCTGCACCTTCTCCCAGGGCACCTGTGGCCTCCCATCCCAGCAGGAACACGCGGCCCCGGGCAGCCCCTCGCGCGCTGACCCGTCCTCGATGAGCATCGGCGTCCCCAGCGGCTCCAGGTCCTCCGCCGACACCAGCTGGTTGATCAGGCTGTGTGACTGGGGGTCCAGGCTGCGCGGCTGGGGGGGTACCAGGGCTGAGTGAGCAGAGTAGCTAAAAAGGTGCGGGAGGTACTGATAGTGCGTGGACACCGGCGTGCCGATGTACTGATCCCTGAGTGCGGCGAACCCGTTCAGCTCCACGGACCTACTGGAAAAGGAAAAGCTCTTCAATATACCCCAAAAATTCCACTTGATTCATTACAATGTTGCATCCAGCTCTGTCAGAAACATTCATAAAAACAGGGAAAGCAAACAGAACGGGAAATACCTCTGTATTTAAACCCTGCCCTGGAAATAACTGAGTGTGCGGTTCAGAAGCTGTGACTGGCTGCACATTGAGCCCAGCCAGGTACTGGTTAATGGAGGTCTGGGAGCTGCTGCTGAGCTGCCATTCAGGGAGCAAAGCAGAAACTCACCTGTGCACAGCCTTTCCAGCCCAGTTTCCTGACAAGGCCAAAATTTAGGATGGCACGTTAAGTACTTCCACAGCCAGTGAACACAAACATGTCCACGCTCAAGATGCAGTTGAAAGCAGATGGGATCAGGTCTGCGATTCTCCCTGCATCAGGAGGTTTGCACTCACAGTAACTGATTTTAATATAACAACACCAATTATTAACCTAAATGGAGTCTTTTTATTTTCAAAATCTGAGCACGGTGCAGAAAGAGTTTATGCAGAGTGAGCAGTGAAAGGTAATCTAGTACCCATGATCTGCAGAAAGTATGATCGATACAAATTGAGATATATTTCAAATTTAACTCAAGACTGCCTTTCTTTTCATCTGCTCACGAGCATCTCACCTTCCAGCGCAATTCTTTTCAATCCAGTCCTGTCAGCCTTAAACCACAAAGAGGCAGTTGGAACCAGCCATATGCCCAGTTTGCACAAAGATGCACTCACTTGGGTTCTTCCTACACTGACCCCAAGTATCACTCAGGGAAAGACAGCCAAGATTCCTCTAACACCAAATTCTTCCAGGGGTCATTCCCACCTTGACGATGGCGTAGAAACAGGTGAAGGCTGGTTGCTCTCGGAAACTCCATTTCCAGGGGAACTATGATCACTGTCTCCGTTGTTGCTCCATGACATGTTTGCCTCTCCCTCAAATTCTTGCCCAGACATAATTCTCTCAATCTCTTCCTCTGATATCTGTCAAATATAAGACATGATGGTTACTTTAGCTGAGAACAGAAAGGTAGAGCCTCTCTCTGCCTGTGAACACCTTGACTGTTCAGTCACATCCAACAGGGCTGACTCCCTCTGCCCCTCCTGCAGGTACCACATCCTTCCCTTGCATTTAACAACATACATGAAAAATTCTATTTACAGCTCATCGTGGTGACCCCCAGCTCCTGCAGCACCATTCCAGTGATGGTAACGCAGCAGACAGGAATGGACACATGAAAAGATGATGTCAGAGGGACACTGTAAATCAGCCACTGCCACACCACGAAAAACCCAGGAGTAATTGAGGCCAGCGCATCAGGAACATCACTCAGCACTGGCAGAGGGGAAGACAAACAGAAGGTGGGGCAGGCTCTGGTTTGATAAAGCAATCGAGAGAGGCAAGGTGACACATATAAAGTCAGCAAGGAGAACATTTACAGGGAACCATAGTTCTCTATTTTTCCCCAGCTAAGAACTAGTTGGCACCTGAAGTAGTAATCAAGCATCTAATACTTAAAACAAGTATTAAATAATAACATATATGAAGCTAAAATGGACTAAAAAGATTTTAAAATTGAGTTCACTGAAATAAAAAGTTTCAAGAAAGTGCTGGACATGCTCCTGGAGGAATGTTGCACATACCAGCAGTGGGGAAAATGCAACATAAAAGTTCTGAAGTTTTTTTTTTCCTATTCTGTGCATGTCCCTTAGTGAGGCTGTCACAAACCACTGGAAGACCTCGAGTCAACATGTGGCAAGAAAATGCAGTGAACCCTGAACATCACTTTCAAGAGCCAAACATTGCTCAGACAGTTTATTCCACTCTTGCAGAAGAACTCAGTGGGCTCACCCAGGTACAGGACCTGGAGAGTACAGTACCTAAACAGGCTCAGCCCAGGAAATGGAGGTGACAGCAGAACCTCTGGTCCAGCAGGGACAGATCTCAAATGCCTCAGAGGAGCAAGAGCCTGACTCTGGTGAGCAAAGGCTGCCGGTGTAGTGCAGCTGCACTGCTCAGAGAGCAGTGAAAACTGTTACCTGGCCAGAAATTAAATGTTTGTTGTTCTTCAACAGACTCAAACAGGCTTTTAAAACCAGTAACTAATGCTGTTATAAATGATGTTTGCAAACAGTGAAGAGGATTTCTGTTGTTTGAGGTAGGCTCTCCCTGGTGCTGACCCCAGGCACGGCTGCACTGTGCGGCTCTCCCCACAGAGCCACTCACTGTGCAGCCAGAGCGGCTGCTTGGCTTCTCACGGTTTGGGTTTGGTCTTTCCCAGGCACTCAGACTCACAGAAAATGCTTTCAGTGTTATTTCTGTTTTGTTAAAATCAACAGTAAACTTTTAAAAGCCCCCTTTTCCAGAAGTGAGCTGGAAATGGCCATCATTTCTCACGCGTGCGGCACAAGCTGCTGTGCTGAATTACCTCGCGCTTTACAAGGCATCTCTGGACAAGCTGCACCATCAATCAGAGAGACATTTACTGGAGCCCCGCTTGCCACAACTGAAGGGATTGCAGCAGGCAGCCAGAGATTTACTGGGAGCCACGGAGGGACAGACGTCCTTGTGCAGCTGACAAAGGACAGGGCGCCGTGAGGCTGCCCAGGGGTCCACGTGACACCCTGGGACCACGCCGGGTCCCCCCGGGACAGGCAGCACCGAGCTCTATTTACAAATCTACAGTTCACAATGTATTTCTAACAAACACTTGCGAAGAGTCAAAGCCCTGCCACGCCGGCAGAAGGCATGGGCAGGGGTGACAGAGGCTCAACCAAACAGCCCCAGCCCCACCCCAGGCTGAGCTGCTGCCACGGTCCGAGCCCAGCACCACGGGAGGAGCCGTGTGCCAGGACCAGCAGGGCAGAAGCTGAAGGGAACCATGGAGAGATGGCCAGACATGCTCACCTGGACAGGTCCGATGCTTTTGTTTCTGCCTCCTGGCATGCCATCCTCTCTGATTGCTGGAAGAAACAACCAAATCTTGGTGAGGAACACTACTTTGGGTATTCCAGAAGTACATAAGAAGGTATCTACTTACTTTGAAAAGAAATCTCTCTACCTAAAAAGATTAATTTTTTTCATCAAAGAAGTTTACAGAGAAACCTCCAGTGCTTTCCAGGGCACAGGAAAGCCTGAGCAGCATACACCATGTTCCTCACCCCAAAGGGCACAGATACATTGATGGGGCTACAAGCATTACTCAGGCACTTTAGTTTCTTCATGTGATCCTTGAGTGACAGGTAATGAAGGAATAGCAATCACTTATTCCAGTTAATTCCAGCATAATTCCACAGAGAAGTGGCACATGGCAAGGAACCCTACTTCACCCCTGGATATAACCCAACCAATGACCAGACTGCTGGAAAACGAGATGTGAAGGCCAGCACATCTCACTCCACCGCCCACAGCCCTGTGAGTCACCATGAGCCAGAACCTGGAGAGACACCGAGCACCAACACAGAGACAAAGCACTTCACTGGTGACTGCTGACCCTGCTGTCACTTCAGTAGGTCACATCTCCTACAGCCACTACAGAAAACAGAGGGGAGACGTTTGACGCTGACAGGCTCTTGCAAAGCCATCATTTAAAATTCAAGTTACCAGGCTGAGCTGTGCAGTTCCATTTCAGAAGGGCAGTCTTGTTTCTCAGTACAGCAGCTGCATTTTTCAGGCTCTTTAAACAATTTCCAGGGAGCTCTAGTGAAGTCTAATTAAAAGGATTATCCTGGAGCAGCTTCTCTACCTTCCTCCTCCCTCTGCTTTTCTCTGCAGTGACAGAGCAGCTCTGCAGCAGCTGATGGCATTCGAGGACAGCCCTGCTCCTCGTGTGCCTCCCCTCCCGGGCTGGGTCCCCCGTTTATCAGGTCCCAATCTCTTTCCCAGCACGACCTGGCCAGACTTGGCAGGAGGCTCTCCCCAGCTGCACGGTGACCTTGCGGCCGCACGGCCTCACCCTGCTTGGCACTCAGGGCTGCAGGAGGCCCTCCCAGGGCAGAAAATGACACAGAATTTAAGGAAAAACTTCCGCCCCAGAAGAGCCACGCTGCTACCCTCAGCTCAAATCCTCCTCAGGGCTGTGCCTGCGGCTCAGAGAGCGCACACAGGTTCAGCCAGGGCAGAGACACATCCCCCTGCACTGGGATCTGCACCGCACCTTCCCAAATCCCAGCCACCCACCCAAGCAAGGCACAGCACTGGGGGAAAGGTCCTGGGGACTGACAACTGCACCACCCAGGACCAGCAGCACAGGGATCCCCACGGGCCCTTCCACCACCACTTCATGGGACAAGCAACAGTTTTAACTCTTCTGACAGAAACTCCATCCCCTCCATGTAACAAGTATTGTCATTTCAAACATCAGATAACACTCACTTAAGCACAATGAAGGAGCCACAAACACAGGATATAAACCGACTTTGATTACCTTCGAAATCATGCAAATCTCTTATGATATTGCAAGACAAGAAATTCATTTTAACAAACAAGGCTGTTTATTTCCTACAGAAGCCCTTTACAAAAAACACTAGTTTCTGATTTAAAAAAAAAAAAAAAAAAAGAGTGATGTAAAAAAAGTTGTCATGGTTAGCTGTTACCCTCTTTAGGATTTTTTAACTTAATGCAACTACAGAATCAGTTTCCCGTTTCTGGGGGAATTTCTCTCATTTTTCAAGATATTTTACTGCTAATGGTGACTCAGAAGCTTCTCAGCTTCTCCACGGGTGGGGACTGAAATTCCTGCAGCGTTTGGGTAAGGAAGAAGGAGAGAACAAGGCACGGCAAAGGGAGGAGGGCAGGCGGGGCTGGGGCCGGCAGGTGGCGCTGCGGCCCCGCGGGTCACCGCGAGGGGACCCCGGACCCCAACACACCCTGACCCCGCAAAGGGGACCCCGGACCCCAACACACCCTGACCCCGCAAAGGGGGTCCCAGACCCCAACACACCCTGACCCCGCAAAGGGGGTCCC
>VZRE01003669.1:1458293-1470782 GCA_013396775.1 Cephalopterus ornatus
CCCGCGGCCCCCACGGCCCGACAGGCGGGACAGGAGCTGGACAGGCTAGACAGGAGCCGGACAGGAGCTGGACAGGAGCTGGACAGGAGAGGGCAGCATCCGACCGGCGGACACGGCCGGGCCGCCGGGACCTGGGAGTGCCGCCACCCACCGCCACGGAACCGCGGAACACGCGGAGCTGGAAGGGGCCCACAAGGACCATCGAGCCCAAATCTTGGCCCAGCACAGGGCACCCCAAGAGTCACAGCGGACTGGGCACGGCATCGATACAAACCCGCATTTCAGCACCAGCTCTTGCTGTCCTCGCACCAGCTCCGGCCTCAGCTTTGGGGCGAGAGCGCTCCTGGCCCCGGCACTGCGGGGGCTCTCCCACTCTCCTGTCCCCAGCACTGCAGGGGCTCTCCCACTCTCCTGTCCCCATTACTGCAGGGGCTCTCCCACTCTCCTGGCCCCAGCACTGCAGGGGCTCTCGCACCCTCCTGTCCCCATTACTGCAGGGGCTCTCCCACTCTCCTGGCCCCATTACTGCAGGGGCTCTCCCACTCTCCTGGCCCCATTACTGCGGGGGCTCTCGCACCCTCCTGGCCCCAGCACTGCCCCGAACAGCTCTGCAGCACCCTCACCTCCCGGGGGGCTACAGGGACCGAGACACCAATGGGTCCTGCTCACAGGCTGGCACCTTGGTTTTAGTTTCACTGCAATTAGCTCTTCTGTCATTAGGAGTAGGTATTTAAAACATCCTTTCCCCCCCCAGTCTTCTTTGAGTATTCCATTTAACTTGTGGAAGTTTATAATCCTTTTTTTTTTTTTTCCAAGAAAAGGAAAAGCTGATCAGAAATGTCCTTCCAGAATTCACAAACATGGGAATAAAATTATGGAGGAACCATCTGGTATACCTTGACAATACCCCCAGACTTCCCCTTTGTTCCCAGGTAGCTGGCCAGGAATACATCCATGCAGAAAACAGCATATTGCACTCAAAAAAACCCCCATCACTCCAACTCTCAGCTTCTGTAAGAACCCCTGCCAACACCTCAGCTTGGAGACTGATTTACCACCTAAAACATATCTCACCATAACCCGCCATAAACCACAATTATTTCTTGAGATGATGTTGTGTTTAAATAAAATTATGAAATGTCAGAATCTATGGAAAATATATTTGTTAGAATGGCAAGGGCAACTGAGGGAAGAGAAAGTGGCACAGGACAACAGGGCAGGAGAAACCCCATACTCAAAAATCCTTACGTAAATTCAACTTCCTTTCTAGAGGGCCTCAAAGCAGAACGGAAAGGCCCAGCGAGGTGGCCCAGTGACACACCTGGCCTTGTTTTAGGGGGATGAGGCTCCATGAGTTGTCATCTCCTTTCGCTGTCCAGCGAAAGGGCCTGTGAAGGGCCCAGCTCAAAGCTGCAGTGGTGGCTCCTCAAGAAAAATGCTTTCATAATTTTGTTTCTGCTATTGCAGACGTGAGGGAAATGTTGCCATGAGCTACACAGGTTGTCCTGGCTGCAAAGTCGATTCCTTACGCGCACAGCAGGTCGTGTGATTTCAGCACAGCACCGCAGAGGGGGACAGTGCTCGGGAAGTTAAATCTTTGTATTCCCTCCAGTCCTTTGGAGGAGCCTGGAAATCTGGGCACTTCTGCTCTGCTTCCCCCCGCAATTAATATTGCTCCCACTTCTGAACAGGGCAAGAGCTGAATCCTGAAAAAATACCTTTTACCTTCCTGTACTCCTTCTGCTAAACCTGATCCTCACTCTTTCCTTCTGATAAACTAGCTAATTCACACATCACCTCTACCAGCTGCTCCTAGGCCCAGATACCACCCACCCCAGACAGCACGAGGTCCCAAATTAAGATGTACGTGACTCAAAGAAGAGCCAATTTTATTAAACTAACACTAGAGGAAAAAAATCTTCCATCTTCCTCTCGTTCGTGAAGCCACACAGGACAAAGTATTCCCAAGCCTGTTCCTGACAGGGAGCGAGGCTGCCCCAGTGCAGGGACTGCTGCTTTGGCTGTAAAGGCTGAATCGAACATGCAGTATTTAAGACAATTAGGTTTTCAAAGAAACTACACTAAACATTTCTTTCATGTGTAATCAAATTATGTTAAAGCAAACCTCATAATTTAAAACATTCCATTGGTCAGCTCCTATTTGTTTTCCCTGCACCCTCATTTTTGCTCCAGATCTGTCACATTACATTAACACCTTTCCTATTCACTGCCTACAGAAATAACAGCCTTCGACATGCCTGCACAATCCATTTGTCCTGCTCTAATTACTTTTTGACATAGCCTCTTCTGCTGTTATCTTGCCTTTTCTGACCTCTGTCTGTATTAAAGCCATTTAAAACAATCTTTAAACTCGGTATCTATTGTGATGTGTCTTATATGATACTGCTGGATGTATCAGGCAGCAACATTTTGCAAATCAAATATTTAAATCTATGGTAATTAGATAATGTACTTGAGCTGGAAAGCTAGTGCATGGTGGTAACAGCTACAACTGGCTGCTCACAACACAAGCCCCCAGGACTGAAGCACATTTTCAGGATGGAATTCCTATAGTCATAAAACTGTTCTGCATAAGGAAGCTGCTCAAAGATAAACAGGGTCTTCTGTGTACTAAGGAATTTCTTTTAATTTCACAAATGGGGAGAAAAGCAGGAGAAACTGAGAAAAGTGTCCATCCTGCACAAAAGAACCCAAACAACCTCCAGACAAATGGAGCAGACAGGAAGAAGAGCAGGCAGGGTGCACCAACAATGAAGCCCATGACAAATCACACTCTTCTCCAAACCCAGAGAAGAAACCATGAATCTCTAATCCCAATATCCTCTGTTTTCATCAAGCCCATTCAAAAACTGTGCCCTCATTTTCTTTTGTGGTGATTCACAGAAGATGAACCTCTCATTACCAGCTACTTGCCTGGCTGAAGCAGCAGAAGATCTGCTCTGTGCCAAGTGTCTGCTCTGGAGTCAAGAACTTATTCCACACGGTGGAACTAATTTTTTGGATATCAAGTTGATCCTGAGGTACACACGTCTCACGATACAGCCTAACTACATCTTCACATGCTATTTTCCACATGATCCAGCCTCATGCTAACTTAATTGGTAGCTAGTCGATATTTTACTCACATTAGAAGAGATTTCTCAAACCTACATTTGCTCTGGTTCATTTACAGGGTAATTATCCAGTTCACACCAAGTCTGGTCTTCTAGATTCAAGCCAGTGCAGACACAGGCACAGCTCTGCTGGGAAAGCACAGCTCTACACTTTGTCTTCCAGATGACAGCACTATAAAACCAACGGGGGACAAAACCAGAGTCAATTAAAATACATTAAATGCAATGCAACAATTCTATGATTTGTCATAGAGATTTTATTTCTTTGAATTCCTCTAACTGTGTCCTCAGGACATTAAATCCCATGAATGCTGTGTAAAGCTCTTCTCACAACACTTTCCTATGCTCATTTTTATTTTCCCCTTTCTCTTTCCTGTCAGCAGCCCTGACCACAAACCTCAGCCTCATTAAGGCATCTCAACAGAGAAGGGACCCGTGGATCCAGGACCAGAGCAGTCTGCTGGAAAAGCAGGAGTGTGAGATGCTGCTGTGCTGGAGCACAGCTGATGGAATGGCTTTTCAGCAATCCTGACCTTGCAGGACATCCAGTAGCAGGAGTGGGTCATGCCCACAGCAGTTACTGAAACAGTGAGTATACAGGGGACACCAGCCCTGGAACCGAGGCCGTAGAGATTTTCAAATTTCATGCCTCATGAGTGAAGAGCTCCAAGCTCCTCTGTACAGTGGCATGGAACAGCATCTCCAGAGGAGCTGCCGGCAAAGGTGGGGACGTAATTCCTTGTGCAGGAACCTCGTGCTAGGAGTACACCCACGTTAGGACTGTGCTTAGCTCTTAACAGACGCCTCTAAATTGCCTGCTGGAGGAATCCACCTTTCCCTGTGACTGACGCCGGCCCCCGAATTAGGGGGGTTGATTTCTCCTCATTAAGCCTGTCCTGAGCTGCTCTCTGCAGGAACAACCGGCCTCACCACGGCTCCCACCGCAGCTCCAGAGAAACACTGGAACCTCCTGGAGCCCCCGCGACCGCCCTGGTTTTCCTGGCTTTGGGAATGGGAAAATGGCAGATTAGGTAAACCAAACAAGCTCTCCCCGTTCCTCTCACAGCGCTCTGTGTGTGCTGGACAGACAGACAGACACACAGAGCTCCCTTCCTGGCTCTCCCGGCCTCGCTGGCTGCCGACCATTTCCATAAATCCTCCCACAATGCAGCGCAGCGGGTTTAGCCGGAGGGATCCTCCGCAGCACGAGGTGCTGCAAGAAATGTGAGATGGTTTTAGAGGAAACATGTAAGATTCAGATTTGAAATTAAAATGATCTGCCCCAACAACAGCGCCTGGATTTCTACATTAAATTTTTGACATTCCAATGGTATGATATGTTCGTGTTGCTCACCCAAGATAAGCCCACATGATTTTTAAAAGTTAAAAATTAAAATCTGCATTAGGGTTTTTATCATATATCTTGGAAACAAGGCAAATAGGAAACTCCCAGTGCTCACCACCAGGCATCTTATCAGCAGAAACTACGGGGCTCTCTGTGCTGTGTTGTGATGACTTTGCAGCACACGTACTCCCAAAAACAGCCCTTGCTACTCACAGGAGACACCCTCGATGCTCAGATCCACAGATCTCACGGTAAAGTGCCACACCGTGTGTCAGAACAGCCTAAATCACATCCAGCAAGTTCCTACGCCAAATTTAGCAAACTGTGCTTGAACTATGTCTACAGGAGCAATTGTAAAATGCTAGATAAGGGCCGCACCGGGATTACATACAGTCAATATTTGGTTAAATCAGGAATTACACTTATAAGTTCTAGAGATACAAATGTCACTGAACAAAACAGAACATAAATACCCACAGGGCAGTAACCGTCTTCTTTAAAGCAAAAAAGACATCCAGCTTCTCCTGTGTGAGTCTTCCCGAAGCCTAATTACATTATCGCTCGTTATTGGTAACAAAATACAAACATTTCCCTTATGCCCTCAGACCACAATCACAGAGGAACCCCTACACCATCACCTCAGTATATATTATCGTGTAGGATAGAAAGCACTCTGATCTAGTCTCATCCACCCACTAAATTGCTCCCAAGTTTTCCTTGCACATATTCTCTGCAAGTCCAGGGAGAAGCTGCTTTCTGCACTGGCAATACAGCGAGCAGGGTGACAGTCTAACATGGTGTCCTGCTGAGATCCAAGAATAGCAATGCCTTAAAAGGCAGCGATGTTGAGATCACAAGGAAAAGAGAATTAGGGCACAGCTGTGGAGTTCTGTAGGCTAAAACATAGACTCAATATGTCAGAGAACATTAAATCACAGAGCTACATGTAATTTCTAGTCTCATTTGGAACTTCGTTGTAGCTGTGCAGAATTTGTGCTCGGGTCATACATGTGAGTCACTGTGTTTCTGCACACAGAAATAAAACATGAAGTTAATTTAAAAAGAGAAAACAAAGGAGTTATATGCAGCAGTAACAGAAACATCTATGTTTGGGAGGATGTGTATGTGTTACTGCAGCTCACACGCAGTTCTGCGGGCAGCCCTGGAGGACAGACAGCAAAGCCCCAGCCCCACCTGTGACACCAGCCTTACCTGCAGCACAAAACAAAGACAAACTGACCCGACACACACAACAGATCTGAAAAATGCCTGCTTTCCTGTGGTTGTCAGACAAGAGAAAGGGACCCTTCCTCAGAAATGAAGGTACCAAAACTGGTAACAAACTTTTGCATAGGCTTGCCCTCAAAGAAGTGATGTTACATTTTTCAGAATCTACACATAAATTTGCTGGTATTTCTTTATCCTTGAAGCCCAGTACCAGCTTCTCCTCTGCAAGCATTCAATATCCACACAATGCAGTCCATTATCCTCTGCCAATATCTACTATTGCAATCTGTGTCCAACTAATGAATTTTTTGGGATATTGGGGTTTGTGCCTTGAGCTGGGAGGTTGGTGCCTTATATCCAGTGTCTTCTCCCCAGCTCCAGACAAACCTCTGAGAGCCACTGTGGCAGAGACCAGCACAGCTGTTGGATAGCAAGAACTGTGGGTTCCATGGGAGTCCCTGGATAAAAAGCTGGCCTTTAGGCAGAGCAGGACAGGCTCTCCCAGCCGACCCTAGACCCAGGGAGCAGCTGAGCAGTGCCTCACCTGCATGAGTCCAGGCTTTACCAGAGCAGCAGACCGAAATTACCTCTTTAAAAGGCTCTAAAGGCCAGGGACAGATAAGAGAGAAGATGGAGGAGATAAAGAAGCTGGTAACAAGGGAGCAAGAGACTGATTGGGGTGAGGCTTAGATGTCCAGGCTTTCCTAAATCACTGGTACTTGAGCACTGTGGTGATACAGAACAGCAAGAAAACAGAGGTAGGAAGCTGCAGTAATTACGCCTGTGTTCAGCTAAGTGTGTTTCCTGTGGAGCTCACAGAGCATGGCTGCATGTGAAGCTGATCTGTTGGTATCAGCCATCCTTTGTCCCTAAAGAGGTAAATTATTCCTCTGGTTTGTATATGAAGTTCAATAACTCTTAATGGTTATGCTTGACTGCAGACCGGGCTGTGGACTAACATCTCCAGGAGCCAATTCCTATGAAGGGGTAATACATGGAGAGATTTCACAAAGTGAGAGTTCAGCAGACAACAGCCAGGGAGACGTGGAAACAAGGCAGGGAGGGATGTGCAGGGGCAGCACAGGGAGTGTCTGGCCGAGGGACCGGGCTCAGCAGGATGGGACCTGCTGACCCCTTGACCCTGTCTAGCAGGTGGCATCCCTGCCCGTGGCAATGCGGCCGGAATTAGATGATCTTTAAGGTCCCTTCCAACCCAAGCTGTTCTATGATTCTATGACCCACCGCCTACTGCTCGAGTTCCAGAGCAGTGTGCACGTGGCACAGCTCCAGAGAAGGAGGAATGCACCGTGACAGCCATCCCGTGGGGAAGGAGATAACCCAGGAGTGCAGGAGATGAGCAGGAGGGTGTGTGAATTCAGTCTGCAGTGATGGAGGCTCTTCTGCAAACTGCCGATACCGGGAAGGGTTAACAGGGCAGTCCCCGAGCACGGGCGCTGCACGCAGGGCACACGTGCACTCCACGATTTAATTAACAGAGAAAACGCCAAATGTTGGAGACGAATTGCTTTTCCCGAGCAGAACTATGTATTACCTACTTTAAGCACAGCCCGGTTCATACATATGCAATGCTCTCCGCAAACACCGCACGTGGTGCGGGAAACAATCCCGTAAATGAGGATGCGAAAGGAGGTCACTAATTCTCTCCGAGTGCCTTCGGGATGCCGGCGCTGCCCCGCACGCGATCCGTGCCCACCGCGGGGTCCCGCCGCTGCCCGCCCTGACCCACTTTCCCGCAGCATTTCTGCATAGCGACAGAGGTCCGAGCAGGACAAGTGTCACCTCCCAGCCCACGGGATTCTCCCTTTCCTACTGCTTCCACCGCGAGGATGTGTCCAGCACTTACACGTAGGCACACACGAGCATTCGGCATTGCACATTAAATGTAAGTAAACACGTTAAGTGCCAGGAAGAGAAGGAATTACAACAAAATCCTGTTCGTTTGCAGAATATTCCTCTGAAGTAGGCACAGGGCTGTGACAGCGGCTACATGAATATCCATCTCATGGATCCTCCCTGAAGAAGCCTGGCAGTTCCATTCTGGCCAAAGCTCTTTTAGAGGGACTTTGCTCATTTCTGGCTCGTCTGAGCATTCCTGTTGCCCCGAACCAATCCCGCCTTTCCCTTCCACCGAAAGGAATCCTAATGTACTGAGCCACCCAGAAATTACAATTCCTTCATTACCCCCAGCCAAAGCTCTGACGCTGTGAGGAAATGCATTTTCCCACCCCAAGCCCCTCACACCTCTCATACTGTCCTATTTCCTACTCTCTCAGTCCCTATGGAATTACAGTGTATTGACTGCAGATGCACTGGCAGTTCTGATGTCATCTCAAGGCTTTTTCTTTTTTATTTTTTCTCTAGGTGAAGCATGTATATTTCCGCTGTTCTGAAATTTTGTGCTGAAACTATAACAAGCCAAAAATCTCTTCAATGGGAAATTTCACAAGCGGAGGATTATGACTTCAGCTCCAGAATAAGCAGCAGGAGCAGATGGAACTCTTCAGAAACAATGATTCCATTTTCATGCAAATTTCCTTAGTAGTTAAAAAAAGACGAGGAAGAAAAAAACCACCAAGATATCAGAATGGTTTCTAAATGGAAGGTTTTTGAATGATGCTAAAAGCAAAGGGCTGGTAGCTCTCCACAATCCCAAGCATTTTACCAGCAGCCAGTGGGGAAAAAAAGCATGACAAACTAAACCCAGACTCCATCCCCTCTGAGAGTCAGGATAAGGGAAAGGGAAAATGGAGTGAGAGTGTATTTTAGTTTTTATGATTTTCAACATCCTCGGTTTGTGCTAATGCACACTTCAGAGCTAATTCTTATGCTCTTTAGGAGCACAGGCTTCATTCATGAAGCAGCATGACAAAAATTCTTTATCCACTTGATGACTACAGAAGGTGACAGGCAGCGAGGCGCAGCAGCCACGGGGACCCTGTCGGAGTGCTAACCTGCAGCGTTCCTCCTCAGAGCACAGCGCTCCCCTGATTGCAGCAACACATACATGCATTTTTCATAGCCCAAATGTGGAAACCGAGCCAATTCTTTTGTTATTAATACTGGCAGCATACCCTAAACAACAAATAATGCACGGAGTTAGCAGACACCATTTCTGGCTCTTCTACTGACTTCTTACTCAGTTTTGGTCTTGTGCCTTCCTTTTGCCCTTGTGTTTACTGCTCAAGTGAGACAATTCGAGCTATTCCCTCACTCCCAGAGTGGTGAGGACAACAGGCTTTGCACACCATGGAGTGGGACTGCCTCACTACAGTGCCAACCACCATCCTGCTGTGCACACACAACACACGGTCACGGCAGTAACTGGAACTCTTCGGAAGGCCCAGGGAATTCCACTTTTACAGGCTGCTCCTTTAAACTGAGGTTTCAAAGCCGAGAGGAAACGACGTGCACGGGGGAGCGGGAATGTTTGTCCCTGCCTCCCCTGCACATGGACCGCGGAATGCTGCGGCCGGGTCTCTCTCCCTGTGCAGCATCCGGGTGCCAGCACAGAGCTGCTGCCACTGGGCAGCTCCGGCCCCAGGGACAGTTCCTTTGGATCACCCTCTCCAAATCCAACTGGCCTTTCTGGCGCAGTCTTTCCCTGATGCTGCTCCTGATGTTTTGCAATGAGGCTTCATAATCGCCTATCAATTCTATCAACTTGTATCTCACTCAGTTTCACATCGACTTTTAAAATTAGTTCTATCCTGCCTTTTCCATGCAAAAGCAATACAAAGTTCGTTTCAAGTAAGGCTACAAAGAGTGTTAGAGGCTTCTGAGCCATGTGTTCAATACCAAGAATATTTCTGTTTAATCCCATTCTACCTACACTTATCCCTTTCATCATGTTGCTGGCCAAATCTTTTCACTTTGAATTTGCTCTCAGACTGAATCTCCTTCCTTCCTCATCTAGTTAGATGGATTTAAGAAATAACAGCTACTGAAAGGACAGAGCACATACAAAATAACCTCAAAAATGGGCTCAACAAGCTCTTCCTTGCTTACTTCTTAGCAGAAGGATGTAAAGAAACAATTCCCTCAGTTAATCCTTCTTTGACCCAAATTAACTTTTTCCAAACTATTTTCTTAAATAATTTGTTTTACAGTCTTGCCTGAATAAACTTGGCAATAGACATGTCTCAGTTGCCCAAGGAAAGGAAGAGAACAGCAATGGGGAGGGATAAGAAGATGCAGTGATGCATGTTGGGGTGGTGGAAGAGGGGAGGTTCAGATTAAGACTCTGGATTTCTCTTTATTCTTCAATAAAGATGACATAGGGGAAGAAAAAGACACGTATCCTATCCTTATCCCCCCACATCTTCATGTGCTGGGCTTTGACATATGAAGAGAAATGAGACCCATCTGCCCCAGGTCTCACCTGTCTGGGTCAGCACATTGTATCTGAGCAAACTCACTGGAAGATTCTTCTTTCCTCCTCCCCCTGACTGCAGGACGGGAACTGCCAGAAAGACTTAAGAGTAAGTGGGAGCAGCACAAGGGAGTACCAGCATTGCCTCTCCTTTGGCTGCCTCAACAGATCTCCATTGCTTTTCCCTTTTGACTTTGGGTAAATTTTATGCGGCAAAATATAACACCAAGTTGGTGACAGTACTGTAAAATGTCTGAAGGGCTGACAACCGGCTCGACCCCCACCTCCTGCCCCCAGCCCCATCATCACTGACAGGGTCCTGCAGGGCCCGGCTCCGCCTTGCAGGAACGGCCGTGGCACAAGGGCCTCGGCTGCAGTGCCCTTGCCTGGGGAACTTGTTCTCCACAACTGCGCCAGCAGTTCACTTCCCAGTGGGAAATGATGTTTTCCATAGACTCAGTGAAACACGGTTCTAATTTAGCAATTGCAACGCACATCCAACTGAACAGGACCTGGTGTTTTGAGAATGAGAGCAATAGATTTAGGACGAGCCTCAAAATACTCAAGCGACTCAGCCATTTGAAGATCACCTCTGATGTGGGAACAGAAAGAGGCATCTGGAGACTGGCATGTGGTTGTGTTTATACACTGTTCCCTTTTCTAGACCCTAAAGTTTCATATTGAGGACTTTTATATTATTTCTGCAAATACTAAAATGGGATCCGTAGCTGTTCATGTGCCTTGTAAAGCCCATATTACCCTCAAACACACTCTTAAGGTTTCAACTTTTATCTTTCATAAACGGGATCAGAGATGTTGTGTGTTGTAAAGTCAGAAGCACATTCATAACCCAGCACAGCAAGCACCAGAACTTGTATTTTAACAGCAGCATCAACTAGGTTTCAGCAGAATCACTAAAATCGCCAAGTGATTTGAGAAGTGAAAGATAATCTTTGAAAGAGGAGGCAGAGAAAGCTGTCTGGGAACTGGAAAAGTTACCAGAATGGTGATTATGGGTAGAATGGACAGCAGATATGAGTTATCTCCTTCACACTCATGACAAGGAGGTGGGAACCTCTTCATCCCCATCAATAGCAGCTGCAAGGCACTGATACGAGCCTGAGTCACCATTAAAGCAGCATGTCTAGCTTTTTTTTTCTTTTTCTTTCCAAACTGCTTCCTTTTGGATGAGCTCCATGTAACTGTCATTTGGTTTCTCATTTCATTTTCATTTTCCATCTATGCATTTATCCAGCCTTCAAGGGGGAATTCTACAGAAATCTCTGTCAAGAATGCCCACAAGGGCTCTCTGACCCACCCCTCTCACTCCTCTGCGTCCCTGCCAATGACATCACGGCACATCCAAAAACCTCAACAAACCTATGTTCAGTTTGACCAGCGAAAGGGCAGGAACTGCTGGGACACCTTCCCTTCATCTGTCACCTGTGGCTGCCCGGTGCGTGTGCACTGTCCCAGGGCACTGGGGCTGCTGGGCCACCAAAGCAGAGGAGCCCAGAACCACCAGTAGTAGCTACTGAAAGCATTTAACAACAGCAAAACACAGGTCGTGTTAAAAAGAACCTGCCCTATGGTGCAGGACTGTGGGTCAGAAGGGACCTCAGGAGCCACCCAGTCCAACCTCCCTTCCAAGGAGGGTGTCCAGTACTTTGGTCTGCCCGTGTCAAAATGTTCTCAGAGAAGAAAGAAAGGTCAACGACTGGAAACAAGCAGAGAAAGGAAACTAAAAAACCTGGAAGAAATTGAGAAGAGAAAATAGAACATGGACATTAACTTCTTCACACTTCTCAGCCTCAGGTTCCCTCTGAAAACACTTGACAAAAACAAAGTTAGCGCACCTCTGTGTGATTCTGGACACATCCCAGTGTCTTGTTTCACTGTTCCAGCACCGTTAGAGGATACAAACAAGTTCGTGGGAGCAGCTTTGAGTTTTGTCAGCCTCAAACCACTGGAACTAGTGAGATAGTGGACTTCATTCATCCTCAGGTGGCCTCACTGACAATGTGCTTAAAGGCGTTTTATTTCTGTCCTGCCAAACAAACGGCAATATCCTTCTCGCTGTGCTAGAAAGTGGAAGGGAAACAAAACCGTGTGGAAAATCTCCCTGATGTTAAGTGCGGTTCGGGGCACCTTTGCCCATGGGATTTGACGGGCGGGGAGGGTCGTCCGGCCGGCCGCTCCAGAGGGGACGCCCCCGGGGTTTTCCAGCTCCTCCGCGTTCCTCAAAGGCGCTGGAGCCGCTCTGTCACACGTCTTAGGAGCCTTTAAGTGCGACCACGAAGCGGCCTCGCGCCGTCGCCCGGCCCTGCCCGTGACCCAGTTTCCCAGTGGCCGGAACGCCCGGGCATAGCCCGGCCGGGGCTCGGGGGCCGGCA
>VZRE01003669.1:1472814-1503762 GCA_013396775.1 Cephalopterus ornatus
CCCCCCCCCGACCATCTGCAGTGATTTACTGTGACGCTCACAATGGGCTCTGTATAAGATATCTAAAAGAAATTTAACTTGTTTTCCCCCCCAAACCCTCTGCAGTAGTTAGCTGTGACACTTGGACTCCGTGCACGATAAAAGGTGGTCAATGGACACTTAAAAACCTGGTATTGTCTAAGAAAATAATTTTCATAAACTTTTCCTATCGTTTTCTCAGCAAAAACAGCCCATTATGAAAGCTCTGAGTAGAATTCCTCCACAAGTTCAGAAAGTTGAGAAGGGGATGATTTACCTTCCTTGTTTTGTCCAGGAATGCGAGATAGCAGACTTTAAGAGTTAATAAGTATTAAAAGCCACAAGGAGCATTAAAAGTGTGTTTCCAAGTGGTGTGCTCCCCGCAGCCACGGCGCAGAGCCGCAGGGCAGCGCCTGCAGCTCCACGCAGAGCAGAGGTTATTCACATGGCTGTTCGAGAAACTCCATTCATATCTCTGACTACCTGGATTTGAATAGAAACCAGACAGCAATTCTTTGGTCCCAGCCACTATTCGCCCCGCTGGACAATAGAGATTTGTTAGCACACAGGCACAAGCCCTGGGACACAAAGCTGGAGGCAGCAGAGATAGGGGCTTCACTGCACAGGAAATTACAGCTTTTGATGCACTGTTGGCAGGTCTGTCGGTTCAGAACAGCAACATGCCTGTGCCATGTTTAAGAGCTCCTGACTGCCATTTTTAACCACCTAGAATGTCATAAAACCTTTATTGTCGCAGTACATAAAATCATGAAGTCCATATGGTTACTTTTCAGCTGCCCTGAGTCTGGAAGGCAGAAGTATGATCTGGAGATTTTAATTTGGGGAGAGTGGGGAGGGGGAAATTAAAAGAATTTGAGGACAGAAAACCTCAAAGTGTTTATAAAAGCAGAGATTTGTTACGAGGCAGCTGATGTCTAGCTTGAGATGGGGTGGTGGTCTAATAGACTTGGTGGTTGTAAAAGGATGAGGCTGGACAGCTGATTTCATCCTAAAAGGTTTGGTAAATTTGCTCCATGCAGCTCCAGTACCAGCTGTAGAGGAGGACATCGCTCAGTTGTGTCAACTTGGCGAACACCAAAATAAATAAGAAAAACCAAAGCGCTCAGTGTCTGGTACCTCCCATTTCCCCTGCTTTGCCCCCAGTCTGGAGTTAAAATGAGAACTGCTCGGAGACTGGGCTTTAATCCGCTGATTGGAGCCAATGAGCAGAAATTATTGAGATTAGAAACCCAACCAGCGGGTTTTATTAGCTGAGAAGCCAACCCCTCGCTGTGCGCGGCGCCGCGGCCGGGGCAATCCTCACCCAAAGAGCAGGGGGCTCGTGGCTGGTCCTCCTCTTTTTTTTTTTTGTATTTTTTCCATAAATTGTCCCTCCCCTACCACCTTAGTGCCACATAAAACACCTGGACCAATGGGATTTTCAGACTCTTGGAATTCTCCCAGGCACACCGAGTCAGGGTGTCTCTAGGTGGGAGCGTCGCTGCAACCGCAGTGGGAATGGGATGACTTGGCTCTTCTTCACCCGGGAAAAACAATGAGAGTGAGAGTTGTATGTTGCAGTTGGGAAATGCGTGTGTTCGTTATGAGCTGCAGAGATACAAAGCATCACAGAATACAGAAACAAACGCTGGGCTGTTTGCGTCCATATTAAGCACATTTTATCCATGCAGTGGTGAGCTCGGGAAAAGGGGAAGAATTTTAACGTGAGGATGGTCCATTTTCCACGGTATTTGGGAGGCACCTGGGAAGAGCAGTGCTGTTGCTCTGCACCAGCCCATGAGACAGATGATGGACTTGCTTCCACTGCTCCTTTGAGCAATGTAGGACAAAAAAAGGCTGGATGACTAAACCAACACACTCTTAAAAAAGGTGCTACTTGTATGATTAACAAACACCCGCTCATGTGAGGGGCCAGCTCATAGAATTTTCAGCTGCTATATCAGAACATTAGAAATACAAATATGAATGTAAATACTTTTCACAGGAGTCAGTTTTGTCCGAGTAATTATATAATTTCCTTGAATTCTCCTCCTGATGGAGTACAATGGCTTGGGTGTATTACTTCAGTAAAACTTAGGTAATAAGAATCGGGCTAGATTACAATCAAGCTATTTTGATTTTTTTTTTTCATGCTGGTACTGACAAACTCACAAGGACCTAGCTAAAATAAGCCTTTGGACAAAAGTATTATTATTTTTAATAAATGTAAGGATGTTGAAAGATTTATCTACTTTTAGATGAAATTCTATGGTATTCTTAAAATACAGCAGCTTTTCTGTTACCTGTAAGACTGCTAATTCACCTAGATGCTGATTTTAAAACCTACCCCTTGAAAGTGCTGCCTAAAAAAAAATGTGCTGTAAAGTTAAATTCTGTCCTTGCAATTGCATCATAAGAGTTTGAGTAGCTGTTAAGCAGATAGTTTTGAATGGAAACCAGAACATTATAGGTTGGCAAAAAGAACTTCTGCCTAATCAAACGTCCATAAGAGGAATGCCTGGGCATAACCTGCCCCCGACGACATCCACAGACTCAGCCTGGACATGGGAATAATCCCGTCAGGCACATAAGAAAAAGGATGTTGATGGCTCTTCTTATGTAGTCAGGGTTTATTAAAACTGCACATAGAAATAACAGATAATTCCAAAGTCAGTTTTCTCAACTCCAGTTATGGCTGTTCCAAGGGAAAGCTGAAAAAGCCCAAACCACTAACAGCTTTGGAAGCTGCAGTGTATAATCCCACCATTAATGTACAGTATTGCATTACAGGGTTGGTTGCCAATAAAAATGTGTCAGGTATGCTGAGATCTCACAATAGACTTGGCAATTTAACAAAAAATTTGGAATCCTAAGAATTTCATTTTATCTTAGCAATAGCCAGCAGATGCTGTAATCGTTTCAAACCCACAGCATTGATTAATAGCACTCAACAGTTTCAAACGTTAAGGACTCAAAAGACAACAATTGGGTGTTTTGATGTTAAGGGTAACATGGAAGCATGTGTTTCCCTAAGAAGCACCGTGGACATACAGACTGGTGACATCACCTTTTCAAACAGACTTCAGTCATTCCTGCTCTCCCTGTTCTGCCTGAGAGTCACTCAAACCATCTGCAGCTGCCCTGAGCTGTAACACAAAGAAATGAACCCAACTGCCAGGAATGACCTGGGTAAAACTGCACATTGCCAAGTGCTGCATCTCAAACCCAAGAACCCTCCTGCATTAGCGGTTGATTGTGCCACCTAAATACAGATGTGCGTGAATGACTATTGCAGGAAGCCTGGGAACGGGAATTCTGCCGCCTGGTAGCAGGTCCCTTTCCACCATTCCTACTTTGGGATCCTACCCGGTTTGGGTTACTCAGACCTGTGGTTAACCTGTGTTTCCCTCGGAAAGGCCAGACAGTCTGGGCTGAGATGCCAAGCTGTGATTAAGGGCAGGGGAACGCGGCGGGCGGGCTGGATGGGCACGCGGAGCAGTAATGTGCCCGCCCAGGGCGCTGCCCTCGGCTCACACGAGGCTGCTCCGCAGCACAGCTCCAGCTGCTCTGGCACACGGGGGACAGGGGCCGGGAGCTCTGCTGTGGCTCCAGCCCAGGCACGGTGTGTGAGCCCCGCGGTGACACAGCCCCTGCCTGTCCAGTACAGGCACACTGAAACGGAACCGGTCCAGCAAGCCACACCTTATCCGTGTTACCCATCCCAAACACTCCAGCGATACGGGCACTGATTCTTAATTTGCTAACCTAAATCAGTTTATAGTCTTCTTGAAAAATACCTTGTTGTATGAGCCTTTGAGGCTTTCCTACTTTGTTTCTTTTGGGCTTTGACCGTAATTATTTTAGCACAAGAGTGCACATCGCTCTCCTCTCGTGTGCCATCCGCAGTGCCCCTGTAAATAACGCTGCATCTCCAGCCTGATGTCGTGACCGAAAAGGATCCGTCTGGGCTATGAGCAGAAGTGGTCAGGGTTTCACCACACGCTGCAATTCCCAGTCTCCCATATTTACATTTCCAGCTGCGCGCACGCAGTGCCCCGGAGTGGCAGCAGCTCCGTTTACATAACCAGAGCTGGGTGCCCGGGGGCTCGTGCTGAGCTGAGCCCCCCAGTCCGGGCAGGGAGAGCTCCCACCCCACCAGAGAACACTGGACCTGCACAGGAGAGGCTGGGACAGTCCAACAGGGCGTCACAGAGTGGGGGTATGCAGGGACATAAAACCCTCCCCTGGAACTGGGCGTAATGAATGGCTCTTGGTAGTCAGATTTATTTCTTTAGGTGGAGCCTCAAATTCAGATTTTTAAGACGATCAACATGTTTGCAGACAAGGTTCACATTAAAAAGATTTCTAGTTATAAAACAGAATGCGTTCAAGTTTGCCATATATTTTTTTTCTGCTAAAGATTTAAATATCATGTGGCTTTAGCTTTCTTTCTGTTCACTGAATATCAAGGTCAATTAGGAATGATGTCTGGCTAGTACTCTCAGAGCAGATTAGACAGTTGCATCAAAAACTAGGACCATGTATAGGTCATCTGTTACTGTGACCTAGATTTCTGAGAATCTGTTCAATTTGTTTTATTGAAAATGTGGACCTCTCTCAGTTCTGTTTCTCATAGCAAACCTCTGTAATAGAAAAAATAGCTTTATTAGATACTTACAGACATTGCTTACTACTTCTGCTAAGACACAAAGAAAATCAAATCCATGCAGCAGACCTGTGCCTGTCATCCATTTAATTTTAAAATAACTTAAGGTTCTGAAAGGCTTATGCCTTATAATCTAAAGCATTTGGTCCACATGCCAAATACTAAGCAATCTGAAATACATAATAGCTTAGCTGCAGCTTTGTTTGCCCTATTTAATTCATTTTTTACCCTCAGTAACCAGTGGGTAGATGCAATAATTCCACAGTCTACTTTGGAAAAGAAGAACATCCAGAAATATTGGAGTGAGCCTGTTTTCTTTGTATCTGTGTGAGCTTTGTGGTGCCCAGGGAGAGAGCTGGTGTGGACTGCCCAGATCCAGACATCCCTCCCAGACCCACCTGTTTACTGAGGATAAGGATGGTGCTATCTGAATCCTGACACTTGACAGCACATCCACCTATGCCTGCCGGGTTGTCGTCCTGAAACCACATAAAAGCAGATTTCCATTTGGAACATTTTATGACAAATTTCCTCTGCTCTCACAGCTCTTAATTGTTCCGGTAGAAACCAATTACTGGAACAGAGATCATGCAAACCCCCCTCTTGTTGGTGTAAGTATTGGGGAGAGGGAAAGGCAGAAAGTGCATCTTAAAACATTAGAAACTATTTTCTAAACACCAGTGAGTTCAGTGCTAAAACTATAAAAATACTGAAGTGATTGTGGACCCACAATCCAAAGACCAGATCTGGGTGTTATCATCATCATCAGTCTCTGTGGCTCATCACGTTGGGGTACAGGGCACATCTGGAACCCTTGTGCTCTCATCACACCCCAGGGCAAAAGGCTGGTAATACGATCAAACAGCAGGAAAAGGGACACACAGGAAAAAGAAAAAATGCCAGTGGACTGAGATTCACGAATTAAAATCTGCAGTACATCCCTCCCTCATACATCGTACTTACAAAATCTGTTCCCATTTTTTCAAAATTCTAAAGCCAGTTCTACCAACTCATCTGAATTTTATACTACTTTCATATTCAAACTTTTATGTGCATCTCACAGCACACTGGGACCAATTTATTTTATAGGCAAGATAAAACCCGGCAATATTTGGGTGACGTTATCCAAAGATCATTCTTCTAAATGAACATAAGTACATTTTCTCCTTTTTGTTTCACATGATGGCTGCATTTAAATAGGCTAAATGTATAATTCAATGAAGAATGGCTGAGTCCTGCTCACCTGGGGGTCATATCCACATCCATCCAATATTTAAAAGCACACAAAAGCAAAGAAATTAAATATATAAGAGGCGGGGGAGGAAGTCTTTCTTCCAACAGAATATTTGCCTGGTAACCAGATAGAAGAGACCGCCTCTTTTTTTCCCCCAAATCACAGTTAGTTGTTCTACAAGAGTCTTTGAAGACACTTCTATTTTAAATTTTAACACCTGAAGAACATTTAAAGATGTGCTGCTCTGGCTGAGCCGCACACAGAGCAATGGGAGGGAGGTCCCACAGAAACATGGCTGAAACTCTGAAGCCGGTGCTGTGTGATCAGGGCACATCCAGATCATTTGTAAACAAGGCTGAATGAATTTGGTGTGAAAATGGGAACAAACAGCAACGAAACACAGTGGAAATCCAGCCACCGTGTGGATGGAAGCACGTGCAGGGTGTGATGATGTGTTTTCCCTGACGGCACAGAGCACAGACATCGAAGCTTTGTGGTACCTGCCGTGGCTGAATGGGAGTACCCCCAGCCAGGAGCCAGGATCCTGCAGAGGTTCAGTGAGATCAGCACTTGCTCTGTGTGGCACCGTTCAGCTCACGAGGAAGACACACTCGTGGAAAGAATAACGCTGGGAAGGGGTAAGAAATCTCATAACTTCTGGGAGGAGGAGGAGGAGGATGGAGAGAATGGATCCTCACCTGCTTTTTTCCTGATCATTACAATGACATTGTAGTGTCATTTTCTTTGCTTCAGTTATTTACAGTTATTGGAAGTAAAATCTTTATTGCACTGAGTGTATCATGAAATGGAGTCTTACAAGATGGCAGCGTACAACTGACCTGGAGGTGCCGCACTGCCAAAACTGAGCCAAAAAGTGAGATTTTACAGGTGTTTCTTTTGAGAAGAACTCCAAATCTGAAGTCTTAACAGATGAGAATTGCTGGATTATAAAGCTGAAAAACAGGAACTAATTATCTTCAAAGGGCAGTTACCAACGAATCAGGAGAAGACATTATGAGAAGCAAATCCTTCATTGGATTGCTCTCCATCCATACAACTTCCCAAGCAGATAACCTAAGCTTTATCCACTTGGAATTGCTAATATTTCAAACAGTGAATTAAATATAAAAGTCCCAGTTAGCATATGAAAAAAAACCCTATATTTTTGAAGTGTTGTATATGATCAGTGTGTGAACAGGGCATTCGATTGGAGTCATGTCCCTGGTCTGGAGTCCCAGGAAGCCATCTCTGAAACATCCTGCTCAGGAATGGACCTTCCCTTATGCAGCAGGGATCATACTTTAGTATGGTCTTTAGAGATCAACCCATGTAAACAAAACAAACACCTCCAGTTTCCCTCCCGATTACTCTGCCGTGTATCTTCCCCCCACTGCACGTGCAGGTTCTGAGCACTGTCTTCAGTATCTCACACAGGAAAACTGAAATGATGCCTGTAAAACACACAGCCTGGGGTGGGCTCGGTGCCACTGCCTCACCAAACCGAAGGAGACCTCAATGCCAAAGCCATTCTCATCTCCAGCTACACTACATATCTCAGAAGCAGTACCAAGGGGATCAGTCTGACCTTTGGGACCAGCAGGAGAACCCATGGTGCTTCCTGCCCTCCCTGCTCTGGCAGAGACTGGCCAAGTCCAGCTCGTTCCAACCTCAGCACAACAGGGCAATTCCCTGCAAAAGAAGAACTAATTTTTGTGAAGACTGTCAGGCTGATGACTCCGCCAGCAATCTCTAAAATGCTAAAAGGCAGAAGACAATCTCAGTAAGAGAATCATTTGCAGTTAGGATCATCTCTCTTCTTCCCGAAGCCGAGGCACAGGAACTATGCCTGAATTCACAGCTAATGGGAAATCTTTTGATCTTCACAGACATAGAGTTACCAGCCAAGAACAGTGAGCACAGGAGGATCTTCTGAAGAAGCACTTATCCTAAATTCACCACCACAATGTGTCCTGGGTCTGGAGCAGTGCGGTACTGCAGTGATGGAGAACTGTGAGCATGTTTAATACAGCAGAAGAGACAATGTTATTTATATCTCCCAAAGCTGCTTACCCAGCGTCAAATGTGCCAGGGCATAGTGCAGCTGCAGGAATCCATCAGGAGGACACCTGAGATTCCTCTCCATTAAAAGTGATGGATCTAACACAGCCAATCATCTTCATGGCAACAAATGTTATCTTAAAAGATGGGGGATAAAAGTTCACAGGGAAGCTGTGCAAATTCATGAAGAGAAAAATGCATTCCTGGTGACTGAAGGCACAGAAGCCTGTCTCCAGGAGTCTCTGTGTGTTGAAAAATGTCTGGAAGACAGGAGATGATTAGCAGGAAATGTGTGAGCTTCTCCTCCTTGTATCCTTCTCCAAACATCCATTAGCCACTGGTTTGACTGTATTTTAAGAGTCAGAACTGCTTTATGGATTGCAGCCAACAGCTGCAATTCAAAAGTTGTCCCAAACATCAAGGTAGTTTTTCCCAACCAAGACAATTTCTGAAGTTCTGTGAAATGGGATGACAACACTGTTACTGAGACATCTAGGGCCGAGGTCAGTTTTGTTCCCTGCAGCTGCAGGTACAAACAGCTCACAAATGCAGCCTCCTCCACACCCATCCCTGCTGGGTCTGCTCAGAGCAACATCCCTTGCATCACCCTTGGGGTGCTGGGAAGCTGTTACAGTCCTGAGGAAGCTCCTTATCCCCTCCCCAGCCTGCCTGGGTGAGACTGTGCTCAGCCCTCGGGAACTGTGGTGTGGAGGCATCGTGTGTCCGATCCCTTGCCCTTGCACAGAAGCAGTTCTGGGGACAGGACAGCGAGCTGGAGTCTAATCCAGGGCGATCACTCCTGCGTAAGTAGGTCAGCAAGGAAGCTCCTGCCCATGGTCATGTCTTCCAGCCCCCACCGCCCTTCTCACTACAAGCAAATTTGACAAACACTTCCTTTAGCAGGTTACAGGAGATGGAGGGTTTGATTCTGAGGGCTTGCGTGTGTGTTCTAGAGAGATAAAACAAGTTGTGCTTAAAAAATACAACTATTTCACCATTTCAGTGGCTCAGAAAAAGTGCAGTAAGGTGCTTTAAAAAATACATGGCATCTCATTACTCAACCTAGGTTGTCAGATTGCAAGAACATCCAGACTAGCTCATTGGCAAATGCCTTATTTTAAAATATTACCATGTTTGGCAAAACCAAAACAATTTTGCTTTTCTGCTAAAATGACTTGCTGAGCCTTAGTCTAGTATTTTTCAAGAATAAGGAGTGTCTAGTATAATTTTGTTGCAAAATCACATCCCTGTAGGTCAAAAAAGTTTCCCAGTCCTTCATATGCTCTTGAAACAGAAGTTCACACCTCGAGTTTCTGAAGAGTCATTTTTCCCTGCTAACACCCACTGCCAAGGTTCTGCTTCCCCCCTGTGAAGACAGACCCATTCCCAAGCCCAGGGCAGGGTTGCTGTGCTCTAACTGGCTCATTTGTGCAGGTAAAGATATTAACAGACGGGACAAAACTCCTGAGCCTTTGCTGTTTTACCTCAGAGAACTCTATTTTACTGGTGACAGTCTTTTTGATTATTTAATTGCTCTCCACTCATCCTTTCAGAAACCTGTTCAGCTCAGTGATGTCTTTAGGGCAGCCTGTGCCAGAACTGGATAAAGTATCATTTCAGCAATTTCAGGAGAACTAAATGCAGATGCACCAGCCTCTGTTCCTGTTCAATATTTCATTGTTTGCACAGTAGTAGGACTCAGATTGTGCACACACATGCAGTTAATTATCTCCCTGGCAAGTACTGCTTCATGTGGCCGAGTCCTTGATCCTCACACATGGTCTGTATTCCTTGTTCCCAAACATGTAACTTTGCATTTGACTGTACTAAAGCGTTCATTTACACTTGATTTATCTAGAGATCCAAATTTGTGTCACTTTTCTGTCTAAAAAAACCCCAAATCTGCTAAAATGGGATACTCCATTTCTCCCAGGCCAGTAACTGTAATGCTTTAGGATGTGGCCAAGTCACTCCAAGGCTGCGCCAACTGGATCAAGTTCCCACTTGGAATTGCACTGAGACCTCCCCGTTTGTCATTTGTTAATCCTTTTAACATTTGCCACAGCAAATTTGTATCATACCAGTTTAAATTGTCATTCAGTATTAAGTCAAACACCTTACAAAAGTCATGGGTATGTTGCATCCACAAGCAAGCTTGTCAACTCAGAATGAGATCAAAAGAACTTGATAAGTCCTCCATAAATCACTGGAAACTGGTATTAACAGCACTTCTCTCAGGTCCCAGAAGAGCTCTGCATTTATTTTCTCTAGGATCACCACCACAGCACTACGTCCTACAGGGGCAAATAGAACAGACCGGTAACTTTGTCCCTGATTTCCTGTAGTCCTGAGACTTGTCAAGTGTCAGACCAAGGAATTTTTGGACAGTTAAAAATAATCTCCAGTGCTAATTTATAAGACTGTTGAATCAGAGGTGTTTGGCCATGGCATTGCTACTTAAGCACCCAAATTTCAATGAAACAGCAATAACTAAAATCACTGCCAGCAATTCCATCCTTGTGTCTGTCTCCCCAAGGTGTATTTGTGTGCTTACCCTGCTGAAGTCATTCACCTTGACAAAGAAAACACATTTTTATATTACAGTTAAAGCTTGTTCCAGGACAAAGCAAGTGTGCTTGCACATGGCATTTGCATGGATGCTGCAGGCAGGCAGTGAGGCACTGTCATGTGCCGAGCAGAGTCTTGGCCCCGATTTCCATCCCTGGGGTCACACCTCCCTTGTGAGAGTCTCAGCTACAGCACAGGGGGTGGGAGAGGAAGGGAAGCTGCTTTACTACCAGATGCATATGTTAAATTTATTTAGTGATACTTTAGGGCAGTGCTGCTGGGATTCCTGCCCTGCTATAAATAAAAGCCTTATTGTGAGGAGCTAATAGAATGATTGAATTAGGGTGTAAGAATTGTTCAGGCGCCATAAATACCCAGAGCACCAGAAACATCCACAAAATTAACTAAATCCTGTCCTTGTACTCGAGTTACCAGGTTTAACCTCTGTGTTTCAGGGTTTGTATGCAGATTTTGAGGAAACCATTTTCTTTGTACAGAAATCCACTCCCTCCACTGTAAGTTGAAAGAAAACCCCGCATGCTCGGAATGTACAATATTTTCATTGTAAAGGTCCAGGCAGCAGTCACTGCCTCCCTGACTGGTGCCATTGCACTGGCGAGCTCACAGGGATCCCAGTTTACAAGGCATTCCATGCCCAGAACTAACAGAGTCGGGCTTGAAGGGACCCCATGGCCCCCTGCCTCCAGCATCTGGGGAGGGTGTCGGGTCCACCTAATGCTTTTTTCATGACAGAAAATAATAATTAAGCAATAACAATAGAGGTGGCAGCGTCAGCTCTGGGCTGGTTTTGGTGCTTCCTAAGCAAAAGCAGTGTGAGAGGAAGGTGTGTTAAGGTTCAGTGCAGACCGTAACTTTCGAAGTGTGCCTCACACATATTGCCCACTTGGTGTTTCCAGGGAACTGTTTTATCATTTCGGAATCTGTCCAAAAATCCAGCTTGATGGAGAGCTTTGAACTTTGCAAGGGGGAAGGAGTGTACAGCCGGGATATAGAAATAACATGTACAGTTTGTTTTTAACATTCAGAGGAAATTCAAGCTCTAAAATCATGAAACGAGAAGATGAAAGTTACCGCCTCAGAGGTCAGTGGAGGTATAAAAGAAGGAAGAAGTAGTGAACTGAGAAAAAAGCCTCTCTCACAATGTAGTTTAAATATAAACACACTGTTTTGGTTTGTTAAAACCAAAATTTCACGCTTCACTTGAACTCAGTTTCCTTGATTTATGTTATATCTACCACATGTAGTCACCCTCCACTCTGGGACACTCCTGAGGCTTAACACTCGAGGCTGAACACTGCTTGTGATTAATTCAAATTGTCTTTGTTCTTTCCACCAGCTCCTACTCCAAAAGACGGCAGGAAAAAGGTGAGACTAATTTTCGGAGAATTCTTTTGATTTTCAGTATCAGTTGATGTTTAATGATACCATTAAAATCAATCAGTTTAAGTGCAGACTACAGCCTGTATTCCTGGAGCGAGATTGCTTCAAGTACTTTATTAGACAATACACTTACTGTTAAGTTACATGTATTAGCTCAGGATATTCAGAGAGACACTTATCATCCCTACAACAAGAGAAAATACTCCGAATTTAAACCAACTCTCTGGAATGTAAGCTGTAAATTATCCCCACGGACTCTGTAGGCTCCACTTCAGTCACAGTAAATTTATTTCAGATACAGCAGCAGATTTAATTTTTAACAAACAAACTGCAAATAATTCCTCTCTCAAACCATGCAAGCCAGGTGCAAAAGGTGGAGATAATTAGATCCAATACAGAGACTTAAAGAGAATAAATCCCATTTTCCTCCTTTCAGGGGAAAGAAGAGGGGGGACAGGAGCTGTAGAAATAGAGACAGAGATTATGCACTCCATTAAGAGGTAGATCCCCTGCTCTCACTTCTGTTGGTTTAAAGTTATAGGTGCCCCCATAACTTTTTTTCAAGTGAACTTTATATAGAAATCTGAATCAGTATAAACACCCTTAGTTGCAGCTATTGAGAATATGAATATCCACAGGAGGAAAGGCTTTTCCGCAACTGCAATTCTGATATATTCAAAGCTGTTTTAAGGAACACTAAGTCAACTCAGCATCCATAACCCGTGTTACACTTCTGCAATTCATTAGTCCTTGTGGTTCCATTTCGTAATTAAAATACTTTGCAGTTTAAGACTTTACAATAAAGAATGTGCAGTCCTCAGCAGTGTTTCCACTGCCAGTCTATGGAAAACATATGCATGGAAAATATGTACAGTGCATGTATACAGCCATCTTTGGATAGCTTCAGTGAACATTCAACGCTGTCGGTGAGTTTGAGAACTAGAAAAAACCATCGACCGTTGACTGTACCTTGAGGTTTATCACAAACCCTCTGTTGAATTGAAAGCCTGAACCTTCAGAGATTTCACATGTGGTTGCCATTAACAGGTCATGATTTACAGATTATATTAAGAGCTACGGAGGTTGAGTTTTTCCAGTTCTACTTTCTCTAAAAGTGAATTGGTGCATAAGAAATGTTTGTTTTCTCTTTAAAAAAAAATTAAAACTTTATACTAGAGCAGAATTTCCACAGAAGAGAGTATGAGAGCAGTGGAAGGTTTTGTATGGGCAGCACAAAAGCAGGAACATATCCGCACCATATGGTACACTTGGAAACAAATCTGAGCATGGTGTATGTTCAAAATAGCAGAATACAGGCCAGATCAGGAGGGAAACCTCGTTTCCATTTGGGCTGGCAACTTGAGCTTCGCTGGAAAAAGCTTTGGAATGTCAGCTCATTTGCTCCCAGGAACCTGCGCTCGATTTCAGCAGCTGCTCACCGGGAACGCCGGGCGAGGACCGGCTCCCTCCCGGCCAGGCCCAGCTGCTCCCGCGGCTCCGGCTGTCGCTTCCCAGCCAGGCAAGCAAGGAAACACCCTTCTTTGGAAAGGAACACAAAGCCAAGTCCTGGGGCACCTCAGTGGTACCTACGTGGAACCTTCTCCACCCCAGCTGGGGGATCAGGTGTAGGACTGGGGGCTCTGAGAGCCTGTGCCTTCAGAGGTGCAGGCACTTGTTTTGCCCCCTCAGGACTGCAGAACCCACGAAACACCCAAAGCACATGCCAGGGAATGTTGCCTTGAGCTGCTCTAGAAGGACATCTTGTAACATGTATAATTCTGCTTCTGTATACAGTCACAGATGGGCAGGATTAACAAAAGAGATACCTGTCTGAGGCCCAAGAGAAAGCACAGGCTGTTGAAACTTAAGGCTGTTCCCTGCAAGCACACCTGGCATCTTTATGTGTGTCCATCAAATGACCAAGGGGCATGAAAATATCAAACAGGCCTTCATTTCAGGAGAATGTGGTTCAGGTGGTAGTTAGCTCCACCATCAGAGCCTTCCTGCCATCCAGGAGGTCTGAGAAAGCCTGAACCACACAGAGTTCAGCATCTGAAACAGCTGCTCAAAGTGATGAGCCACTTGTCAAGGGCAGTGAGTACCTCAGTATTGGTGGTGGGGTGGTGGTTCTTTTGACAGCCAAGCAGCAGCCTCAGGGAAGACATGATAAATGCTCTCAAGCAGGATGTCTCATCCTGGGGTACTGTGAATACTTCTGGTATGAGACCCAGCCCTCACTGAGTTAGGAAACATTGTGCTTCTGAAGAATTTTCAGAAAATAATTTAAGTGCAAGAATAGGGAAGGTTCAGTGAATGTGCCATTTTCAAGCCCTTGGCGTATGCAGTTGAGAACCATAATCTCCAAACCAGGTGTTCCCAGCTTCAAAAGTCTGTAGTAGAAGTGGATTAACCAAGCAAAAATAATCACCTTTACAAAAAAAAAAAAAAAAAAGGGGTGATTTCTCTTAATGTAGTTTCTAAAGAAGATTCTGCTACTCTCCCAGTCAAAGTGTGCTTGCCAGAACCACCAAGACTCCGAGGAGCCCTGAAATAGCTGCACATCCCGAGGTCAGGATGACTGCAAAGGGACTGTTCCTTGTGCCAACACCGTCCCAGCAGAGCAGCATCTTCAGCACATCATGGCTGCAATCAACATTCATTGCTGTCGGTGGGTTTTCATCTCTATCAACTCACTGATCAATGAATGCAAACTGCGGACCAGCCAGCCAAGGACCAGCCTCATACAGCCAAGGCCATACAAGCTCCTGTGGCCTGGGCAGTTTTCTGGCAAGAAAAGTGACAGTTTTGCCAAAGAAGTGCTTGTATCCAAGTTCTGCTTCCCAAAACCACGTAAGGCAGGTCTATGGCTGTGCCATTATCCCCCCAGAGAGGTTCGGGACATGTCATCCAGCTCCTTCACGAGCAAGTATGAATGCTTAAAAGCATTACGTAACTTAAGAACTGCACAGGGATTTTTAAAGGGGCAGAACAGGTGAGGAACTAACTCAATTTTAATAAAAGTTACACCCAGTTGGTAAATATCTCACTTTCAGTAAAGTGTAAAGCTACAGCTTTACCTGGTGATAGGAAATGAAACTTCCTCCTAAGTGAGCCCAGCTATGGAACAGCACTGGGTCCTACAAAGTGACCAGTGAGATGAGAAAGGACTGAGGCTGTGGAGCTTTGGATTGACAGGGTAGGAATGGGACAGAGCAAGGCACAAAACAGCCACCGATTTAAGGTGCTGCTGCAGAGAACGCTCTCCATGGCTGTGGTGGGCAGGGCCAGCTTTGGTTATAGTGGAAAGGTTCAGGAGCTGGGGCTGACTGCCTGGGGCAGGCAGGGACCCTCCTGCCCTGCAGGGAGGAGCACTCACATCTGTCTGCAGGACAGACAGAACTGACACTGCCTCGAGACAGAAGAGCTGCCTCTCGAGCTGCCCTCCAAGTGTTTTTAGTGAGTGGCATGACATACCTGTGCCCAGGAATGCCACTGTCGCTGGGCAGTGCAATGCAGTAAAGGCAGGAGGCCCCTGTGTTGCCCCCACACTCTGAGGAGGGGCCACTCAGACCAGGGATGGTGGATCCCGTTCTGCTCAGCAGTGGTATCAGTCACTTCCCTGTGCAGGAGAGGGTCCAAGCACTTCTCCTATGCCTTGTTTCCTTCTCCAGTTGTTTACAGGCTTATTCTGCAGCAGCCTGTTCAGGCACGCTGTGCTGATATCCCACAGGAGCCATCTCCCTCAGCTCGCTGTACAGTTCAAGTCAGAACAACTCACTAATGGTGAGTTTAAACGCCAGTTTGGTGAATATTCAAAATAAGTCTGCGTGCTCGTTCTGCTAAAAGACTTGAACTTGTTCAATCTTACACAGGAACAACTCCACCGAGTTCAACAGTTACAAACTCACAACTGAACTCTGCAAAAGTGGAGCTTTAGGAAAAAAATCTCCCCTCTCCCTGAGCCTGACAGTGAAGGGCTCTGTTCAGTCCCCCAAAGCAAGCACTTCCACTGACACCCTGGGTAAGTGTGGTGCTTTGATGGAGGGAATTTACTACAGTAATGTAACAGTGAACAGCCCAAAAGCACGGCTGCCAAGTTGTTTTAACATTATCAAAACGAGAATGACTCATTTTTTATGCAGTTTGACATTTTGTCTTTGAAATCTCAAATTTTTCAGCATGCTTGGCAGGCTCCCTCGGAAGTGAGAGTGCACAGTTTGGATTTTTGCCAGCGACATCTTACATGATGTACAAGAAAGTACTTGTGCGTTATTTTAAACAGACATTTCAGCCAACTGGTTTCCCCCACGTACACTTGTATGAAAGTACAAAATACAGAAGTCCTGACAGAGGTGTTCATCTTCAGCAAGGATACGTGAAAATAATTCACTGCAATTACTCCAAGACATTTCAGACAAACAGGGAAAACTACAGTAAAGGGGCCATCACCCTGTGTGCCAGTGCACAACAGCCAAAGGCTTCAGCAGACACTCCACAGATCTTAAAGACTATGGATGCACAAATAAGCTTAAGAATTCATTTTCCTACTCTGCTGTAAAAAAATCCTCAGGATTTTTTTTTTCTTTTTGCTTTAATCATGTTTGGTAATGAGACAGCAAGGGAAAAAACTTACTGAGGGAAGGCAGGTTAGCAAACGTGTTCAGAATGTTTCTAAATCCATGCTTGGGAGGTTTTAGATGCTTCTGGCACCAACTGTTCGCTCCCTACCAGAGCCACCACCCCAGAGATCCTCCTGCCCTGGAGCCTGTCAGGGTGATGCTGAGCACCAGCACGTTCAGTGCTGCCACTACAGACGTGGGACAGCTGGGGCTGGAGAGGACTGGGATCTGCCCCAGCAGCAATTGCCAGGGCTCATCTATCCACACTGGAGGCTCCAGCAGGCCTTCCAGCACTTCCAGGGACCCCGCTGCCCACCGGGTGCCCACCAGCACTGGACGGGGGGATCGAAAGACAGGAAGACATCAAAAGAACTCAAGGAGCTCGGTTTATTTAGTTTATCAAAAGTTTATATAAATATCTTCATAGGGAACAGATGTTTGACAAGCATTTTTCAGTTTAGCAAAAGATAACACATGAAAGCTGTGGCTAGACAAACTCGGAGTAGCAATAACATACAGTTTTTTAAGGGGAAAAGAGGGTCACAGCTCATGTGGGACAGCTTTGCTCTTAGTATTGGCAGAGACATTCTGCTGGGAGAATACTGTGGAAAATTCAGTTTTGTTTTAATTCCCTTTAATGCAGGAGAGGCCTGAATGCAGTAAATCTGAGCTGTGTCAGGCCACAAAGGCTCAATAGAATATTAGCCAATATATCATCATAACCTACACATCTCTAAATGACAAATTATTCTACATATGCCTGTGGAATTATCTGTTTCCATATAAAAATGATGAGCTGCATGAAAACCTGGCTAGATGCCTACAGAGGTGTGTTTTACTAATCAACAAGCAAATAACTGCACAGACATTTAGAACTCGGAGCCTGCCATACCTGCATTCCACACAGCTGTCCTCATGACAAAGGAAGGAACCACATGTTCCCACTGTAGAGGAGGCACAGTTCTCCCAAGTTCCCCAGTAAAAGTACAAGCCCACCAGCACGATGGCACGTGGAAAGGACAACCTCCTGGCTCTGGAGGGCTTTTAGCAGCTTGAACATCTGAGCATTATTTCTGGAATGAGCTGTCTGTTCGAAATTTCAGATTTGACAAATCCACAGAGTTCCCAAACAGTGAGGTGAGAAGTTGCCCTGAATGAGGGGTTTGCAGAGGCTCAGCCCTCTGTTAAGGCCACGGTTTCCCACTCCCACCCGTCTGACAAGGGCCTGTTGCCATCTAGTGGATCCCAACGACTGGTCCCTCCGCACAGCAAAGGCCACTAGATGGAGCGTTAAGAAGGAATTCTGAATTCCTATTTTTTAGGTGTCCAGCAGCTCAGATTTTCAAAGTCTCAAAAAGTGACAGGCCCAGAATTACCTTGAATTTGAAGAGGATTTCACCAACTGCTCTCAGCTTCATGAAAAATTCCAGGCTCTACATTTCCAAGTCTAATACTGAACCACCACAGATAAATACTTCCCTGTCAACATAATTTACCATCACCTCAGGGGTTTATATCACTCACATACAGGCATCTACTTCACTGAGATACCTCTAGTGACAAAGGATCTTACACAACCTGCATTCTGCTGCTGTAAATAATCCCGTACAGACCTGGTCTGTGCTACTTCTGTGAAAAATACCTCATCAACTCCCAGCTATGGGAAACTCCACTTTCATGATTAAGCATTAGCTCTAAAACTTCTCGAAGTCTACCACGGAATATCAGTTCACATCTTTGGATTATCTCAGAATGAGAAATTCCACCTTACATGTGGCAAGAAAAGAGGTACTTACTGCCCACGGAGTTCATAGGGAGGACAGGAGAGGAGGAACTCATCTGCTCCACATCTGCAGCTAATGGGAAAGTGAAAATGAGAAAGATGTGATGTGCATGTTACCAAGAAGTTTTTCTTTTGAAAACTTTCATTTACACTGAAGTTGAATATGCTTGTCTTTGGTCACCTGAGGAAGCTGTTTCAGAAGCAGGCAATTTTTAACAGCATCAGCCTTCCCTCTTTTGAGATATGTCTATCTCATCCATGTTATCTATAGATGTGCTTTTCCAAGCAGTTGTATTGGTAATCTGTAACTTGTGATGGTTTAAGAATATCAATTCAGAACAACTTCCAGCATAAAGAAATTCTGGATTACATCAGCTTTAGACTGCATTCAGACCATTACTGTGGCATGAAAGGACATGATGATCTCCCACCTGTGTCCAATGCACTTTTAAAAGATTCCGGATAGGAAGAGAGATCCTCTTCCAAAGGCAGGCAAAATGCTGATATTTGATCTGGAGCAGCATCAAAAACAAGTGTTTTTAAACACAGGACACTCCAAAGCCTTATTTTCTCACAGCTGAAAGAAGAAACAGAAGTTGCTGCCTGTGTTTGCCAATGAAAAACCCCAAAGCCAGAACGTGATCCAAACCAAATGCCAGATGCCCTCTGTGTTTTGGGAAGGATCCACCTTTCCAGGACCCAAACCAGCAAAGACCCATCTTCCAGTAACAGGGTCAGTTTTAACCCAAGATTAGGTAAACCAAAGATACATTCTCTGGGGCTTGATCTCTGTCAAAAGACCACAGCCCCTCTCAGCACATCACCACAAACACCAAAGTCAAGCAGATCAGGCTCCATCTTCATCATTTTCGTGCTGGTAGATCCCACATAATTATATATTCTGTAACTCCTGTTTAGCTTCAAGGCCCCAAAAATGCACACTACATGTTACATTTCTAACCACAGAACACGGCCCCAGAAGCACAACTCCAGCCCACAGCCAGGCTGTGCTGCCAGCCCAAATCCTGCCTCTCACATTCTTGCAATTCCCATTTTTCTGGCAGGAGGCAGTTCCCCGAGGATCACTGTTTACACTGAAAAGTGCAAAGTTCTGCTCTAATTAGGCAAACCACAAACAAATGTAAACACTTGAGCAGACCATTTTTACAGAACGTGAGAGCAGACACAGCACCACAGTGCCTTAATCCTCCTGCCGTGCTTTCCTGCCACTCCGAGCACCTCACCCAGGAGCCTCCTCGGCGTAGCTGCTCAAAGGCAGCTTTAGTTCAGCCTGCTCAACAGCAGCCACGGCCGGGAGCAGCAACAAACACAATCACAGATTTAGTCAGCAATGCCCTGGGTCGTTCCTGTCCTATTCCTCAGTGAATTATCAAGGCATCTACTGCCTAGAACATCCACACATTCATTTATCATCTTGCTGTGTTCAGAAAGCTGCACGTGATGTACCGACTGCACCTTCCCGACAGGCACAATCCAGAGTACACTGCACAGGTCTGTGGTGTGCTCAGAGGAAAAAATGATTTTGCATCTTCCCATTTTCCACCTTAGTCTCCCTAATGTGGGAATTGCTGACCCTCCAAAGGAGCTAGCAGCTCACGCACTATACACGTGTTTGTAAGCTGAAAAGGATTCTTCATATGCAGTACAGCCATTTCAGATCCCTGGGAAGAGTTCTGTACTTTTTCTTATTGAAAGCTACATGTGCTTTCACATATAGCCAAATTAAGCCAAAAAATAAGCGCAGCTTAAAATTACTTTTAATGTTCTGTGGGTGGCAAGATTTAGCCGGCGTAGATTCAGCACTGAGCACAACTCAGCTTTCAGAAAGGTTGAAGGCCCGGCTCAGCAGATGGTCACTCAGAGGTTACCTGCTGCTCTGGCACACAGAGGTCACTGCCCAGCACGGGGGACAGATGGCACAGGGCAGGCACTGAGAACCCATTGTGTGAGCAGCAGTCACTCGGGAGTAAGCTACACCTGCCAACATCTGGAATAGTTTATCAAGTATCATTCAAAAAGCAACTAAATATTGCACGTGCCTTCTGAAGAGAGCTTTCTGAGCCCTGTTTGGAGAGAGACAGTGCAAATTCTTTTAAGTGCTTTGGTTTTAGATTGTTCATGTTGTAGGGTGCCAATAACAAAGTGTAACTACTTCCCAGCTCTGCTTGGGAAGGATAATTTCAGTTCATGCTTGAAATTATATATTTTAACTATTTCTAATATGTTCACCAAAGTGGACACCGCCGTCACCACAGCCCAGCTGCTCAGGTTTGAAGGCAGAATTCCCTCAATGTCCTGCCCAGTGCTGCTGGGACCTGGCGATCCCACACCCGGAGCACGGAACATGGCACGGCTCTGGCATCGAAGAGTAGCCACACCTCAGCATTTCTGTTCTTGTGTTACTGGCAGATGGTATTTATAATGTATTAATCTCAGAATCACACTTCAATTTTTTTATAAGTATATGAAAGCACAACTAATTATCCTACACCTGGCCTTGGATAGGTGCATTTAAAAATTTCTCTTAATATTAAAAGAACTTAAACAGCTCTTTATGAAACGTGGCAATGCTGATTTTGCTCTCTTATCCATAAACCCCTCCCCTCCAGCCCTTTTTACCTTCATAATTATATGTAATGCATTAAACTCCTAAAATCAATTCCACTAAGGGAGAGGAGATATGGATTAACAACCAGCTAAGATTTTGGAAACTGGTTTGCTCTAAAAGATGAAAAGGACAAAAGTCTGCTCAGCTATGAAGAGCAGCTGCTGCCAATACAAGTATTTACCCCCTGACCCCTCCTCTGCCCACTCAGTGAACAGTGCCAATTGTTTTCCTGTATTATACACTGTTTACAAGCCCTGAGTGGCATGAAAGGAATTAATAATTCAGCTCATGGAGCTGGTGACCTTTATTGGGGTACCTCTATTTGCTGAGTAGGAATAGAGCAAAAAGCTCCCTTGAAGCCACAGGGTTTCTTTAAGAGTTTTTCACTTTACAGCCTAATTGGCCACCATAACATAAATCAATTATTTCTCCTGTTTTAAGCAACAATGCTACCTATTCTCAACCACTCGATTTCTAACTTCTCTTGTATCAAGCCAGGCCTTGTTCTTTGACTTTTACAATGGTCTGGTAAACACACTGGCTAGGCCAGCTTGGAGAGCTTTGCAGGATCAGGAACATTTGGGAACACCAGCAAAAAGAGGTTATGCTATTTTGAACTTCTCTTGACCTTTGCCTGCCCTTGTCCCTGGTTATGCTAATTGAAGGGGTATATGGGCTACTCCCAGAAATGAACTTAGCCTGAACCTGTGACACAGCATTGGACTTTGAAGATGAGTTTGGTACCCCCTCCCCAAAGGCTGTCATCTTACGTGCAGGAAGGGATAGCACAGGTAAAACACAGTACCCTGAGCACTGCAGGGAGACCCGAGACGAGAGTGAGCAGAACTCGGTGAGTCACATCATCTTCCCCCGTGTGCGACCAGCTGCCAGGGATCAATCGCACGGACCCGTGAGGCAAAAACGCAGCGGTGCTGCTGGGGCTGCAGACAGAAGGACGTGATCATAGCACAGCCTCCACAGGCACAGGGTATTCCAGATGTGCCTCTGCCATGTCCCACAGGAGGCACTCAGCGCTCCTCTCAGCTTCCTGGCTCTCAGACCAGCACACGATGGGCTGTCACCACCACAAGCACATCCTGACTCACTGTGAGGTTCTCCAGGACCCCAGGGCATCCCTGCCAAGCTGCTCTCCAGCCTGTGCCATTCCATGGGGTTACTGCATTCCAGATGCCAGACTTGGTGTTTAACTCTGAAGTTTCAATCAACCCTTTCCTTCAGGTTATCGAAGTCCTCCTGAGCAGCTGCTGTGCCCTCATCGTGGTGTCATCTGCAAGTCTGATGAGTGTGTCCATCCCATCATCCAGATGGTTGACGAAATTGCTATATAGTATTGGCCCTAATATTGACTCTCAAGGACAACCACGGCTTAACAGGCCACCAGTTAGTGCTTGAACCCTTGACTGCCACCCTTTGAACAAAACAGCCCAGTTTTTCACCCAGTTTGCCTACAAGGATGATATGGGAGAGACTGCGTCAAAAAGCCTTGCCTAAGGTTAAAGTTAGTGACAAAATTACTCCCTCCTCATTCATGGATCCAGTCATTTCACTGCAGTAGGAATGAGGCTGGTCAGGCATGATCTGCCCTTGGTAAACCCACAGTGACTGTTCCCAATTACCTTCCTGTCCTTCAAGTGCCTGGAAATGTCTTTTGGGAGGATTTGCTCCACACCCTTCCCACTGAAGGAATGAGACGAGCATGACCAGAGCAGCTACTGCTGAGCAGAGCCGAGTTAAAGGTGATTCATTGTCCCTTATCAGCTAAATTTTACTATACAGAGACATTCCTCCCCTTTCCCCTACATTGGGTAGAGCTTGTCTTACCTCAACACTGAAAACACACACTGTTTGCAGAGAGAAGTGGGAAGTAAGGTCATTGTGATAAATATTTTTACTCATTTTCATTTACACAGAAAACAATCCCAGTTCCTGCTTACCAACAAAACTGAAAGGAAACCTACAAAAGAGTTGAATGTTCCATGTACCTGCACTGCGTTCCTCAATAAACACTCTACAGACATTGTTATTTTAAATGCCTGTTTACATTCCAGTAAAATTCTGTCAGCATGGTATCTGATTTATTGATGCCATCAAAAGTCACAGGATTCCTGACATGCCTCCTGAGGCACAAAAATCAAAGCAGAGAGGAGCTGCACGTTGCTGTGGTATCAGCATTACCCCATATAGGATGGGATGGGTTTCCAGAAGCTGCCTGTGTTTTCTGAGGCAGAGCACAGTGTGCCCCTCCAGAAAGCTGGTGCTTCCCTGGGAGATTCAGCAGGCTCTGCTCCTGAGAAAAAGAGGGTGGTGTGGATGGGAATGCCAAACACAGCCAGCCCTTGGTAACAGCAAGGTGCATCAGGGCAGCTCGTTCCTCTAAAGGGGGCTCATACACATTTGCATCTTATTTTACACTCTCAGGCTACCAAAAGAGCAAACTTCATACACAGTCAAGCAGCAAAGCTTTTCAGAAAAATGATGATGATGAAAAGAGCCTTGAGGCATGTCCTAAAATAAAAGTGATCATCTGTTTCATATCCAGTGCCTCAGCATGCAATGCCCCATCCCACAGGCTTTGTCCCTGGGCATAAAATTTTGCATCTTCTCTACCTGGAGTACGTTTTGGTTGACCAGGATATTGCCTACCAGGCAGCCCAGCCTACTCCAGCATTGGAAGATCAACTGCATAATCACTTTGTAAATCTGGGGAAATTCTTTATCAGCGATCAGAAAGTCAATAAAGTGTGTTGGCCAACACAAGGCATATTACAATAGCAAAATCTGTCTAGAGTCCACTGGAGTTACCTTCATGAAAAAACTAGAATTGCCTGGTATTATACAAGAGATGGTATTTTTTAAGAGTTAATATCAACCCAGATTAGTATTCATCTACTGATAGGTAATACCACATTATGATATACAGAATATGCCAGAAATCATGTTGCAAACTACCCAGTGTTCCCAGGGGCGAGTTGTTCCAAACCCCAAGCAGTGCACCAGGCTGGAAACCCCCCTGTAACGGGACCTTTTCACCACAGCACAAGTAACGTGCCCGTTTATTCCAGCAGCCAGTGCAGGAATGGCACCGACACGTGATCAGTCTGAAAACAGCTGTTTTCCCTAACCTCAAGGTTAATTAATTTCACAGCATTTATCTTCCAATTTTAATTAGTGGAGCTAATATTACAGCTCCTGACTGTAATGGTATTTGGCTGCATGCTGCCAGGACCTGGCTGGCTGCACCAACCCTGGGATCAGGAGACTGGGCAGTACTCAGTGAGTGAACTGTGCTCGGAGGATCACGACACAAGCCTTGAATATGAAAAACAGGTACAAGCACTACACATTGGAACAAGCTTCCTCGTTGTTACCACATGTACACAGGAGCACTGCATCATCCAAATCAACCCCTGAATGTATAATTAACATTAAATCAGCATTAGAGGGAGAAGCTTCCCAGCTGCCTGGTGCAATCTGCTCCTGCCACGTTCAGCTACGGCATGAGATGGGCAGTGGCAGCACATGCTCACTGTCACACCAAACCTGCTGTTGGCATTTGGGATTTAAACCTGCCAGTCCTGTGGTTCAGCACATGGGAGGGACATGCCAGAATATGAAATACTCTGCACTGTAAATCAATCCCCAGAGCCGTGACTCTCCCTGCACGTCGTACAAGGACCAAGGCACAAGCTGAACACTCAAAGTGTCAGCGTGGGAGCAGTGGTGGGTGTTGCTCTCCCATTTCTGTGAGGTCTTCATTTCCCACAGGCCACCTGGAAGTGGTTGTGGCTCATGCCAGTGGCTGCAATAACTGACCAGTCCTTCAGACTCCAGGTTTTCCTTACATTATTGATTCCAGCGTCCTGCCCGTGAAATCCAGCGATCCACAGCCTCACCCAGCACTTCCCTCTCAGCCCCACCAACACCAGGATCCCAGGTTTTGTTGGACTGAAAGGCTTACATTAAGCATTTGGCCTCCCAGGGACAGGGATTACGAATGGGCAGGAATCAAGGGAAATTGGATTCTTTCTCCCCACCTACCTCTCTGCCTACTGTCTCCCATGTTTGCAAACCGTATTAGCTCCTGCTGCTTGCAATTCCAGAAACACTTCCCTTTCTCTTCAGGGCTCATTCCAGCCACATCTGCCTACTGCTATAATCTCATTTTGCAGGGCACCACATCTCGTAGTAGCTTTTCATTGTGGTAACACATCTAAGCATCTTAAAAAGCACATCAGAAACTGTTTGACAGCTAGAAAATGCTCATCAGGATAGAAGCACCCTTCCTAGCATTTGGATATTTGTGGATATTTGTCTTCACTTATACTGGGAAATCACCTTAAATACAGGAAAAATATCTGCATTTTTAAGGAGGATACTCCTAATCTTTTCAAGGGGAAATTCAGTCTGGATTGAATTTAGTATATACTGCTGCTCTGAAGAGCAATCTGAAATCTTAATTCACATTTAATCTAACTTAAAAAATAATACAGGAGTTCATGTTTTGCTGATTTTTATGTAAAGGCATCATACACAAATTTTGCCTCTTTTAATCTCAGGTTTTAAGACATGATTACATGACTTTACAATTATAAAATAATTGTTACATACATTGCTAAGGGAAATCTATTTATATATTCTTTCTTTTCAAGCTGCTCTCCACTGGTGCTCCACAGATGGCCATGTTCTGCTTGGGCAGTGGTGGGTAGGGCTGGTCCCCCAGCACCCCCTGCACCCTCACCCAGCCACGCCAGAAACATCTCACTCAGAAAAAATCATCCCAGTGTGATCTGCTGTCTAGTGGACTAAACAAGATGAGAAAGGCTGTGGCACTGCCATTTATTTTGCCATGAATGTGGCATTTCTTATGCAGCAATTGTTGTAGAGGTTTACCTAGTAAAAAACAAAGCTGCAAACAGCTCTCTTGTTCCAATTTATAGCATCTTTCTAGATTATTTTACAGTATTTATTTGAATTCAAATTATTTGAATTTCAGGTTATTATTTGAATTCAAATAACCCCTGTCCACATGCTACAATAAAATATTCCACAGATATTGACAACTGTTTACTTATTATTGGGTAACCTATATATCTATATCTATATTTTTAGCATAACCCAAAGATGAAAAAAGAGGCCAAGCACCCAGAAGTGCATTTCTTTCCCAGCACCAGTTTGCAATAGAAGCTATTTCCAACTTATGTTGTTTCATGGAGGAAAAGTAAAATTTTAAAATTCTGATCCTCTAGATAAAAACATGCTGCTGCTGGACCTGCCACATCAGAACACAGAGGTTTGGGAACAGGAGACAAACCCTTCACCTGCCAGCTAGAGAAAGGTGAAGAAAAAATATCTCAAAACAAACCAGCTCAGAATTACTGGAAACAAAATCTTCAGCGCAGGCTGGAGTTGCCAATGCAACATAAGCTGTTGTCTGCACAGACTGCCTCTTCCAAAAGACGAGTCCTTTACACTGAGGGTGCGAGTTACCACTTGTGAGCAAGGACAAACACAACACTTTCCTCCTGTGCACGAGGGAAGGTTTCTGGCTGTGCTGGCCATCCCTGTTTCCCACATCGTGTGATTGATTACGCTCTCCCCCTTAGAAGAGTTGATTGGTTTCCTGGTGCCAGGAAAATGATTGATGAATATTTCAGGCCATGGGCCTCTCTTCCTGCTGGGTGTCCTTTTCACATGTCTCCAATGGGCCTGGGGATTTTTTTCAAGACTAGGAAGTGTCATTTTTATGGATATCATCCTGTGATAGGGACAGCTCACTGAGCAGAGGCCCTGTGTAAATTCAAGTGAAATACTAAAGGTCAACTCAAGTGGTAAGGTGATGGATCCAATCAGCACGTACCAGGTAAGCAGGAAAAAAAATGAGCAAAGAAAAGCTTCACAAAGCAGGAGGCAATGAGTAGCCACACCCTGAGCTCGCTACTGCAAACTGGTACCCAACACTGGCATCTTTCCTCAGCTTCCTTCAATTTTGTAAAACACCACAAGTAAGGTAAATTTGCAGGTAAGAATAATCCCTGCTTGTGACCCACAGAAAGGGCATTTCCTTACTGCTGTTGATAAAACAGGCAGAGGATGTGGAGTCTCCTGGCAAGAGCACACACTAGACATCTGAAGCAACAATATACTTAGGAATAATTCCTTGTAAGTATTGCCAAAAAACACAGAACTACAGCTGTGAGAGTGAATGAAGAGATTTTTGGAGGACAAGCTGGTGTTTGGCAGAACTTTCAGAAACTCAAAGTTCTTTCACAAATTTTTACTACAGCCACGACAGCCATCGTTTAATCACTTGGCTTCAGGATCTGAGGGCTCCAAAGCAATCCTGCAGGTAAACCCTGGGCTTCTCAGAGCTGGGGGGGTTTTACCCGACAAGAGAATGTTGAGATTTAGTCCACAGGACTTCACAGTTCCAGAATATGTTTCCATAAAAACTGTTTAATGTTTCTATCACGTTTCAGCTGAGAGGTATTTCCAGACAAGGACATCACAAGCAGTTTGCAGTCACCCTGGCACTAGAGCTGTGATAAATTTTTCCTTCCCCCCCCCACCCCCGACGTGGAAGGGAAAATGGGTTTTCACATGAAGGGAAAACAGGTTTTAAAAAAATTAATCTTTCACACTGACCAGACATTTCTCTAAGTTTAAATTTCACCACCTCTACAAGCCCATGGCTGGGATGGTTAAGCAACAGAAGGCAGACATGGAACTTGTGCTCTCTGAAGGATGTGGGGTCCACCCTGAGTAAATGAAACCTCCTTATCGCAGCACTGGAGGAGAATTCAGATACTCCAGGCACATACTGCCTTCAAGATAACTTATGGGCAATCATTTACCAATAAAGAACTTCACTGAAGCCTCTCTGTGGTGCACTTCCTCTTTCTAACAAAACCTGTACAGAATTATTTTTCTCAACATATAAACTCTGGAAGTCTTCTTATTATGTAATTAGAACTGTAATAATTAAGACCAAAGCTAAACCTCGAAGGGTCCCCTTGTCCCCCAACTTCCCTTTCTCAATTAACTCTGCACAGTGATAACCACTCTGGCTTAAAGGCTAAAAAAAGGACAGGATCAAAAGGCTGTTTTAATACAGCTGGAGGGGAAGAATGCATTTCAGCTCCCCAGCAGCCATCTGATGAAACCCTGGGCCAATTCTCTATGTAAATGACTTAATTAGAATTACCAGATTACACTGCTGAAGGCTTTATTTAAATAGGCAGTTTATCAACAGGATAAACTGTGCTCCCATTCTTACAGAGTGCTGGCGTAAATGCATCTGCCCAAAGCTCTACCACACAGGAGTTGAACAGTAATTCAGTAAAACCACTGGCACATTTTCCCCACCAAAAAAAGAGATACCACAAAGGACTTGCCAGAGGCAGGACAGAGAGACGGCTATTGCTTCCTAACAATCACGAAATAGTCTCCTAGGTGAGGAAGTTCCCTCATTTTCTGTAGCACAGCATCTTTATACTGTTTTATGACAAAGCAGGGAAAAAATCCTGTTGCTGCAGTGTCGCATCACACAGTGCATTTGCTCAGCATCCAGCACAGTCCTGGGCTCAGCACAAAAAGGCATGCATAAACCCATCTTCCTGATTAATGATCTACAGAAGACATCAATACCAAATTCCAACTTTACACCACGAGGTATTTTTCCATCTTACCATCAAATCAAACAAAGGAATTAAGTTCTTCCTAAATCACAAGCCTTTCATTTCCCATGACAGACCTAAGCTCAGAATTCAATTTATTATTTTCTATTATTATTATTATTTACAATAGCAAGAGCTATCCACATTCAACAAGCCAACACTGAGGTGAAATAACACTGTAGCTTCTTTTTTATTCAGAGACATTTGACTTCAGCAGAGTTCCCATTCGACAACTCCATTTGTTTTTCTTCCTAAATCTTCAAAGACCCAACTATATCAATGAAATAGTCTTTGTTAAGCAAAGGCTTATCTCATCAGATGCAAAGCAACCAAGCCTAAAGAACCACTAAAAATGTCAGTGTGTGCCAGTAAAGTTGGGAGCGCTGTGGAAAAGGGAAGGGATGCAGGCAAAGGGATTTTTCTTTGAAAACCTTACATTCTTTGTGCTCTGACAACTTTCCTCTTCTCTCTGGTATGAAGTTCATCCAGATCAGTAATCTGCCTATCTGAAACTCTGATAATTTTACAGGAACACAAAATGCAAGTTGTTTCCTGATAAATCTGTCTTCCGTGACCACACTACACAAAGTGTTCAAAGTTACCTTAATTCTAGATAACCTGCTTTATCCCTATTTTAGCTAAAACAAAAAATAACTGAAACTGTGTAAAAGCCATCACATCTCACTCACAGACGAAAAATGTGCCAAATGAAGATACAGGGAAACTACTCTTAAATGAGACCCTGTTGAGAAATAATTGCTACTACTGCAGGAAAAATGAACACCTTAATGTAATTACTTTTAAAAAAATTGGTTTCACTCGTTGACGTTAATTTGCTCAATGACAAAATATGTTTCTCACATGGAAGGGGAGGTACTCAAATTGGCAAGGGAAAAAAACATCATCTTAAATTCTGAGAACGTCAAGTGCCCCCTCAAATAATGAGGCTGCAATTGCCTGTAACTGCTGAAATAAACCCACGTCATTTGAAAGTTATCCTGAGGCTTCTCTCACTGAAGACACCAATAAACTTGCAGCAGTTTACTCTGGGTTAACACAGAAGCCACGTGCAGAGCTTAAGTTCATTAATGATTTTAACATAGCCCCCAAGAATACAATCCGACCTTTACGTCTCTGTCCTGTGTACCCGTATTTGCATCAAACAATTTTAACTGTTTTCACTAAGATGCTCAAGGTATCAGAAGTGCCAGTAATCTTCCTTAGAAAGAGGAAATGTGAAGAGTCTTCATTTGCCGTTACCATTTGCAAGTATTTTATAAGCCCGTGAATTAACAACCCAATCTTTTCTGCTCCTCCCCTGGCCGCCCGAGGCTTTAGAAAGACTGAAGGTCAAGCAATGTCTCAACACTGCGCCAGTATTTCACATTTTTGAAGGCAAAGTAGTAAAAGGTGGTCACATTATCCATTCAAAAGACTAACTGCAGCCACAGGTACGTCTGTCACGTGAAAGAGTTATACAAGACGTGCAAGGAACTCTTAGAACTAATCTGATTAATCAAAAGAGATTCCCCCAAAATCCCACGTCTGAGAGAAAAATACCAAATGCAGACAAAGCATTAATATTGTTGGACTCTTAGGGACACCGAGGCAACAACACTTCAAAAATTAAGCCATAAGGTTCAAAAAGTATTAAGGATGTATTAAAGTATTTAAAGCGTTATTGAAGTATCTAAGGGTATTAAGTGTCTGTCATCCAATTGGACATCTAATTAAGCGAGGAGGAATAAAGTGTTTCCAGGGACACAACTCAGAATTACACATCAGGGTGGTTACAGAAATGCCCATTTCTGCAGCTCCCGCACTGCGTGTGTTTTGGTACCGCCTGTATCTCAAACCGAGGATGCTGCCTGATAAAAAGCTTCTTTTGTCTGAGCAAACCCTTTGTAGAGAACCCGAGTACCTTAAGATGGTAAAATGCAATTGTAAACCATAAAAATTGGCAGGGACATTCAAGTGCAGATGCGGCATCTGCATAAGGGAAGTGTAAAAGGGTCCCAAATGGTGCCCATAAACCCCGGGCCGGGACCGGCTCACGGGGGCGAGGGAAACACCCCCGGGGGCTGCACCGGGGCTCCCGCCCGGAGCGACCCGGCGGCGGCCCCGCACCCCCCGCACCCCCGCGGCACAGCGCGTTCGGACGGGCGAACGCGATTTTCGCGAGGCGAGGTAAATTCGCGGGAAGCGCCGCAGCGCCTGAGGGGACCCGAGCCCCGCGTGCCCCGCGCCCGCCCCGCGGCGCCCCGAGCGCGCCCGGCCC
>VZRE01003669.1:1521005-1559297 GCA_013396775.1 Cephalopterus ornatus
GCGGTGCGGTGCGGTGCGGTGCGGGGGCTGCGGGGCCCGGGGGCTGCGCGGGGCCGTGCTCCCCGCTGCCTCCGCCGCTGACGGAGAGCGGGAACGCGATGTGACACGTCTAATGCTTAGGCCTGGATCGGCGGCGTAGCTGAAATAATTCCCCGAACGACCCCCTCTTTATTAACTTCTCCGGTGCCCGCGCTCCCCTCCCGCTCGCTCCGGGCGAGGCTGGAGGTGTTGAGCCTGCCTGTGACAGGTACTTGCGTCCAGCGTCTGCGAACGAATCCGGTGGGACGGAACGGTGCAGGATTTTACAGGGGCAGTTTGTGCAGTGCTGGATACCCAAATTGCGGGTTTGATGGAATCATCGGGGGTTTAAACTGATTTTAAACTTTTATTGTGGCAGGTCTCTCTCCACCGAATTCTTTTTTTGTGTGGAGAAATGCTGTGGACAATAGGTGACGTGAGATGCCCTTGGGGACAGAAGCTGGATGGTTGTTATGTTGTGTCATCCCCCCAAATTTCTTGCCCTGTTAAAATGTCCATAACCAAAGGCTGTTGCAGGTAAAACGTTCAGGATCAAGGCTGCAGGTTTTCAGCTCTGAGTCTGATCTCCCACCACAGAATAGGACCTGTTATTGTCAAAGTCTGAATTGCTCTTCTTTCATTTAATAACCAGGCTCCAAGCTTCCACGCCTAAGCTGTGTCTGGGCTAAGCAATTCTAGTCCTCCAACCTGCAAAATGGATCCCTTAATGTAAAAAAATCTGTAGATTTTGCACAAGCTGTGCAAACACAACCTGTAATTCGTGGCATCTTGTCCAAGCTAATGCAAAGCAGCGCTGTGGGACCATATGATGACTAAAATGTGAGTGTGTCTCCCAGCATGTGTGTGCTACCCACTGCTCCTGTGAGCAGCAGGGCTGCCGGGAGGGCAGCAGCCTTTGGGAGTCGGGCGCAGTCGTCATGGTGTGGATGCTGCTGGGGGAGTTTGCAGGTGCAGTCCCTGCCCGGTGTCTCTCACCTCACCTGAACCCGTGGCGTGGCGCTTGTGCTGTCCCCGGCCCAGGCTGTCACGGGAGCAATTCAGGAGCCGGTCGTGTGTGTAGAAGAAAGATCCTTCGTTTTCAAATCGGATGAAGTCAGTCTCTTTTAAGATGTTTGGATAAAACTGGACCGTAGTTTTTGTTGATTGAAAGGAACAGTCACTTCTCGAGGAGCAAGGAGTGTAATTCTGAGCTGCCAGAGCACTATAGCCAGTGCACACAAATGTGATGGCCATGTTCTTTGCTGCAGGAAATAGAAAAACCGTTCATAGAAACTGTGTGGAGAGAAGAAATATTTTATTGTGCTGCATAGGAGATTGTGATCATTGTTTTATTTTGAAATATAAGTACAATACAGCATCAAAATTCAATTGACAATCCAGGTTCCTTACAAACGCGGGGGATTTTAACACGAGAATGTCTAGCTGGACTTAGCTCTACGTGTAAGAATGATACTGTGTTCTGTGCTCATCATGCTCTGGTGAGAAACTTGATCTACAAGTGATAAAGATGCTGAAAGTGCTTTCCAGTGGGAGGAACACACAGCTTGCCTGTATTGTTATTAATTTCTGTGTCCTTGTTTTATTTCATGGAGGCAAGTAATAAAAACCGAGTGTAATGATTCGGAACACCGAGAAGCTTCTAACCCGAGTCAGTTCTGCACTGAAATCAGGTGGTGGTGTCCGTAGTGTTGCACTGGGGGCACAGATTTTGGGGGGTGGGCACTGGGGCTGCAGCTCTCCCTCGCTGCTGCCAGTGCTGTTCCTGTCACATGCTGCGGCTGCACAGTCCCCTGCTCGCACTGCAGCTGCCTCGCTGCCGTGTGCCACTCACATCTCCCCTCTCCTTGCATCCCTTTTATTCTGGTTTAGCTCTGTTGGCTTTAAATGGAGTTGTTGATGATCTGCTGCGGCACAGATGGATAATGGGAATTCATTGGATCATCTGGACACATTACTTTGTTGGCTTATCTTTTATTCTGCATGGTGTGCTGTGGGCAAGGAAGAGTTCTGGTGGGAAGGTCTGTTCTGAGGTGGTCTTACTGCCTAAGAGCTGACATGTAAGTGATTTAAAACAAAAAACCTCCAATGCCCCCCTTCCAGCCCCCAAAGCACACTACAGCTCTTGGAGGCTGACCATAAAAACCTGCGTGTTGATGGCTTTTTTCACAGAACTTTTTGCAGTTCTCATTTTTCCATAAAAGTGTTCTGTAGGAGCAATTGTAGAAGGAAAAGCAGGACCCGTACATCATAATAATTTTCCTTGGTGTTCTTGCATAAGAACATTCTGCAGGCTTGGCTTTTGTAGCTGACCTGCTCTGCTTTAGCACAAAAGCTCTGTTCTGGATAGGTAGTTTTTAAACAGGCTGGAAGCAGAGGTATGGAATGAGGTATGTGTTGCAGCAGGAGGAAACAGTTCAAAGGAGCGGACCAAATTGTGTGTGGGAGCTGCACAGAGGGTCAAATGGAGGTCTGGTTCTGTAAAGTATGTGAGGTAGTTGCCAACACAAATATTACCTTGCAGTTTACATGTGCTGAGAGAACGCAGCACAGCCCTGCAGCAGGGATGGAATAGAGTAACCATCAATCTGGATCCCTGAGGATGTCAGTCAGGAAAGGAAGTGTGGGATGCCAGAAAGCCTGGATGGAACTGCAGGTTGAGAGGACTCGTTGTTTGAAGTATTTTTAATTATTGCTATTAGTATAATGGAACACAGACTGGAAGCTGAATTTTTAAAAAATAATTAAAGCAGAAGTCAGCAGAGGGATTTCTCTGCTGTGAGGCAGAGGCACGGTCCAGCAGCAGTCCCTGCTCAGGAGGCTGAATTCCCAGAGTGCTGATACTCTCTGTGCAATTCCCAACCTTGCTGGCAGCTCCCGCCAAACACCGGTTTGGAGGGAAGAAGTGAACTGAAGGGATCAGAAGGCTTTCCCAAGCTTGTCCTGCATTCTCCTTTGTCGGAGTAGGATTCCAGTTGGAAGGCAGCCATTGGCACCTTGGCCAAGGATGGGAACAGGCTGCAGAGTGTGGCGAGAGCTGCCCTCCAGATCGGGCCCTGGCCTCAGCTGCCATCTGGGCCAGCAGTAAATCATTGGCTCGCTGGAAAGGAGCCTCTCTGTCACACTGCTGTACAATGCAGCTTGATGTTTGCTGTTCCATTTTGAATTAATGGATTAAACTCTTTGATAATGAATCAAAGAGTTAAAACATCAGTCGTTGGAGGAGAGAAAGAAAAAAAATCTTTCTTGCAACTGGGATGCTTTTCAGGAACTTGGCTGCTCGGGAGGCGAGAGGCATGTGCTTTTCCGCCCTGCTCTAGGTGATGGCTTAGTTCAAGGGGGCCCACATTTGGCTCAGTCAACAGTTGTGTTGGCGTCTTGCCATCAAATGTGCATAAAATGGAGCTGAGTGCAGTTCCCTCCTCACTCCAACATGGAGGGGCAGCCGGAGGACCCGAGGCCCGCGGTGCCGTGCCGTGGGTTGGCTTGGCTGTGAGAGTTACCCTGGGATGTGTGATCCCTGCAGCACAAGCTGTTGCATTGTGACTGGATCCTTGCTTTTGAGTCCCTGGGTTGTATTTTGGTCTCTTGTCATAACTAATGCATTTCAGACCTGCTTGTGCCTGTGCTCCCAAAATCTCTCTCCCTTCTCACAGTGGCTTACGTGCTTTTCCAGCTGTACGAGGTTCATCTCTCGTTTGCAGACTCTTCCTATGGTTCTGTGGCTTATGTGCATTACCACAAAATCAAGATAAAACACAACTGGCATTTTAGCTGCTCCGAGAACATTGTGTGTAAATAAACCACTAAATAGTTCAGCCTGTGAAATGTAAATACACACAGCTCACTGCCACAGCTGATGGTGTTTTTCTGTCTCCCTTCTACCCTCCCACCCTGCCAAGAGTGGGCCAGCCTGATGTTCTTTTTTCTCTTGCTCTTTCATACAATTCAAATGACTGCTAAGTACCATGTAGGTGGTATGCAGGCACCACGACAGATTCATGATTTGAATTTGGATAAAAGGAAATACTTGCATCCTCTTCCACATTGCTTCTGCACCATCTTTTGGAGATTCCTGGGCTGCAATGACCCAGAAATTCTGCCTTGGTCTGACTTTGAGCTTGAGCCCATTCTTAGCGGCGAACTAGTGAAGTCAGTAGAAGAGCAGAGGCCCAACTGTGATGACATTTTTAGCCTGTGTCCTTTGTTCATCCTGTACACAAAAGGTCATGAACTGCAGTGAAAAAGGGATCACAGAGGGCGCAGAATGGACAAAAGTGGAACAAATTACCAGTGGCAGAAACACAAAGAAGAGAAGAGAAAGTTTTGTGTTCTGAAGGTGATTGAAGAAGGCCACGTGCATCCCGTGGTGAGATCATGTCTCTTGTATTCAGAGTGAGTCCAGCCAGAGTGAATTCAGAGTCTGCTGGTGAGGTGTGGCTTCCACGATCTCAATGTAGGAGGCAGGAAGGGACCACACGGTTACCATGGTGTGATGTTAATGAGCACCTCCGCGTTTCTCTGGGAGAAAAGATGCCAAAGCTGCAATTCTGTTTACAGACAGGTGTGCTTTAAGCAATGAAGGGACTTTTAAAGACGTGAAACAAATGAAAAGCCTGATTCTGTAGACAAAGCACTTATTTGAGGCTAAAATAATGAGGTTGACACTTCATGTTGGATATTCCAACGCACTTGACTTGGAAGGGAATTGAATTTTTGGTGTTGGCTGTTTCCCTACAGGGAGTAGTGAGACTGTTCCTGCTGACTGTTCACAGGTAATGCGGAGGTGGCAGCTCACCTCAACTCCAGGGTCTTAATGTGAGACAGTGCTTGAGGATCTTCTCATCTTCGATACACTGAGGAAGGAAATGCACATTCATGTGGAAGTGGTAAACTTTCAGTTTGCAGTAATAAAATGTGTGTAACTTGTATAAGCCCTTTTCCTTGTGCACTCTGTGTGTGTCCACAGAGCAGTGAGCAGAGCTGGGACACAAACACACCAGTTGTTCTCTGAGCTCGCCCTGGGCATCACTGTCCCCCGGGACTGAGCCCTGCCAGAGCCCAGCTGTGGGCTCAGCCTGCTCCCAGATGCCTCCTGCAGCATCCAGCGAGCTGCTGGAAAAGGAGCTGGGTGCATCTGGGAGAGCTGCAGCCACTGCAGTGCAGATGTGCCCCGAGGTGAACAGTATTTGGGATGAGGAATGCCTGTGTTCGGTTCCAAATTTTACTAAAAACCTTAAAATAATAAAGAAATCCTTTTCCCCTGCCATGTATTTTATGAAGAAATGGTCTTGATGTATAACTGCTCATTGCCATTCCCTCTGAAATCCTGACTCCAGCAGGCTGTGAGGCTGTTGCTGCATGTCTGGGGGAATTGCTATTTATTTATCTCAGCGTTTCTTGGGTAGAACTGAGTGTTGTCTCAGGAACTTCAGGACAGTGGGTCTCAATGGAGAATTAGGTATTCTGATGAGAGGAGTGAATTTGGGTTCTAATGAATTTTGTGTTGTCTGAGGCTCTGTCAGGACTAGCACTCTGAGCAGATCACATGGAAACACACAGATGGTTTTCCCAAAACGTGCAGTTTAGCTTTGAAAGAAAACATGAGACAAGTGTGCCAGTCTGCAGAAGAAAAGGAGAGGCAAATAGAGAGTCAAGGTAGATATCCTGCTTGCTGACGGTAAGATCAGCTGGTTTTTGGGAGAGATTTGAGAAGTGATGGTTCCAGGCTTTGGGTATCAATGATGAAAAGGTTCGTTTTATCTGTGTTGTTACTTTGTGGATAAGAAATAGATACCAGCTGGATGTCTGGCTTTGTATCATGTCCCCTTTTGGCAGTGGTGCTGTGGGAGATGTGTCAGGATGAAAAGTGGAAAGAGAGCTGGTTTTGCTCAAGGTTTGACAGCTTTAAAATCTTGATAGACTGGAACGTGTTTTCCACTGTTGGTTTCTGTGGAGAGCAGTTCTTAGTTTGGGGAGAATCCTGTATCAACAAGATATACAAAGTGTGTTTGGTTTTGGTTTTTAGTACCACTTGCATCTCTGAGTGAGGAGTGGGAAGCATTTGAAAACCAGTCAAGATCCCACAGCTGAGCAGAAGTAATGGCTTAAAAAGAGACAAGTGGATTGTACGAGTGCTCTGTCAGGAGGTCAAGGTGCCATGTCCAGCCAACTCTGCTGTCCAGCTCTGGAAAACTGCTCCAGGTTCTGCCTGTCTTCACTTTTATATAGAGCTTGTAGCCTTCTGACATCTGCCTGAGCACTGTGCCCTGCAGTCACACTGAATCCTCAGTGCCCTGAGGTTTTATTTGCTTGTACGTGTCAGGTGTGAAGTTATGAGCCCCCTCTTCTACCAGGCGGCTCAGTGGTGGGTTACAGTGATCCTGGCTCCGTAATAATCTAAGAGGATGTGCTTGTAAACGCACTTATTTAACTATCCGTGCTGCACTTGCATTGTGAGCTTGATTTCCCTGAAGCAGAGCGTTCCCTCACCGCTCAGGAAGCCCGCCTTGCTTTGCAGGCCTCAGTCCTGGGGCAGGGCCAGTGGGGAGTGCATACCATTGACTTCGGCACTTTTTCCCTTCCAGCTAAGCCTGGAAAACCTTAGCCAAAAGACGGCAAACCACAGGGAAGTGGAGACGTGTGTGATGTAAGTGACATCTGACTTCAAAAACACTGGCCAGCACCACGAAACCTCCTTCCCGTCCCATGCCCTCCTCCTGCTGCCCTTCGGCTCCAGCTGCCAGGGACAGTCATGCCATCCTCTGGGCTGTCTCTAAAGCTCTGCTACCCGGGGTGCTGCAACGGGGTGAATTTGTAAAATCTGTTAACGTATTGCACTTAGCAAACCTGGAGTCTTGTGTTCCGAGAGTGTGTTGGAAGAACCTGGCACGCCAAGTGCGGGGCTTGGCTAGCACCATTTTTCTGCCTTGTATGGCCTGAGGAGTTGGCAAAATATTTGAGGGAATAATAAGTTCTGCTGTAAGTCACCATTTTCTGACTTATTTTAACAGTCTTTTAAACCAATGTTTCAGTGTCTTCTTTTGCAGACACGGAAGATAATTTTTTTTAACATGTACTACTTAAGAAAAATTGTCATGCAAAACAGCCCAACAGTTTCTTTTGCATGAAAAAAGCAAAAATCTTCAAACACAGAACAAAAAATAAAGTAGGTGGTATTCCTGGTATAGCTGGGCTGTCAGAACTGGGAGAACTGTCTGTTTTGCAGACGAGGAGCACAGATCCATGGGATAACTTCAAGTACCAAAGGGAAGGAGAGGTCCACGTGGATGTACTCCTGGCTGCATTTTATTTATATTGTTCATTTGGAGCTGAGCAGTCCCTGAGGAAAGGGCGATGTCAGGAGCTATATTCCTTCCTTTGCTGTGCCCACTTGCTGTTCTAATAATAATTCTCCCTCCTGTCTGTACTGCTGCTGCATTACAACACAGTCCTTCGTGCAGGGAGCACCTCCTCCTCTCCCGAGCTGCTCCTGATAGTGGCTCTTCCTTTGTACACCGCCAAATACCACCCTCTCCGGAGCATGATAAGCCAAAACCAGTGCATGAGATATGTAATTTTATTTTCCTTCTCTGTCGGCTGGAAAAGCCAGTTTTGCCTGTTTTTTCTGCCTTCTGATACCTTTCAGATTTGCAGGCTATGGATTTTCTAGTGTGTCTTCTATTGATTGCATAAATGGCCTCTCCACAGTGGGTCTGGTGGACCTCCTCCACGTGAGAACTGCTTGGTTTAAAAAAACCAAACAAAAACCGAGTTGGTTTTACTTGCCTGTGTCAGGGCTAACACCGGTGCTGTTGGCAGTGGCTGGGGACGCTGGGGCGTAGAACTTAAGGGTAACATAAAATAAAATTCACTTTGCCATGACATTAAAGGACAGATACACAGACTGAATGAAACATACTTTGCCATTTAAGCAAGCTCCTGAATTTTTGCAAATGTGTCCGAAGCTGCTCTGGAGTGCCTGGATTACCACGTGGAGCGCGCAGAACCCACGGCCTCGCCGCAGGATTTAGGTGACCCTTGCTGCAGAGTACACAGGACCCCGGGGTATTGTCCTCTTCCTGGAATTCCCGAATCACCTCCTGGCTGCTTCTGACGTCTGGTTTTTAGGTCTCGCTGTTCACTTTGATCTCATTTGTTGGTGCTTTAAGTGCTCGGTGTTTGTTCCGTGCTGTGTGAATGTGAATGTTGGCAGGTTTCGGATGCAGGCTGGTGGTTTGCAATGTTCATATCCTGCTTGCCTGGCTCATGCCAAAGTTTGTGACCTCTGGGTGCTATGTTTTGGACTCTGGCACCCATATTGCAGTTACCTGACAATACAGAGACACTTCCAACCTTTTCCTGGAGCTCCTTAGGAAGTGGTTTGTGCAGTGCCCCCTTGGCCTTGCACTGGTGCTCTGGCTGTCACGTAGGTGCGTGAAGACAGATGGATGTGTGCTGCATCTTGTCCAGACTGGGAGATCAGGAGACTGCTTGGTTGGCAGGATGGCTCCCTAACTTGTCCCAAAAGCTGGGGGGAAACTGCCAATTTCTCCTGCCTTTGGTCCGCATGAAGTGTTTGTTCAGGGAAGTATTTCTGAAGCCTCTTCAGTTATTGTGAAGGTTTTTGTGACAATTGCTGAAAGATGCTTCTGGGTACTTCCCAATGGCTGGAAGGAGTTAGCTTTGCCATTTCCTTGCTTCAGTTGGGACATGTAGGTAATTATTTGTGCAAATAGCATCCAGACTGAGTTGCTGCACAAATGGAAACTTGTTGCTTAAAAAAGCACTGACTAGAACCGCTAGGGAAGCTGCTGAAAGTAAAAGCTCTGCATTTGCCCAATTAGAGGTGTGTTTATCTTGCACTAAAATCCTGAGCACAGAAGAGCTGAAGACCTGGCAGCCATTTCCAGAGGAGATGTTTTGTTGCTGCTGCTGTGAAATCTGTAGCTCATCTTTGGATTCTCAAAAGGATAATTTGATATCTGTATGTTTGGAGTAAGATTTTAAACATCACTGCCTCTATATGCTTTCCTCTTACTTACTCAGTACTAGGATTATCTACATTATATGTTAGTTTTTTGTTCAGATGATTGTTGCACAATATGATCTTTTGCTCATATGGACAGTATAAATGTATCTGCAGCTGTAATTGTGGGCAGTGCAAGCCATGGAATTAAACAGTCTTGAGGAAGCAGAGAGGAAGGAGAGGGCACTTTTTAGCTATGCTATGTTTTAGCAATAGGAACTAGTGAGCTGTGGTTTTCAGCAGGTACAGAAGAAAATGTAATTATAAGAGAACCGAGGCTGGTCTCTCTAAATGTGGGTGCAGGATAAACACCTCTGCAGAAGGCAAATTTGGAGAGGATTTCTTTGTCCAAGTGTGAAACCCACGTGCTGTTTGTGCTACAGTCCTTTCGTTGGCAGTTTTGTGTTTGTGAAAAAGGTCCTCCGAGTTATTTTATTTTATGACTCTTGTACCACTGTTATTTTTAATTTTGCTCTGTTAACTAGTGCATTGTGCAATAATTACTCCCCTGCTTTGATTCTTGGCCATTATTTTTAATGAGTCTTGAGAAGAGTAACCTGTGGGAGATCTGCATGCTCTGTGTTACATCCCCGTGGAACTGAACCTGCATCTCATCTGCATGAGATCTCAGCAGCTCTTGATTTTTGAGTAACATGGATATTTTCTTTTTCATAGGATTGAGTTTGCTCTAAAAGAAATCATGTCATCAGGAGGAGCTGAAGATGATATTCCTCAAGCAGAGAGGAAAACAGTGACGGACTTTTGCTACTTATTGGATAAGTCTAAACAGCTCTTCAATGGCTTAAGGTTAGTGCACCTTTGACAGTATTCTTTCAGAAGAGCCTTGGAACACAGACATCAGTAGGTGATGCTGAAGTCAGTCGTACAGTGAACATTTTGAACTCAAACCCAGTAAATTTGTTTAGGAGAGAACAATGCACCTATGTATGGGTAGTTTGGGACCATGTGTAAGAATGTGTGTAGGAGTAGAGGTTCCAGTTAATAGTAAACTAGAAGTTGGAAATTCCCTGAAATTGATAGAATTTGTACTCAAATGCTATGTATGAAGTGCACAATTAAGGACTAGGTGTGTCTGTGTACAATCAGCAGCATGCGAGTCCAAACCACCATGGACTCTGTGCCAAAAAAAAGGGATGAGGAGGATTGGCCTAGGTGGGAGGAAAGAAGAAGAGGGAATATTTTTTGGGAAGAAACCTAGGACATGATAAACAGAAACATTCAAACCATACTCTGTATGTGTCTGGTGAAAGAAATGCTTAAACTGAACTGTGGAGAAAGGTAAAAGCTACGTTTATCTACAAAGGATTTCTCATAGAAACTAGAAAGTCTGGCTGGTTTGTCTGCAGGCAAAGAAGAGTAAGGGGAGTTCAAGGGAAGTAGTTCAGGTTGGGACAGTGGTGTAGACATCCTGTTTTGTCAATATATGCTGAGTTAAACATTATGTATTCAGGAGCTGGTTTATTTCTAAGCTTTGCTGTAGAGTCTCTTTAGCAACATGGGTTTGAGCTCATATCTGGTTGGCAGTTCAGCCTCTTACTGGTCTCTGAGTAATCCTGTATGTTTGGGCCCATATAGCTTGCTGTTAGTCAAACACAGATGGTTAGCAAAGATGTTTTTAATTCCTCCACCCCCTGCTATTGATAATCCTTTCATGTGCCTTAGGAGTTGATTACCAAATCCAAAACAAACAGTTTGTGCTCCAAAATCTGAGTGGTGAATGGGCAGTAGAGACGAGGAGTTCTTGGTGATTGCATTTGACACCCCGTGAAAGAGAGTCTGAAGCAGAAGGACTGAGATCCTGAGGTCAGGATTTCCAGGACCATACATGACATTACATTGGCTTTCTCATATTCATTTGTACTCTTCAGTGACTCAAGCCAAAATTTCAAGCAAGCTCCATCACAGAATCACAGAATATCCTGAGTTGGAATGGATGCACAAGGATCATCGAGGCTCTTGTCTGTCTCGATGATAGAGCTTGCTTGAAATTTTGGCCTGAGTCCCTGCAGAGTACAAATGAATCCAGTTCACATATGGCTGCGTGTTGCTCAGTTCAGATCAGAGAGGTGGCAGAGCCCTTCCAGCCTGTCTGTCTCTTCTCTGGGCATGGAAGGAGTTAGTGCTCGTATCAGATTTCCAGATGAGAGATGTAGTTTCTGTGTATAACCTATGGTACTTTGCCAAAAAGAAAGCTTCTCATCCAGCTAGATTAAAAGAAAATGGAAAATACCTTTGGATGAAATGTGGCCAATAAAAATAGAGAGATGGGCTTCAGCAGCCAGTTCTGAAAATAAGAACATTCTGGAATGGGAGCCTGTCTCTGTCCTTACTGTAACCTGGCACAGTTAATGTTCTTCTTGCGCTGAACTTGATCACCATTTCACCTCTAAGACCTGTGATTGCCAAGGGCATAATGACTGGATAAAGCAACATTATAATTCTCAGGTATCTCATCTGTTAGTGCTTGTTCTCTGGGGAGTTCACCTGAAGATAACTTGGCAAGCATCCCAATTCTTAGTCCGCTTGCTTGCTTTTCCCTCCAGCATAATAAATGCGTCTGATACATTTCTGCCACCTTCTGTTTTGAAGATGATGATGGCCTTTGCTGGTGTGTTTTATGCCATTCTCTTGTCCCTACCACATTTTGTGGAAAAGAAGTGACGGGGGAGGGAGAGTAGAGCAATGATTTCCTTCCCAAAACCTCCTCTGGGCACTTCAGCTACAGGGAGCTGAGCCTATGGCTGTGTTGGCAGCTGCTTAGCTGTTGCTGCTGCCAAAAATTGCAAGGGCTCAGCCTGCCACGTCTTTGTTTCAGTAGCATTTCCTTCCTCTCTTCCCAATACAGATGCCAAATACAGCATTTGAGGAAAACATATGATGGTCTGCCAAGGTTGCTGCTCGAAAGTGTACTTTGTGCTCGTGCTCCTGGTGATAGCATCTCCAGTGGCCATGGCTGCTAGGATAGTGCAGAGGGGAGATTGTCTTTCTAGTGTCTGTACCCTGGGCTATAAGTTAGAAAAAACTGTTAAGTGAAGTATGTTCCTATGGCTCTCTTCTCTACTTTCCCCATTCCCACCTTGCTTTTTTCTTGGAAAAAGGCTGGAAATAAGGGTGGGTGTTAGGGTGTCCTGTCACTGGTATTATTTTCTTTTTAATGTTAAAAAGTGCTTAAATGTGTTCAGTATCACAGAGGAGCTTGAAATGTTAAGAAATTAAAAGACTTTTCACAACCACATTTCAGGGAAGTGATCGTCCCCTGTACTGGGCACTGCTGAGGCACCTCGAGTCCTTTGTCAAGTTCTGGCCCCTCAGTGCACTGCAAGGACATTTAGGTGCTGGAGCGTGTGCAGGGAAGGGACCGGAGCTGAGAAGGGGCTGGAGCAGCAGGAGTGGCTGAGGGAGCTGTGGGGGCTCAGCCTGGAGAAAAGGAGGCTCAGAGGGGACCTTCTGGCTCTGCAAGTCCCTGACAGGAGGGGGGAGCCGGGGGGGGTCGGGCTCTGCTCCCAGGGAACAAGGGACAGGAGGAGAGGGAACGGCCTCCAGCTGTGCCAGGGGAGGGGCAGGTTGGACATCAGGAGGAATTTCTCCCTGGAAAGGGTGGTGAGGCCTTGGCAGGGGCTGCCCTGGGAGGTCTAGAGTCCCCAGCCTTGGAGGTGCCCAAGGAAGGCCTGGCTGTGGCACTCAGTGCTCTGGGCTGGGGACAAGGTGGGGACCAGGCACAGGGTGGACTTGGTGTTCTCAGAGCTCTTTTCCAACCTTACTGACTCTGGGATTCACGGTGACAGTGTGTATTTGGTAGCACCATGTATTGTGTAGATTTCTAGTAAGATGCAAGTGTGGAACCTCTTCATTTTGTTCCACACTGCTGCTGCTTTAGAAACAACAGGACCCTGTTTAGCTTCAGGTGGTGCTGCAGGTGTTCGTGCTGTGGTCCTGGGAAGGGAGAGGTTTCTCCCACTGACCACACTGGTGTGGCAGGTTATGGGGAGTGCCCTGGTGTGATGCTGCCTTTGTGGGTTATTAGAGTCTGTGGGGAAGCTGCACCACTGTTATCCTGCTGCTGCTCAGTTCTGGGAACAGGAGCCTGTAATTACTACAAGCCCATGAACATAAAAGGAAATTGTCTTTTTTATCACCTGTCAAAGCTGTGAATGTATTTAAAGCTTTGAATATTAAACTTGCAGTTATTGTAACCTCCCTCTTTGAAGCATACTGCTGAGTCCCCAGGACTTTCTCAACTTCTTTACATCTCTGGAAGTTGTCCCTGTGTGACAACTTCCGTGTGGTGCTGGCCAAGCACACCTCAGCACCTTTAATTGGGTTTCAGCCAGTATTATCTGGCTGCTGCCAGCAGCATGGCTGAAATGAACTACTGACAGAGAATTAATTATGAGCACATAAGTAGTGCTGGTCTTCGCTGAGACAAGGAGTACAGCAAGAATTCGATAAAGTTCTGGGCTCTCTGTGGAATTTATCTACCAGCCACTCTGGTGCAGCAAGGGAACCAGTATTCTGTGCCCAGTGTGGGAAACCCATCCTTTTAGAACATCTGAGCTTGTGTCTTCCTGTCCTGTTTGGAATGTTTAAAAGCCGAGAAACTGGAAACGGTTTCCACTTGTTGGAGGCTATTGTACTGTCCTAAATCAAGACATCTCTACTCCCTGCTCTGCATCTGGATTCCTTTGGCTGCCCCTTCCTCCCTCCTGCAGTGGTGCCCAGTGTGAGTGCGTGCCCCAGCACTGCCCGTTCTGAACCAGCAGCCTGGGCTGGGCACACCCCGCAGGAGCCTGAGCCTGCTGTCTTTGTCTCTCCATACGGTTCTGGTGTCCTTCTGTAGATCTGGGAGCAGTGAAATAAAGACCTATAATATAGGTCTTTAGTTCTGAAGTTGGGTGTGTAATTGCTTCTGGGTCATGTATTCCCTGTCTCCATCGGTGGGAGGATCTGTGTTAATAACCCACTCTGCAGTCAACCCAGGCTTTAGGATTCTTTTGAGGTGTTTCTCCTCTGGTCCTATTAAAAAACCTGCAATATATGTCCCCTTTTGCCTATGCATCCGTTTTCTCACAGCCAGATTTCTTGGTACCTGGGAGCAACATGTGGTGTTGAGCATACAGAGCAGTAAATGGATGGCAGGAGGGCAGCTCTTGTCTGCGAGAAGCTGTGGTGAGACCACGGTAATGTATTGTCATAAATGAAGTTTTATTACAGCCATGTCAGAATGCTATCAAAAGAACAAGTGCTACTGTCTGTTTCCATGGAGATCTTCCCCGTTCCCCAGGGAGCCGAGGAATCCATGGTATTGTGCAGCTATGCCAGCTGCAATTAGGCGAGCACACTGCTGGGGGAATATCCATGTGGACACCCGGCAGCGGATGTGGACAGCGGTGGCCAAACACACGGACACTATGCTAACAGAGGCTTCTTCAAATGACACTGATTTTCAGATACTCAGATCTAACACAGCACAGTGAGTTGGGCTGGGCTTTACACAAGTGTTTAGGCTTGGAGGAAGGTATGGAATTGGGGTGACAGGTGAGGTATAGAGAGTGTATTAATTATCTTACTGATGAGGGATAGATGCATGAGCATGGTCAGAACATAGTTACCTGCTTATTTCTTAATGGCTGCACATACCGACTTCTCGGCGTCTGAGAGAAGGGTGTTTTCTTGTTCCCATTTGTTAGACCTTTGCTCAAATGTCCTGAGCAGCTTGGCCTGGAAAGCTCAATTTACTACCAGTAGGGTGCTTCCTAATTCAGTTATTCTATAAGTTAGTGCTGGGGAACTTTGATTTGTATAATTTTTTTTAAATGATCCATTTTAGTGTTGTTCTGTATTTGTATTCACTTTTTATTTTTGCTTTTTAACACTGAATCTTGTGGATGTGCTAATTAAATTAAAGCTGCCTCTTGCTATGTCAAAGCCTCCAGTGCATCTTGGGCATTTGTTGGACAGTGCCTTAACTTCTTTTGTTTAGCTAAAATGTTTACATCTATTACAACAAGAGAAAGTGGTGCACCATTCTTTGCAGTAAACTCTTTAAATTTGCATGTGTTTGTATCAAGCTGTGTCTGGATGACGCTGGTGCCCTGAAGCACGTGTTTATGTTCCTGTTCACCCTTGGCTACACCAGCATATGTTCCAAGATGTTGAGCAGCCAATTGCAAGTTTGAGGGGATTTTTAATTTTTTTTTAAAATTTGGTAAAATCCTGTACAATTTCCTTGGCATGTTCCTGCAATATCAGCACCAAGTCCTGGAATGTTTTTCCAGGCTGGTAACAGATTAATTTTACATGTAGTAGCTACACCAGGTCCCTTCAAGCTGTGTGGGAAGTACAGTTGGCTGACGAGCAAAGGAATATTAATTTCCTTTCCTACCTCGGGTGCTGTTAAAGCAATTACAATGAGCAGAAACGTGCCAGAATGCTCTGAAATCGTGTGCACTGCTCTGCTTCTCTGACTCCTTCAGAGAACATGGCAAGGTTTCCTAAAGGTGGTGGTTCCCTCAGTCTGCACCCTCCAGGCTTGGAAGTGGAATGTGCTGCTTTTCTGGGCCCGTGTGCTGAAGGTGGTACATTAACCAGCACAGTGATTTGAGAGAGCATTCCGTGGAGAAATCAGTCTTGAATCAAATGAAAGATTATGCTGTCTTGGAAAAGCTGTTCCACTTCCACTTGTAGAGTTGTGCACTTTCTTTGAATCAGCTTCAGTGTATATTTGTAGGCAAGAGGTGCTCAGTGAGATGAGGGGTTTGGTGTCCTCTGTTGCATTTGTTCAAGATTCAAGTCACTCCCGGGTGACAACCTTCTGTGAGGATCGAGAGCACAAACCTTTAAAGCCAAAATCCTTAGGAATACGTCGTAGTTGCGGAGTGGAAACACACCACAGCATGGAAATCCAGTGGAGATACGAAAGCAGAACTGAACTGGGTTGGCTAATCCACAGCATTGGAGACTGCTATGAAAACACCAGAAGGTCTCATGTTGTGACATGTCACTACCTATGAGTTAGAGGGTGACAGGTATTGTGGGGGTGATGTAATGTGACCCAGTGAGTGTTCACTGTGAACATCCATGTGCTGGCCTAACCTGGTGACATTTGGACAGTGGATTTGTTGGCTCTGTTTCTGAAACACAGCAAACAACCTCATCCATTTAAAAAAGATCATTTCCTTAATGAGTTGCAAGAGATATTATGATGATGCACAAGTCTAAATGAACTAATTTCCATTAGATTATTCTGCTTGGTCTTGGATGATGATTTTTTTTACTATGGTATTTTAAGAGTCCAATTTAGCTTTCTGTACATATAACCATAAAATTACTTCTCTTTTAGCAAGACTGTAAGAGGTTTTAAATCACCTGTGGCATGTAGGAACATGGATGTTTCCTATTTGGAGTGATCCAGGAAAAACAGGTTCTGAGAAACTCCAGGAATCATGGTTCTTGTAGTTTTGGGTGCAGGCAGAATTCTAAAGTACTGCAAGTCAACCCTGAACAAAGCTGCTCTGGCTTGGACACAGGCTGATGTCCCACTGGGCTGACTGGAGCGTGCTCCCTTACTCTGCCTCTGTCACTGTCTCTTGCAGGGATTTACCTCAGTACGGGCAGAAGCAGTGGCAGTCCTATTTTGGGCGAACGTTTGATGTTTACACCAAACTCTGGAAGTTCCAACAGCAGCATCGGTAAGGGATTGTTGTAGGCAGATGAGTTGCGTGGGTTTCAGCACAGCTTTAATCTCTGGTGTGCCCAGGGCCCCAGCCAAGACTGAGATTTCACTGTGTTGTTCAAGCATGAAGGGAGGGATCAGCTGCTTCCTGCAGTGCTCCCAGTCTAATGAATTAAAATGTTGCAGAGTTTTCAGTGTGACTTTTTTAACAAACCCTTTTGCTCTACCTGAACGTGTGGTGCTTTAATGTCTTACTGAGGAGATGATGGATTCTGCAGAGCAGAACCCATCTGGAACGGTGTGAAGCCTCTTGCTGCAGCGTGGGCTCTGATCCTTCACACCTTCCGCTGGCTGCGTAGTCTGAGTGTTCTCCTGGGAAGTTGTGACCTTTCATTGTGTGTATTTTGTGCATCTCACTTTTGTCTGGTTCTCGCAGGTTAATGCAAGATAAACGGTCCTTGTTCTGGGGGGGGTGTGCTGTGCTGTTGGCTCTGTAGGGGCTGCTACTGGGAATGCTGCACCAGGAACAAAAGCTGAATTTGGCCCTGCGATGGCTCTTTGTCTTGTCTGGTGGGATGTTCTGGGAAATTCGGGAATGCCTTTTAATCTTTCTTTTCTCTCTTGCCAAATAGACAAGTGCTGGACAATCGGTATGGGTTGAAGAGGTGGCAGATTGGGGAAATTGCTTCCAAGATTGGGCAGCTCTATTACCACTATTAGTAAGTAAGCACAGAAGAGGATTCAGTGGGAAATGCAGGGTTAGTGGCAGTTCCCTGCCAACTGTCTGGATGCTCAGTCAGGAGGAATCAGTGATTGGGCTGAGTCACGATGCCTGTTTCAGAATGAGGGCCCTGGGGACTGCATGGGACTGCAGGAAAGGTACCTGTGAGCCTGGTACCACGTTGCTGGTCACACTGATACTGCCTGAGGACTTATCTGCTGCCACCAAAGCGTCTTCCATGTGTGCTGCATTGGACTGTTGTGCAAAAGTGTGATTTACAAGTTTGGGAGCTTAGTGTTCCTTTAAACTTTCCAATGAACCCATCACCTGTACATCTGGGTGCAAGATGGGCAGCTTTGATGGTTATCTGAAATGGGATCCGAGCTCTGAAATCTGGCTTCCCAGAATGAGAGCCTGGCTTTCATATGATGTTACTTGAGGAGGGAGTTTTGCTATGGGTGCACAAGTGGCTTGAGGGGGCAGGAAGGGAGGATTTGGCTCGGACTTCCACCTGAGGCAGTGAGCTAATCTGATTCTTCCTCTGCAGCCTGCGCACCTCAGAAACCAGCTATCTCAATGAAGCTTTCTCCTTCTACTCAGCAATTAGGCAGAGGTCATACTACTCCCAAGTCAACAAAGAGGACAGGTATGTCTGAGTGGATGCCCTTGCTTTTTCAAGGCTAGAATAGTGCATGGAAGCAGCAAAGAGCTATAAACTGTAGAAGCATAACTGGGATAAAATCTATGTTGTTGAAGGAGGTTTCTTTTAATCCTCCTGCCCTGGTGAAAAACCTGATAAAAATAAATACGAGCTTTGCTGTATGACTGGAGGAATATTCTATTACCTGGTCCTAGATAGAAAGCCAATAGCCCCAAAGTTTTGTCATGTTTAGTCCTGAGCAGTATCAGTGCTGGGATCCAGAAAGCTGTGGCTGGAAGGTGAGTCAGCTGGGCTGAACAGTGGAATCTGTTTGACTCTGATCAGGCTTTTCAGGGGAACATCAGTTAGTACTGCAGTACAACAAGGTTTGAAGAGCCAGCCATGATATCTGACCCTCATGCTTTTCTCACATAAGGAGTCTGTGGGGAAGGGGGAGGCTGTGACTTTCTTCTTTCTTAGATATTTTTTATGTCCCTGTACCCAATTTTAAATAAACCTCTAAGCAGGCAGGCAGCTATTGATCACAATATGAATTCAGTCAGAACTCTTAATCTGCAAGTGTTCAGCCTTGCTCTGGTCCCAAACTCCTCCTCTCCTTTACCCCCGATACCTTCCTCTGTTCTGTTTTATTCTCAAATTTGGCTGTTGTGTTTTTGTTGTTGTGTTTAGGCCTGAATTGGTGGTTAAGAAGCTGCGTTACTATGCAAGGTTTATAGTGGTTTGTCTCTTGCTCAACAAAATGGATGTTGTAAAGGACCTTGTAAAGGTATGTTAAAACAAGGTTAAAGGTGCTGATCCTCACTTCTCTAGTCTATCTGACATCCTACATAGCGAACATCTTCTGTGATTCAGATGTTTAGTAATGACGCTTTAGGCTCAAATGATTTGACAGTGTTGTTTGAACACGAAGTAAAAATATTCCAGTAGCTGCAGCCTAGACAGGGAGGTGCCCTGTAACTGCAGCAAAGGAGCACCAAGCTGCTCCCCACAGCATATGCTTCCCAGCCCCTCCGACGACCTCGCTGCAAGCAGCTCCTGGTCTTGACAGTTTTGTGTAGGTTGCATTGCTGTCTCTGTGTCTGAGCTCCTTTGAACTGCTAGCTTAGCTTAGCAGCAGCTGAAACCGCCACACCATTCCCTTTCTCAATGTATTTAAAGTCACTTGTAAGCTGAAATTTGAGTCCTTGGCATCCGTAGCTTATGGTAATAACCAGTGACAGAGCTGCTTGTGAGTGGGATAGTTAACTCCAGATATTCTTTGCATTTGGACCTACTTAAAAGACAGTTTGCATTGCCAAAACTGAGTGCAACGTTGGCATTCTGTCTGCTGAAAGAGCGCGTTTTGGCTGGCATGTTAGTCAGAAGTGTGCTGCATATGTTCTCAAGGAATTTATTTGTTATTCTTAAAGGCCAGCACAGCTAACCAAATGTAAAGTTACTGCCTGCCTGTTAGACTCTTGGTTTAAGAAGTGACTGTGTCTCTGTCTTTCAACTGTCTCCATCAGGAGCTGTCAGATGAAATTGAAGACTACACTCATCGTTTTAATACTGAAGACCAGGTGGAGTGGAACCTGGTTCTTCAGGAAGTGGCAGCGTTTATTGAGGTGAGAATACCATTTCCTTATAGTTGATTATTCAAAAGTAAGATTTTCTGTCTTGTTCACCGAAGTGGTGCTGTATCACCACCTCTGAGGTTAGCAGGGGCAGGGACAGTGTGCCTGTCCAATTTGCTCACTGATGTGTTCGTGTGACAGCCCTTCACACGATTGTTTAAATATTGCCAGAAGGGGTGGCAGCACCTGCCATTCACTCACCTCCTTTGGCATTCATTTCTAGGAGGGCCAGCTAAAATAGGGCAGAGTTATTCTGAATGAAGGAATATTTAGTTACTTTATTCTCTGTGAATTTATAAGGTTGTTGATGCTATTTGGCTCCTCAGGTATAGAAAGCTGAGGCAGAGCCTCTGTCAGTGGAGGCAGTATGCTTCTCTATTTGCTGTACTTTCATGAGCTTGTACCATGTATTTCTTGCAGTCCCTAGGAACTTTGCCTTTCCATGGGGGAAGGCATTACCCCATGGAAATTTGCCTGCATGCAAATATACAAATATGTGTACAGCAAAGCAATTTAAAAAATCTTCTGCCTTAGTTATGAAATGTTCTGTAAGTGACGAGACCTTTGGACTTTGACTGCAAATCTGTATGTTTTCTGAATTCCTGATTTATTCTGGTTGCTTTTTTTAGGCAGACCCTGTCATGGTTTTAAATGATGACAACACCATTGTAATCACCTCTAACAGGCTTTCTGAGACCGGAGCTCCGTTGCTGGAGCAGGGGATGATAGTGGGACAGCTTGCTCTTGCAGATGCACTGATTATTGGGAACTGCAACAACCAGGTAAAAGAAATTCTGGAGACTTGAGTTTACATCTTTGGAGTTCCCCCTTGGCAACCTTTCTGATCATACAACAGCGAATCCAGCAGAGGAGAACTTCAAAATATTTTTATTGTGATGTTTGCAATGGCTTCAAGAAGAAGAGGTTCTCAGAAACAGGAGCTAAAAACGAGATGTTAGATATTAGACCTGTGGTACTGACCTCTTACTGCTTATATTCATCATGTCAATTAAGTTGATAAAATTGATTTTCATATATTGGATTGTTCTTAACATTCAAGCATGAGAGGCCTCTGAGGTATATCTTGAAAAAGCTTGACTTAAGCTTTCACGTGACATACTCTGGCTTGTTGCAACTTCAGTGGCAACAGGAAGAGGTTTTCAAAAGACATTCAAAGTCTTTTTTTACATGATGATAGTGAGGTTGTACAAACGTCATGACTTCTCTCTGAGCTCTTTTTTCAGGTAAGCAAGGGAGTTGCATCTTAACTGCACTTTGTGTGTCTTTATCAGATTTTGTCTGAAATTATAGTCCATAGCCATTTCAGCACTTGATTTGTAGACAGCCTGAAAAAGTCTGTAATTTGGAAGCAGGGGTCTGCACTGCAGTGAGGTCACTGTCTGGGCAGACCAGTTACAAGTAGACTTTGTCCCCAGTGAGCTTTTCCAGAAGTGCTTCACAGGTCTTCAGAGATTTGGGGAGGGCACTGACAGATCCCTGAGAAAGAGAGCGTGGTCTGTGTGGTATGCAGTGGAGTCTCTCACCTGGATAATTCCAGAGGAATGCTGTTTAATGTGTAATAAACTGTTTGACTGTCTCGCAGGTCAAGTTCAGTGAATTAACAGTCGACATGTTCCGAATGCTGCAGGCTCTGGAGAGGGAACCGATGAACTTGGCGTCACAAATGAACAAACCTGGAATGCAGGTAAGTTCCACCTCAGTGGCAAACCTGGCAACAAATCTTAACTGGGTCTTTTGTTTGTTTTATTTTAAATAGTATACTCCTTCAGTATTGTCACTGTGTGGAGCAGTAGTAAAGGTGGTGTAACCTACTGGCAGTTAGTGAAGAGTAGCTCAAACCTGGACTCATCAGGTTGCTAAGTCATCCGAAAGTTAATATCCCCTGCAGAGAAACCATAAGAATATTTTAGCTGGGGGCATAAGGAAATAGGAGGAATTTAATGTATTTATTTGAGATGAAGAGTGAATTTTGTCGCTCTTTTCTTGGGTGATGCTTTAGAGAGTAAGAAAGATTTGGGTAACAAGTTTAAATGGGAGATACTACAAAGTTGTGGTTCAAATACTGTGCATCTTGATTTACTGTGGAACAGGAAATGCACCATGGACAGACCATTTGTGTAGGAAATGTGTTGGAGATTAACATTGTAATAAGTAGAAATTTAGAGGGTTTTGAAACTGCTTTGATAATACCTGGTTTTGGGGTTTTTTTTGAGTAGTGTTTTTGTTTGTTTGTTTTAACAGGAATCAACAGAGAAACCAGCAAGGCGGGAAAACCCCCATAAATATCTACTTTATAAACCAACTTTTAGCCAGCTATATACGTTTTTAGCAGCATCATTTAAGGTTTGTGAAATTGGTGAATTTATTTGTAAGAAAAATATCCAGGATGGTTTGTGGCACTGAGTAAAATGTGGATCGCCACTGATCTGGAGAACAGAAGAATCTTAAAAGTGCTCTTTTACTTCATGTCATGCCAAACATAATCCAAAATCAGGGAAGTACCTCAGGAAATGGTTTGTCTTCAGCACTGTCTAGCTACTAACTCTCCAGTCCTGTATCCCATTCAAATTGTATCCTGCACAAGCTGTATTTTTATCTGCCTGTCTTATTTTCTTAGCCCTTGCTCTCCTCCAAGCCAGCCATCTATACATTTGTAAATTTTTTTTAACACAGTTGCTGCACTTATTTTAATTTATCAAAGTTGCTGGGCTCATTATGCTTAATTCCCACTGTACAAGTCAGCAACTTAGGATTTAGTAGTAAAACCAAAATATGAATCCTATACAGAAACAAGTTTTGGTTTGTCTCGAGGAACAGCTGGTGAGGTGCAGAAAGTGCATCCTTACTTCTCAGAATTTTGTGTGCCTGCATGCTCAGCCTTTGGCAGAAATTAAAGGTATCTGTTCCCTCATGGAAACAGCCCATTAGAAAGGTGGAAAATAGATTTCTTTTACAGGTCCAGACAGAAACCTGGATGTGTTGTGCTTGTTGACCAGCTTCCAGGGGAAGAGGCAGACTCTGGGGTATTTGGAAACAAACCTTCCTTTGTGAATTGTTTGGGAGTTAGGGTCTGTATGGATCTTGGCAGCTTCTAATTTCCATATCTTGGAAAGCCTCAGATGGGGCTAGATAGTAAGAAAGTCTGTGTGGAAGCAGATGCTCTTTCAGTGCAGCTTGGACCTCTGATATGAGCCTAGAGGTCTGTGTGGAGCAAAGTTAGGGACACATGATCAGGTGACCCTTTTGTCTGTGTGCTGCCCTGTTGGGAGGGTGTCTGGGGTGGGGCAGGGCACCTACGTGTGCGAAGAACAGAGAGAAGGGAAGCCAGAAGCAGCACAGTGATAATGGCAATGGATTTATGAAGGTGATGGTAGAATGTTAAAATAATATTAAAATAATATTTTTCTTCCCTTGCCACTGTCCTTCTCTGGATTTCAGGAGCTGCCTGCAAACAGTGTGCTGCTGATTTACCTGTCTGCCACGGGCGTGTTTCCATCAGGTCGTTCGGATAGTGAAGGTACAATAAAGGAATGCTCCCTGTCATGAACAGGGCTTGAATTCTCTTTATGTTCCAGGACAAGTGACCAAGAAAGATGTCACAAAGCTCCTTTCAAAGACAAGTCAATTTGATTCTCCTGTCTACTTAGTAAGATAGCCTTTTTTTTCCACAAACAATAATTAATTCTTTATGTTTTAAATAATGTGCATTAACCTGAGAACTTTTCAAAGGGCACATCCAGTTTTTGATGCATCTGAAATATTAAAAGCTTCCCCAATTTTGAAGACCACATGGCTCAGTTGATGCATCAGTGCAAAGTTCATGAAATGGCTCAGTGGCACTTTGTGATTCTTTCCAATCCCCAGCACCAGGAGATGGGTGGTGAAAGGGCTGAAGCGGCTGCAGGGACTGGTCTATTTGCACGCTCGTTAACCTGACAATTCAAGCCCTTCTCATGATTTTTGACAATTCCCCTCACCTCATCCTCCTGTTCTTTGCAATCTAGCAGAATATTTGGATGCAGCTGCAATGTAAAAGCTGAAAACTGGTTGGCTAAAGTAAACACAGTCCAAAGATCTGTTTATATAATTCAAGAAAAAAATCCAAATAGCTTTTTAACATCCTAAATACTGTACAAACCTCATCTGTTTGAGACTTGCATTCCTTTATAAGATGCATGCCTTGTCCTCCCTGGTGCATGATTTATAGAGCTCTCAAAATGTTAAAAGAAAAAAAATCCCTGTCAGCTTTGGATTGTGGCAGTGATTTTTTTAAATGCTTTTAACATTTTACTTCTTGCTGCAACTTGATGGTAGGTTCTAACTGAAGCTTGTTCTCCAAGGCCTGCGGTATGTCCACCTCACTGCATGTGTTGTTTCAGCTTCAGACCCTGTGGTGGAGGCACCCAGGCTCAGTCACCTGAAGAGCTGCACAGTCAGAGTGCAGCTTTCGTTTGATGAAGCCCATCACAACTGCCATCTTTTAATAAGGTGGTTGTGGTCTGCACAGAGTTCTGCCTTATTAAAAGGGGGAGCAGCTGCAAGTTGCACTGTCCATCGCCTGCGAGCAGCTTGTGTTTGGCAGATCCTGTGAGGTGTTTGTAACTGTGCTAAATTAATGTCTGTTCTGTTCCTGATTTTGTATTCCCCAAAGCTTCCCTTAAAACGGAAAGGTGCCTTGTATCCAAACCTGAAAAAATTGCATTTGGTGCCCAAATAGGGGTCGACCAACTCTGCAAATGTATAACAGAATGAGGAAACCCTAGTACTTTATTTTACTAATGTTAGTGACATTTCATATCCATACCAATAGCAGAAATATAGCTTGATACCTTGTAGGATGTGATATTTTTTATAGCCATTGCTTTCGTCTTTACTCTCCATCAGACAGTCAGGGGGTAGCTCAGTTGTGCAAACTTAGCAGAATACTTTGTTAGCTTACCATGGGAACACATGTCCAGGGTGTGTGCATGTGCAAATTGTGAATTCTGACTTTGAAATCTTAAAGTATAAACCTTTGCTGCAGATTTGAAATCTGGTTAAATCTGTTTTGTCCTTTTGTCATTCTCTGAGCTCTCTCTTCTCCCCTTTGCAGTGTTAGAACTGCAGATGATAATCATATGTCCATTATTTTTTATTAATTTAGACTTATTTTTTTATCAAATTCTGAATCTGGAATATGCAAACTCATACAGTGATTTTACAGAGGTATTGATTTTCCTGTTTCAGGTGTGTAATGGGTTTTAAGCTTTTTGCTCTATAGTTTAACAAGAGCCAGTATCTGGATCTTTTGTATTATGTTTGTGGATAAATAGCGAATAATTAAATTAGAAGTCATGAAGTTGCATTGCTTGCTTCTATTTGATAGATGCTGAAACTGCTAAGAAAGTATAAAATGGAATATGTAGTTAGTGACGGCTCCACATTCCCCTCTCCCCTCCTTACAACTGCAGCAGTTCAGATTCCTTCAGTTTCCTGAGATTTGCTGTTGCTTCCTCCCTTCCATATAATCGTTAAGTGTCTCTGGGGTGAGTTGCCCCTGCTGATTTGAGCTTCCTTGTCCCCGTGTAGGTCCGTATGACTTTGGGGGTGTTCTGACGAACAGTAACCGGGACATTATCAATGGGGACGCCATCCACAAGCGAAACCAGTCATACAAGGAGATGCACTGGTAAGTGTCACAGGGGGACACCTGTGAGTTCAGAAAAATTTGTCTTCAATAGAGAAGAAGGCATCAAAGCCTCTGGAATTCAAACTGCTCAGTGCAGGACATCGTAGTGGAGATTGGCTTGAAGTCGAACACTTAGAAATGAATGTGCAGCTTTAAGTGATGATTTCAACGCTTCAAAAGTATTGCTGTGACTTAACGTAAGTTCTTAATTACTGCAAACTTCAGGTTAATGATGGATGATTTCTCAAGAAGATAAACATCTCTTGAACTAATGACAAGTCCCATAGCCCATATTATAGAATGAGTACCAAGTGAGTTGTGCAGTTACTCCCTGAGGATGAATCCGAGGCCTGGGGCATGGGGAACATGCTTGGTTTTTATCTGGATGTGGGCAGCTGTGTGGCTGAGCAGTTCTCTCCCTTCCTCTTTCCAGCCTCCACCCTGGAGATCTCTACCCTTTCACCAGAAAGCCTCTGTTCATCATCGTGGACTCTTCCAACAGTGTCGCCTATAAGGTAAGGCCCTTGAAGGCAGCTCCTGGTGTGGTAGGATACAGTGCCAACCCCTAGTTAGCTTACACTTTTAACAGGCTATTTTTTTAAACAGTTTGTATTCAGTCTTTCTTTTCTTTTGAGGTTGTGCATGCTAGTCAGGATCTGACCCTATGAATAGGAACAAGAAGGAGAAGCACATGAACAGCCGCTCATTGGAAAGTAATAAATCCTCCTGGAGGGAAAAAAGGTTCAAGATTTCCAAGGTCTCTGGTGGGAGGTTTATTTTTGTTTTATACCAAAGACAAATCTTGGTGTGTGTGCATGGGGGAGGGAGATAACTAATGTGCTTTTCTTTTTTCCAGTCATCCAACACTCAGTTGCTTTTAAGCAACAGAAAGGAGTCAAAGCATTGAGCCCGATCTTATAAAACATGGGGTGTCTGTGTCTGAACCAAGGAAGTAACAAGACTCAAATTAGCATCCAGTGTTACTGTAGAGTGGTATTTGCTTGGACACTGAGCCTCCTTCCTAGGGTGCTCTGGAATTACAGTAGAATTGCTCCATGCCAAATCACCTCTGGGAATCTGCAATTCGGGTAATACAGAAGCAGGCATTGCACTCTTAGTGGCCAGTTGAATCTGGAGAACATGACACATTTATTTCATTCGTGAATGGGGTAAAAAGAATGTGCTATATCTGTGGAAAGTGCCACTTCTTCTGTCTTACTTTTTATAGCTCCATTATGAGCAGTGAGGAAAGGGAACATCCACAGCTGTGTTTCAGAGGAGGAACAGGGACGTCTAGTGGCCAGAGGAACTTGTGCCTTGTTCAGACTCCACAGTCTGTGCCGTTTGTTTTAAAGGCATTTGTTGGCCAAGGAGAGGTACTAAATAAGTGGTCCGCGTGGTTTGGGATAGTTCTGCACTGAGCCAGGGAGCTCCTGCCTGACACTCAAATCTGGCCTCTCCATTGGGCCTTTGCTTTGTTGAACTGTAATGTATCTCAGAGGGGTTTTTAAACACCACTGCATTTAAGTTCACCACACAGGTTTCAGACCAAATCTGCTTTTTATTTAATTCCCTTGCCCATTTAAAGGGAGGGAAACACAATTGGCATGATTTACTTGTCTTTCTGAGAAAATGAGCGTTTGGTGAGGATTTATTTTCCTCTCTCTTTCCTGACATTCATTCCAGTATAACATCAGGAGGGTTGGGTTTTTTTCAGGGGAAGAAGTGTGGCTCAGGTTTGGTTTTTTGGTTTGGTTTTGGTTTTTTTACCCCCTTCCTCTCTAATAGAATTGCTGAAAGATGTCAAGTGGATCAACTCTGTAAGAGAGTAAGGGATTCCTGGTCATCCTTAATTCAGATACAGCTCTGGACAGACTGGGATTCTGTGGACAGCTTACAGCAAAGGATCTGTTTGGGGTGATGGATTTCCACATGTAGATTTGCACCTCTTATGAGAATAACTGTCAAGTGTTTACAGTAGAATTTTCTCTTTGTGTTACATTTAAATTTGATAATTAATTTTTCTTTAGATTTTGTGGGCCCACAGTAAGCAGAACTGTAACCTCCACTGAGCTTCTTTTCCTTGTCCTCCAGTGAACTGACCGACAGTAGTGCAAACCCCAGCAGTGCTCTGTCTGTTCAGCACACGGAGCAGCTGCGGGGAGAGCAGTCCAGCTCTGCCTGTGTGGAAGGAGCACAGAAATGGCAGTTTTGGAAGTCCTTCAGGTCAGGATTATAGAAGTGGCTGCTAGGAGCTCTGACCCAGATCAGAACCGTGTGGGCGCAACTGTGAGGAATCTAAGAAGAAATATGTTGAGCATTTCAGAAGTGACATTCACCTTCCTCATCTCTTGCCCCTGAACGTAGGCAGGCAGGTGTGTGGGGACAGGTTTAGGTGTCTTGTTCTGTTTTCCACTGAAGGTACATGGCAGAGCTCTCAGTGTCAGTGTTCCTAGCCCTGGTACACTCCGGCCTGTCACTGTGCTGTGCGTGCTGGGGTCCTTGTCCCCACAGTGCCCTGACAGGGCTGTCGTGTGACTGTCCCTGGGTGGGCTTTGGAGGCTCGAGCGCTGGCACGAACAAAGAGGTTCTGTGCAACTGTGTGAGAAGGTGAAATCAGTGCTGCTTTTTTTTCCACATGGCTGCTCTGATCTTTGCTGATAGGACAGGAGCTATCCTGACATTTAAATGTCACTGCCAGCAGTACCGGCAGGAACAGCAACTGCTCACACATCTTTTTCTGCAGCCCATTCCTGCTCTCCTGCACGCATCCCTGTCCTCTCCCCCTCTCTGCAGGGCTGAAGTGGTGATGACTGAAAGTCAGCCCTGCCAGGAAGTGACTTGCCAGTTTGTCAAATCAGCGGCACTTGAACAGCTTCCTCCCTGTATATTTAGCTGAAAGTGGAAGATAACTGCAAATCGAGCATGTCTACTGAAAGCTGTGAATTTTTTTTAACACTTCCATTTAAATATAGATGGCTGTGTGTTCTTGAAGGTTACCACTGCATATGTGGATGAAATAATATTTTTAGATCAATATCATCCTGTAGCTGTGGTTGTCTAGGATCATGGATCATGGTCAGATGCAAAGTCTCAAAATCAAACCAAACCAAACCCAAACCTACAGCCAGTGAGAATGCAAGGCCTTTGTCAGTGATGTGGTACAAATACTCAGCTTAGCAAAGCTTACATGTGAAGTGACTTCTTTTGGGGATGATGGGTAGTTCTTTTTTCAAAAGAGATGTACATCCATTGTAAAAAGCAGCAGTGCTTCTGTGGGAAACTTGAGTGCTGAAGTAAAAAAACAGAGTCAGTTTGGAAACAAAATATGGATTATCCTTATTGGAGTCATCCATGCACTGAGAGGTAGGGCATTCCTTATCCAGAGCTGCTGTCAACACCTGGACTGCAGGGCAGGTTTTCCTGGTGCACCGTGTGCCCTCTGCTCCCAGCCGTGGCTGTAAATGCTCCGGTTCCTGTGTTCCATGTATCCCACAGCTCTTTCCTGGGGAAATCAGGAGCAGGGTGGTGGTGAGTGAATCCTGGTGTTCTCCTGGGCTCTGGTAGGCAGCTGTGTCTGGGCAAGAGCTGAGCCTGGCAGTCAGTGTCTCCTGGATCCGTGTGCAGGTGTAGCAGGAGGCAGGAGCACCTCCCTTCCAAAGAGCACGCTCTGGGTTAAGCCGTGGTGGAGTTTCTCCCCCGTGCAGGACTCACAGGCTGTGTTGGCTTCACCTGCTGGGACAGAGTCCAGAGTGCTCCCAGGTACTGCGGGGAGTGGCACCTGGCCTGAGCTACCCCAGTGACCCGGGTTTGCTGTTGGCACTGTTTAACTGCAGAATTGCTGCTGCTGATGGCAGGTCTGCTTTGGTCTGTAACTGAGTGAGACAAGATGGAATTAAACGTCAATCTGCTCATGCAAACTGAGCATACAAGTTACTGGAAAAGGTGGAACCTGCCAGTGTGTGTCCAGTACAAACCAGCAGTGTCTGGGGTAACTCCTGGAGTTTGAAATGTTCCTTTGTAGTTCAGTTTCACCAATTCCTGAGCTGGCCTGGAGTTACTGTCTGTGAGGGAAGAGTCTTTGTTTCTTCATTAGAGACCAAACCTTGACATCCAGCATTATCAATCTTCCTTGGGCTCCTAATGAACTCAAGGGGTTTTTAGGACTAGTCAGCACTCTGTCAAAGATGGGAAATGTTTTATTTTGATTAGACTAGATTACTGTCTTTAGTATTTAGCAGATTTAGATTAAATTAAGAGATTTAGATTAAATTAATTCTGTAAAACCCCCCGGAAGGGAAAGTTCCATTTGGATTACACAGAGGCCAGAAGGAATTAAAAAATTAGCTTTCTGAGGGTTCTACACAAGCAAATACTTCTGGTGTTGTATGTCTTACAGTCATAACCTGACAGTTTTAAGACTGTGATCTGCAGACGTGTGTGGCACTCGAGTGCTCTGGATGCAATGGTTTGAGTCTGTGCTCTGAGAAGGTGCAGACACAATCACATCTTTTATGGCTTTGCAAGCCTGCATGGTTAAGAAGGCTGTTCTGGTGACAGCTCATGAGGTTATGTAAATGATTTTTGGTGTTTTCCCCCTTTGTTTATTTACCACCAAACAGATACACAGTAGGACTATTATCAGGTAAATGTTGCTGAAGCTGGACAATGGTGCTTGAGGTTCTGGAGAAATCCTTGTGCAACGGGGCACTGAGGCAATATTTAAGGTGCTGGTGCAGGGGGCATGAAATGAGTATTGTAAAATGAGGTTCAGTACAGTGGATATTAAGATTATGACATACTTGTTTTAAAGGCAGCTTCTTTTAAAACACTTCTCTGGGCTTTCCTGTTTCATTAGATATAGTTCTTCCTGCTAGAAAGAAAAGGGGAAAGAAATGACTTTGACTGGACAGTTCAGTTGGTATTGAGGGAAGATGCAAGAGCTGTTTTGACCTGAAAACCAATGGCTTTTACTGCAGATCATGATTTTTTTTTCAAGTAACATATTAGTACTGAATATTTCCATGAAATCAGTATCTGCCATCAGTAGCAGTGAAATGAGAGAATTGTAATTCCTTTAAAATGTAGTGGGTTATAGTCCTTCTGTGTGTGATCCAAGTAAGTGAACTTGTCAGGCTCACTGCCAATGCTGAGCTGTGCAAGGGGCATCAGTGTCTCTGTCATTAATAGGATTTGTACCCTCGACCTGCTGAATATTCAAGGCAAGCCAAGTGACCATCAATACTTCAAAACTCTTATCTGTTACAGAATTTCACAAACTTATTTGGACAGCCATTGGTGTGCTTGCTTTCTCCAACAGCATATCCAAAAGCATTACAAGGTATGTGCAATATTGCATTTCCCAAGAAATTGCAGTTGCATCATGTATCTATCCCAGACAAATAGAACTTGGATTCCTCAGGAAAAGACACCTTTTCACTACTATGTAACCCGTAAATCAGGTTGACAGTTGCTGAAGTAATATGACAAAGTTTATTTACTGTTTATGGTAAATAATGTATTCTAACACCGATGATATTTCTACAGTAAGCTCCAACAAGTGGTAGGAGCAAAGCCTCTCCTACACAGGGACTGAGGAAATTGCCATCCCAGCGCAGGATGATGGTTTTAGCGCTTTGGGCAGCTTTGTTAGTCCCAGAAAGGGAGCAGAGAGTTAAGGTGCCTTGGTGTTAATGCACGTCCCCAGCAAGGCTTTATTGCCAGTCACTGATCAGATCTCCACGAGAGAAGGTGTAACTAACACAGAGGAGTAGCTCCTCTGTTACGGAATTTAGCGGGTGAGTGACTTCATTCTGTGGCAGGGACAGCGTTTCTGTTTCATGTGCCAAATGTATCTCTTTGTCTATTGATTTATTTTTCCTTTTAGATCAGTCTCAGCGGGGTAGCCTCTTCACACTCTTTCTGAACAATCCTTTAATGGCATTCCTGTTTGTCTCTGGATTATCAAGCATGCGCAGGGGATTGTGGGAGAAGTGTCAGGATTACCTTAGGAAAATCAACCGGGATATTGCGCAGCTCCTGACCCACTCCCGGTCCATAGGTACGGCCTCAGCACGCACAGCTGGACCTTGTGTAGGGGTTTGTTGGTTAAGCCTTTCTAAACTGAGCCTTCCTTGCCTTCTCTACAGATCAGTCCTTTCTTCAGTTTTTTGGGGATGAATTTCTTCGCTTGCTTCTCACAAGGTTTATCTTCTGTTCAGCTACAATGAGGATGCACAAAATCTTCCGGGTATGGAGGGATATCTGTGCCTTGGTGGGAAGGACAGTCCGGTGCACGTAGAACTGCGCTGGCTCGGGGTGGAGGGGTCTGAGGGCTGAGCACATCCCTGTGACTTCAGCAAGATGACTGATGCCCACATGCTAATTCCTACAGCCTGCGCCGAGGCTGTGTCTTTGTGTCTCTCCAAAGGCACAAAGCCTTTGACTTGCTGGAGCCTTAGTCCTGCACAGAAGTTGCAGCAGACACACTCCAGTTCATTTATGTCGCTGAACAGCTGTGTCTGCTACAAAAGTACGTCTTAATAAGTCAAGATTATTATTTCTACACAACTAAAAAGGTGTAGAACAAGAATATAAGACTAAGTGGGGAGGAGTGGGACATTATTGCAGAATGTGTTCTAATGTGAATGGGTTTTGAAAGGTGTTTAAGTGTAAATGAATAAGCTAAACAGGAAGATGTATTTTTCCTCCCTGTTGGTTAAAGCTGTGCCAACAGTGAAGTCTGCTTTTGGATCTGCACCATTTTATGTATGTGAGTGTTGGCATATAAACTGCCTGCTCCATTTTAAACACTGCAGGAAGAAATGGGAGTTGAGCACAGAAAGGGGCAGTATTCACTTGTGGAACTGCAGACATCCAGCAGCTCTGCCAGCCTGAGTCAGGGTCTGCCTACCTGGGCCACTCTGATATCGGGCCTTAGAAACATGTCTGTGTTAGTGTAGAGAGATTTGCCCCCAGTGTCTTAGGTACTTGTTTTAGGATGAGATAAATCTCCCACTGGAGATGCTTCCATGTCTGTAATTTCAAGAAATGAACTCCAGCCTTGTAGGTAAGTACATATGAAGTCACTTTATTTTTTTTTAAGTCTTTTCTTTCTTTTTTGGTTTTTTTTTTCCTTTTTTTGCAAGGCTTCTGTGAACATACCGATAACCATCTCAGATGAACAGGCATTTGTATTGCCACTATAACCATGAATGGAAACAGAAAACTGAAAATTCTAGAGCATTTTCTCTCTCTACCATACTGAACACATAGTGTGAAATTGGCCTTTTGCAATCTTCTTTGTAAAGGCTGTGAAAGAAATGAGTGTCTGATTCTCTCTGTTTTCACTGTTATCTAGCAGGAGACTCGAAATTATCCTGAATCTTACCCTCAGCTGCCAAGAGATGAAACGGTGGAGAACCCTCACCTCCAAAAGCACATTTTGGAGCTGGCTTCCATACTGGATGTTAGGAATGTTTTCCTGGAAAACACCCTCGATGACTATTAAAAGAAACTGTCTTATTGCAAAGGGGTTTCCCTGGCCACAGATTTTGAATGGTGCAGTTTTATAATGTGAAAATCATAAAAGGAAGTACTTGATTTTATTTTTAAATTTAGGACCATTATTTTAAAAAGTAATAATAAACAGCTGTTAGTTGAGCTGTTCCATTCTGTATGGGGTCAATTTTATAAGCAGAAGTTTTCATGTCTTTTAAATGTTAAACTAAAGAATCACTAGAGGTTTATTTCTGGTCTTGTGGCTGTCAACCACATTTCCAACAGCTGATCCTAAGCATAGAAATATTATTGGTTACTTTTAGCCCACATTTGTGGAAATCCTTTATTTTTATACAATTTTAAGAAATTGGAAAGAAAAAAAATCAACAGAAAAACCAATATTTTATCCCCAAAGAGTTTGGATTTGAAATGGTAAAGATGGAACCACACAGTGCAAACCAACAATAGCAATAACAGAGTCCTTCATAACAAATATATTTTTTCAGTCTTAGGCAAGTGAGGAGACAAAACTGTGGACAATTAAGTTGCATTTGGAGCAGTGGCTTTGAAGTGAAGTTGTAAAGATACTTAATGCGCCCTGTAAATTGGCCACAGCAGCTTTCTGTATGAACTGTGTCCTGCTGGCCAAGGACCTGGTTGGGCAGGTGGTCAAGTTACAAATGCCCAAGGCTGGCCCCCACCTCTCCGTGTCCTGTGGGGCATCCTGCCATTTGTATTGCTGCCACAGGAGGAGGGGGCATTCTTCAATTTGAGATACTGTGTAGAAATTCTGACATTTCCAGGAGGTGTTACGCCTCCTTTCCCTGTGTGGGTGGAATGTGTGGCTCCCACAGTGTGACCGCTCCCTGCACGGAGCTGAAAGGACATGCTGTACAGTGCTGAGTACGAGCCCTTCCCATCACTTGTGTATCCAACCCCCCTGTGCTGCATCCCTGTGCCCCAGGAGAGGTGCTGATGTTCCCCTTGCAGGGTAAACCTTAGTGGGAGCTGCCATAACCCCGTGGATATTTTGCATGCCGCCCACTGCAGCTCAGTCCTGCCCTGGAACCAGGAGAACCGAGGGGCTGTAACTCTGGCAGCACCGGTAGCTCCCCAGCCCGTACCCTCAGTGTAGGGGTGTGACAGTGGCCCTTGGGGAGGTGCTGGCTGGGGAAGGCTGTTCTGGCTGTTGGGAAAAGTGCTGGCTGGCTCATTTGGGACTGTACTGCTGCCCTGCAGAGATGGGGGAGCTCTGACCTCTCCTGGCAGGGCAGGCAAGAAGGATATGGAGATATTCTAAGCTATTAAATAAAAAAGTCTATTGTCACTGTTCCATGGGCTGCTAGAAAATAAGTGGAAGGACAAGTGTGATCAGTGCTTTTTGCTGAACCCCAGCCATGCCTCTGTGTTGAGGTAAAAACAATGCAGCACTTGGTGACTGCTGTGTGCAGTGCCATCACCCACGGTGTGATCTAGTCAGCCACAACAGCACTGGTGGATCTGATCAGCTGAGGGCACAGTATGGAACAGCAGGAATGGCTGGAGTGTAGCTGGGGAGTTTGCACGAAGGTTCTCTGTAGCTGGGCTGAAGCTTGCACCATCCTTTCTTTATTTCCCAAGTGTACAAAATCCTGTGAATGCTCGTGTTTGTCCTAAGCAATCTTGAAGCTGGTACCTTGAGCCCCCCCGACTTGGTGCTGCCCTTTGGACTCTGGCAGGACTTCATTTCCCGGGCTGTGGAGTTTGTTTTAATGAGTGTGTGTTTGTGTGTGTGCATGTGTGTTCTCGGCGTTTGTGTGTGTGTGTGTACAGTACACATACATCTACTGGCTGGTGTAAATTGTAGATATGTATATATGTATAGGTACTTGTATATGTATTAAAAAGAATGAACCACTACAATGTCTATATACAAAATTTATATATACACACATACGCCATTTCGGGTGGATTCCACAAGGTGCTGCAGATCATTTTTGGTTGTAGTAAAGGTTATGGCTCTTCTGCCATTGTAATTTGCAGTTTCCAGGGACTTACCCTTGGACCTTGTAATTCGTAACTGATTTGAGGTACAGGAGCCCTTAGTTAGCCAGGGGAATGGGTACTCCTGTATGTATTAGTGGTAACATCATGTATTAACTGTGAAGCTGATCTCTGCCTTCCTGCCTGGTAGGAGGTCCCCAGTTACTAAAACATGGCATTGTATGTGGAAGCTGAAGATACAGGAAGCCTTTAATGCAGCAGTGAGTGAGAGGCGGGTTATCTGTTGCCCTGCCTGCTGTTCCTCCCCTGGCAGTGTTCAGCTTGCATGGAAAAAGGGAATTGAGTTTTCCCCAGCTCACTGCCTTCCAACCAAATGCTTTTGCTTTGCTTTAGCTTTTGCTTTTATGAAGCTGTTCTCATTTTGGTTCCATCTATGTGGAAAACAGTATGCTGTTTCCAAGCATAGGAGTGATGACGATGATTCAACTCGTGTGGGCTGGTGAACCTCTGGGACATTGCTTGTGAACTGACTGGGAAAGCCTTGGTGATCCCACCTTCATTTTAGCCAGGCTGGGGTGGGGAGTCCTTGCTTGTGACCTGAGGGTCAGCTGTGACCTGAGGGCTCCACTTTGCAGCCCTTCAGGGAGGTTCTGTTTGCTTGTTGCCAAGGTATATCTCATCAGAGGAAAATGCACTTTTTAAAAAACTGAACAAAAAGCCCTGAAGAAGCTGGAATGTAGGAGGAGAATGTAGTCCTTGAAAATTAGTCCAGAAGTTGTACTAATCAGCAAAGACTGTCCAAGTCAAAAATTCATTCTTGAGGTTCCTCATTCTCCTCTTACCTACTGATCTTTGTTAGAAGGTCCAGTGCTGGCAGGGACATTCAAAGATAAAGATTTCACTCCTGTTGTGTTGGGAGGAGTATGGAATTGTACTGTGTAAGCAAAGGGCTCTTACCCTCTGTCTGCTCTAGCTGTAGCTAGGATGAGTGTCTGGTCTTGGATTTTGAGCCAGCTCCCTCCATTCCCGCCCAAAGCAACTTGCATCCAAGATGAAAATGTTGATATTTTCCCCTCCAAGTAAAAGCTTGTCTTGTTTGAACTCATTCTAAACTCGTGCTACTGTGTGCTCTGTGCTATGGTCGTAGGTACCTCGGTGTATGCTTGTGTGTACTGAAGAAAATCTGGTTTCTGTATCTCGCAGTCCTCAGTGTGGAAGCGAAGCAAAGACTGACCCATTTTTAAGTGAGAAGAGAACAAATCCTTTTCTTCTCAGGCCTGCTGCCTTCCCTCTTGTCTCGCTCTCCCTTTCTCCATGTATCTTTATTGCTTATATTAACGGAGAAGACTTGCCAGCACCGGGCAATGCCAAATTAAAGGGGCAAATCCTGCACGTAATACTTTGAGAGGAGAAGGTGAACTGGACCGACTATGTCTTTATGGGACTGCTCCTGCCTGGCTCCCTACTCCCTGCATGTGGTGTGCTCAGATGAATCCTGCTCCCAAAGTAGGCACCTGCTCAAATTGTTTGTGCTCCTGCTCAAATTGGCTTTGGAACATCCAGTTACTGCTGTTGCCTTTTTTCCCCCTTTGACTTCTCAAAATAACACTGACAGAGGAATGCAGGGTTATGAGTCTTTAATGCTCTGTTTTTTATTTGCTGTTGGGATGTGATGTGTCATTTTGCTTCGTGCACAAGCTAAATGGAGCACTAACTTCCATGAGCTGTGCAAACAGGACTTGCTCCCTGGAGTGCTTTCTTGAGAAGTTCCAGGACATTTCTTTGAGTAGTTTGTCAAAATAATGTCTGTCAAGTCATGACTGACTAAACCTCTCGAGACTGTTCCCCAGGAAGATGTGCAGAGATGTCTTTTAAGGATCACGGGAAATAGATGGGGGCAACAGGAGATTAGGTTCCAAATAATCATCTTCAAAAGCTACAACTTGAGTAGCTCTGGTCAGGCTTCTCCCCTAAGGATGGGGTGGAAGTGCTGCTCCAAGATCCAGCCTTGGCATGAGTTGGGAAGCACCTCCCCTGCCCCGCCACCTCCCTTGTACTGTAACCGTGCTGTGCTGCAAGTCTGCTCCTTCCAGGAAGCTAAAAGTCTTGGCATCTGTCTGAACAACTGTTTTGTCTTGAGGCTTCTTTTGTAAAAGCTTTATCTGTGTTCAGTTCCTCAGTCAGTGTCCGAGTGCAGCTCAGTGGTGCAGCAGCGGCTGAGCCTCGCTCAGGTGGTGCCGGGGCTGCTCCTGGGGCTGGGGGAGCTCCGCAGGCAGGAACGGTTGTATGAGCAAGGCAAAAATCTAGTCTAGAGAGCTGAAAGCTGCTCTGTGCACCTCGGTAAGGTCAGGCTCTCCAGAGCAGATTATACACTCCCGAGGGGACTCTCTTACATTGGTAATATCTGACTTTCAGAGCAATACTGCTCAGACCAGATGTATTGCAAGTGCTTTGAGGATCTGGGTGTCCACTAGTGGAGCAGGAGAGGAGCACATCAGACATGTAACTGCTTTAGATTTAGGAGTGCCAGTCAGCCACTTTCTGTTTTCCCCTCTAAACCACTACTCTGCCAAGACAGAGGAAGTCTAGTTCAAGGTCTCTGAATCTGTGACTGACCTTTCTGGGGATTAAGGACTGTCTCTGAATTCTGCCCAGATGCACCCATAGATGTTTCACTCCCATTGGGAGCAGACCCCAGCACAGCTCCCTGGCCTGCAGGAGCCCCAGAGCAGAGCAGACCTCACCAACTCCGCACCAGCAGCTGCTCCTTCCAGAATAAACCCTGCTGGAAGATTTATTTATCTGCCCCATTGACTGCGCAGGTCGCTTTCGGCACGTGTTTATCATCGTTTCTCCGTTGAAGTGGTTTGTTGGGAGCAGGATTCCACCTCATGCAGGCTGAAAAGCACAAGTTGCTTCTGCCCTGGGCAAGACCCGGTGCGAAGGACGAGGGGAGCACAGGCGGGAGCATTTGGGAGGGTTCTGGGAATGCAGTGGACCGTGCCTCGGGCAGCACAGCTGCAGAGGTACAGAGTGTTTTGCCTCTCCGAGAATCAGATTATTTATTACCAAAAGTAATTTTATAGTGAACTGGTTTAAAGTTATTTTACAGCTGTGTGCCTGTATATCGTATTTTGGTAAAAACAGATATTTTCCTTGAAATATATAGAGATATATAAATAAACTTTTTTTTGGAGCAAATGGACTTTTTTGCAAGGGATGTGTAACGGCCAAAGCAGCGTGATGCCAGGAGCGACTCCGCCGCTGTTCCGGGTGTGTGCGGAGGGCGGCCCCGCGTCCGCGCTCCCGCAGCCGGGACCCGCCGCCTCTGCCCGTCCGAGCCGAGACCCCGCCCCGGGCGGCCCACA